>OY744516.1:81296428-81298928 GCA_963556195.1 Sepiola atlantica
AAATTGTCAACTCTAAATAAATACCATATTAACAATTTAGTAAAATATAAATCGTTGCATAGTCTACTTTTTGAATAACCCATTTTTGGGAGAGAAAACGGTATAGTTGAGAGATAGTTCTCTAGAAATTACAATTTATGTATGAAGTGGCTTTTCAAAAGTAAACAATGAAATGCCTAATGTTTAAAATAATTTTTAAAATCCGAATAAAGTGACACTAGCATTGGCAACTACTTTTTTTCTTTTTAAATGTTTATACTTACTCACTACTTTTCGTTTATTTACTTTTACAAGTATTTTTTTTAATTTCATTTTAATAACTTATTTTTTTAGATAACTCTTAAACAAACATAAATAATTATTTTACAATTTTGAGTTGAATCAAATAGATTTTCGACATCATACAGAACGCGTTTGATTTTTTCTTTTTCATTTGAAAATAGTTTATGCTAAAAATACGATGTCATGTTGTCTGTCGTATTTCTCTCTTTTTCATTTGAAAATTCAAAATGTTAATAAACAAATAATAAAAGATTTCTTCCTACAAGTAGCAATACACATGAAAAAATTTAAATTGCTTAAAATATCTCAATAATGGCATACATAGGAAGAGCTTGATGATCTAAGAAAGAATCTTTTTAAATTTTTTAAATCTGACTAAAAATAAGGAAGTTATAACTATTTTTGTGCCTCGCACAATTGGATATTTTCCCCTCTTTAATACCATATGCGTTTCGTCACATTTTTTACACTAATTTTTCAGTAAAAATGTTATATCTTTGTTAAAACACAAGATTAAGCAATGAAATTTACCATATAAGTGTATTTTTGTACAAGGAATCAGAATATGCCACTAAAAATCTCCAAAAATTAATGGTTTCCAAGTAATCTGCACTAAGTGCACATAAATATGCTGCAATACCTTAAAAATACCATGAATCCATTAAAAGAAAGAAGTTAGAAAACTCAAAGTTGAATTGTAATACATTTTATGTACAAGAAACTAAAATCTAATACTAGGACTGTTTAAAAATGAATATATTGCAAGATTTCTGTAGCATTATTGTAGATTTACACCTTCTGCTAACTCACCCCCTTACCTCCCCAAAATATGAGATTCTACTTTTTTTATTTAGGCAATTACATGTTAACACCCTGAAAAACTTGGCAAAAAGAAAGAAACAAAAACAATTATTTTAGAATTTAAAGTGGGGATCAGTTTCACATAAAATAATCCCCCATTTCAAGGCCATTCTAGCGTTTTAGGACAGTTAATTATTTTTTCTATGGGAGATAAATCCTGTGCGTTTTTCTTGTTTTTTGTTTTTTTCTGTTTTTTTAGACGATTATAAGGGTTTTTGTGGGAGGAGGGGGGCTTACCACTTGAACTTCAGGTTAGTGGTAGGGCTAGGGGCAATTAAGTGTGAACACCCAGAAAGAAAAAAAAACAATTCATTTAGAATTTCGAGTGGGGGATTAGTTTCACATATATTTAATGCAGAATAATTCACCATTTCCGGGCCATTATAGCGTTTTAGGGCATTAATCAATTTTTTTCTATGGCAAATAAATCCTGTGCGTTTTTTTTTATGGGCGTCTGCTTTTTTTTTTTTTTTTTAGACGATTATGTGTGGTTTTAATGGGCTTTTTTGTAGGATTAGGGCTTCCTACTCGGACTTAGGGTTAGTGATAAGGTTAAGGAAGGGGTTTTGTTTTGGATGGAGGTTGCCATTCGGACTTAGTGTTAGAGTTAAGGGAGTTTTTTAGGAGTGGCTTGCCACTCATATTTAAGGTTAATGGTACGATACGTTCAAGATGGCATTTTTAGGAGGTGGGCTTGTTAGTCGTACCTAGAGTTAATGGTAGAGTAATTATTTATTTTATAAATTTGACTAAAAGGCAAGAATGGCCGGGAAATCGGAGATCATTTTACATTAAATTTATATGCGAAACTGATCCCCCCACTCTAAATTCTAAACTATTTTTTGTTGTTTTGTTTTTTCTTTTTTCGCCAAGACTTTAAGACGTAATCGCCTAAAAAAAGTAGAATCTTAATTTTTTTTTTTTTAAATTGGCGACTAGAAATTCATTACTACTAGAAGTTCGAAAGTTGAGTGAAAACCAGTATTTTTTAAAGTATTTTTTATAAAAGAACCAAATAGGATTAACTTTTTTTAAAAGTATTTTTATCTTTTTTTACAAGACGCTGCTGCTGATTGATTGTTATATCAGCAATACTAGTAGCCATTGTTGACTTTCGCTCAAAAAAAGGACAATATTTTTTAGGATAAGATAATTTAAAATTACTATTACCGAAAGACAAAACAACGTACAATTATAATTTTAATGCATAAAAAAAGATGAAAGATTAATTTATTTACTAGTTGGGTACGAAAAATGTAACAACATTTTCTATATTCATATTTTAAAATGTTTAAAATTCGTTCTAGAATGAAAATAAACAAAAATCGCCTCGTGTTTATAGCAGTAATTGCAGTAA
>OY744516.1:81301428-81303928 GCA_963556195.1 Sepiola atlantica
GCGTGTTGGGGTTAATATTTGTTTTTAAGACAGGGTAATAAAACTTTATAGACATGCGTAAAAGACTAGTAGTACATCCGAAAACCGCGCCAAGGGAAAAGGAAGGATGGTTTAAAAAAAGTAGAGATTATTAATTCACCTAAAGTCATTTTTTAAGCTTTAAGGTAATTTTAGTCCTAGAATTCATGACTTGGATTAAAGTTTAATAATTAAACTTTCGAATAAATTGTCAACTCTAAATAAATACCATATTAACAATTTAGTAAAATATAAATCGTTGCATAGTCTACTTTTTGAATAACCCATTTTTGGGAGAGAAAACGGTATAGTTGAGAGATAGTTCTCTAGAAATTACAATTTATGTATGAAGTGGCTTTTCAAAAGTAAACAATGAAATGCCTAATGTTTAAAATAATTTAAAAAATCCGAATAAAGTGACACTAGCATTGGCAACTACTTTTTTTCTTTTTAAATGTTTATACTTACTCACTACTTTTCGTTTATTTACTTTTACAAGTATTTTTTTTAATTTCATTTTAATAACTTATTTTTTTAGATAACTCTTAAACAAACATAAATAATTATTTTACAATTTTGAGTTGAATCAAATAGATTTTCGACATCATACGGAACGCGTTTGATTTTTTCTTTTTCATTTGAAAATAGTTTATGCTAAAAATACGATGTCATGTTGTCTGTCGTATTTCTCTTTTTTTCATTTGAAAATTCAAAATGTTAATGATAAACAAACTGTAAACAAAGATTTCTTCCTACAAGTAGCAATACACATGAAAAAATTTTAATTGCTTAAAATATCTCACTAATTGTATATATAGAAAGAGCTTGATGATCTAAGAAAGAATCTTTTTAAATTTTTTAAATCTGACTAAAAATAAGGAAGTTATGACTATTTTTGTGCCTCGCACAATTGGATATTTTCCCCTCTTTAATACCATATGCGTTTCGTCACATTTTTTACACTAATTTTTCAGTAAAAATGTTATATCTTTGTTAAAACACAAGATTAAGCAATGAAATTTACCATATAAGTGTATTTTTGTACAAGGAATCAGAATATGCCACTAAAAATCTCCAAAAATTAATGGTTTCCAAGTAATCTGCACTAAGTGCACATAAATATGCTGCAATACCTTAAAAATACCATGAATCCATTAAAAGAAAGAAGTTAGAAAACTCAAAGTTGAATTGTAATACATTTTATGTACAAGAAACTAAAATCTAATACTAGGACTGTTTAAAAATGAATATATTGCAAGATTTTTTTAGCATTATTGTAGATTTACACCTTCTGCTAACTCACCCCCTTACCTCCCCAAAATATGAGATTCTACTTTTTTTATTTAGGCAATTACATGTTAACACCCTGAAAAACTTGGCAGAAAGAAAGAAACAAAAACAATTATTTTAGAATTTAAAGTGGGGATCAGTTTCACATAAAATAATCCCCCATTTCAAGGCCATTCTAGCGTTTTAGGACAGTTAATTATTTTTTCTATGGGAGATAAATCCTGTGCGTTTTTCTTGTTTTTTTTTTCTTTCTTTTTTTTTAGACGATTATAAGGGTTTTGTGGGAGGAGAGGGGCTTACCACTTGAACTTCAGGTTAGTGGTAGGGCTAGGTGCAATTAAGTGTGAACACCCTGAAAACTTAGCAGAAAGAAAAAAAACAATTCATTTAGAATTTCGAGTGGGGGATTAGTTTCACATATATTTAATGCAGAATAATTCACCATTTCCGGGCCATTCTAGCGTTTTAGGGCATTAATCAATTTTTTTCTATGGCAAATAAATCCTGTGCGTTTTTTTTATGGGCATCTGCTTTTTTATTTTATTTTTTTTAGATGATTATGTGTGGTTTTAATGGGCTTTTTTGTAGGATTAGGGCTTCCTACTCGGACTTAGCGTTAGTGATAAGGTTAAGGAAGGGGTTTTGTTTTGGATAGAGGTTGCCATTCGGACTTAGTGTTAGGGTTAAGGGAGTTTTTTAGGGGTGGCTTGCCACTCATATTTAAGGGTAATGGTACGATACGTTCAAGAAGGCATTTTTAGGAGGTGGGCTTGTTAGTCGTACCTAGAGTTAATGGTAGAGTAATTATTTATTTTATAAATTTCACTAAAAGGCAAGAATGGCCGGGAAATCAGAGATCATTTTACATTAAATTTATATGCGAAACTGATCCCCCACTCTAAATTCTAAACTATTTTTTGTTTTCTTTTTTCTTTTTTTCGCCAAGACTTTAAGACGTAATCGCCTAAAAAAGTAGAATCTTAATTTTTTTTTTAAATTGGCGACTAGAAATTCATTACTACTAGAAGTTCGAAAGTTGAGTGAAAACCAGTATTTTTTAAAGTATTTTTTATAAAAGAACCAAATAGGATTAACTTTTTTAAGCACAAAAAGTATTTTTATCTTACTTTTAAAGAAGTTTATAATCGAATTTTACAAAGCTTTACAAGACGCTGCTGCTGATTGATTGTTA
>OY744516.1:81315614-81798114 GCA_963556195.1 Sepiola atlantica
CAGTGTGTCTTTTTCCCCCATAATGGAGGCTTGTCAAAGCTAGTATGTCTGCATGCATGCGTGTGTATATACTTACTTACTTGTACACTAAACAGTATCCCCCCCCTCCACATCCCTTGTGACGGCCAACCAAACCTGACAATTTGAAGTAAACGATTGGGTGATCTCTAGCCACTTACTGACTTACTGTTCCTAATGTGAACTCCATAGTTATGGGGGCCCAGGTTGGGTTCTAGGTCAGCTTTACCCGTCACGCTTTTCTTTGTTCATCACATCACTTTAAGAATGGTTTTTCTAGTCATCCTATTCGTAGCGAGAATGGTGACGTGGGTTTCACATCTTGATGAGGTCCATGGAGTTGGATCTGTTTCCGATCAGGATCTGGTCATGTACTTTAAACATCAGCTTAAAGTAAAGATCAGATGTGATTGGAGGAGATTACCTCGCATAGATTTCGATAAGAGGTGGATGCGCGACACTAGTTTCTGCATCCGTCAAGGAGCCAGTTACAAGCTTGTGTTTCCTGCTTAGGCATAGCACATACGGTCTTGCGTTCTGCAGAACACATCCCTCATCCCAAACAGTGGGCAGTCTATCACTTAGCAGAGGGTTGGGAGGGCACTTCTAACTTATATTTTTCATTCTTGCAGAACAATTGTAAATATTGTCCCACTCCCTCACGATGAATATTTTGTAAATAAAATATTTTAAAACAAATTGAGGATCATCTAAGTAGGATCAACCCATAGAGTGAATGTTGTATTTTGATGAATGTCTAGCATAGGGTAAGCACAAAGTATTGCACCAAATGTAAGACCATCGACCTCCCCCTCCCCTCTTTCCCAAAAACAATTCGGGCTTCATGCCTAAGGCAAAGGACAGGCTGTATTATCATTGTATTTTTGTTACAAAAAAGAAATCTTTGTAATTATGTTTTTTTTGTCTAAATAAAATCGCTTTGTTCAATCCTGTAGAGAAGCTGGAACAATTACTTCATAGATGAACTCTCCTGGTTGACAGCGAAGGGCATGACCCAGCCAGTGCAGACATTTTGTGAGGATGACTTGTTAGAGGAAGTTAATTTTGCAGCAGAAACATAGTGTTGCCATTGGACACTGAGGATTCTTTAAGAAAGGCAATAAGCACTGTTGCATGGTGGGTGGGCTACAAGCAAACATTTAAATGTAGATATAACAACCATATAGCTTCTATTAAAAAAAAACTACAGAGAGAGTATTAAGTAATCATCAACTTCTTTAACTTCATATATAAAAGACCTTAAAGATAGATACATAGACTACGCCATGGAATGGTCAATATTAACTGTAATGGACTGAGCCAATCCCCCGACATAATCTTCAAACCGAGACTCGCAGAGATCTAACTGACCTCCCTGCCCGCTCTGATTATATATAGAGATACTGATGTCATTTGTTGTACACCACCCAGTGACCTACTTTAAAATCATGGGCCACTTTATCTATGGACATAAAAACCTTACTGCCCAGGGGGTCTTATATCTGGAAAAATAATGTCTAGTTTTTAGGCTTAAGCCATTAAAAACAAAACAAAAAGCAAAACTTGGTTTTTTTTTTATTCTTAAGTGGGGGGTGTAAAAAACTTTAAAAACAAAGTTAAAGGAAGTTTCTGATCGTTTCGTTTTAATAATCAAAATAAATAATCAATCATTTGAATGTCCATCAATCATATAACGAACTATGATCAACTTTTGAATTGTTGCAGTTTTTAAAAACTTTTGTCAACTAAAAAGAAACAGTTTAGGAATATGACTAGTTTACAAATTGGTTATTATGCACAAAATAATAAAAAACAAAAGTTTAACACGACAAAATAAAAATCAGATTTAGCTACAAGAAACCAATAGAAACACTTCATTAATTAAACATAAAAAACCTTTGTAATTAACTTGTTTTGAAGTTTTTACTTTTTATTACAAGACACAAATATAAAAACATCGCCTTAATTATTTTGCTATCATTTAGTCATTAAATTATTTTAATGCAGAGTAATGTGTGCCACGTTTATACTGTGAATTTTAAAAAGATCAACAGTTTTTTGTTTCTCTATGGAAGAAAAGACCAAAATTTTCATTTTTCCTTATTTCTTTTCACCTGACGATGACTGCAGGATTTATGCAGCCAAAACGTGTTGGAAATATTAAGTGTCCAACCAATTACAAAAATAATCAAATAAATCTTAACAAACACATTGAAATATAATATAACCATTACAGGGTGAGTCAGAAGTAAATAAACAGTTAATTTACTTCACGAGGCTAGGAATAAACAAAGAAAACCAAAGTGAAAAATGAGACTCTTTGTTTATTCCCAGCCCTGTGGACTAAATTAACCATTTATGGTATTACCTACGTAAACATGAGCATCAACAAAAGACAGCAACGTGATACATAATATACTATCGGAAATAAATGCCAATGTTAGGTCTATATAAATCTATGTATCTATAAATATATATATAAATATATAGTAATTCAGGAGTAAGTTTACGCCCACAGGGTAAAATCCAGTGAATCCTTATTGTGTTTATAAAAAAGTGCTCAATAATAAATAGATCCGTTAATTTTGTGCCATTAATTTGCTATAAATCATTTTTATTTATACAAACATTATTTGACTACACATTTGCAGACAGATTTCGGTCAGTTTGGCCTGGGCGAATTCATAGCTTTAATTGAAACAGGTCTGTAAATGTGTAGCCAAATAGTGTGTGTGTGTGTATATATATATATATATATATATATATATATATATATATATATATACATACATATACATACATATATACATACATATACACACACATACTAGCAGGACCCGTGTCCCAGCATTGCCTGGGGGGAAATATAAATGAATGATTTAACTTTAAAAAAATAAATATTAGAGTATCACCTCTAAAAAGAATCAGAAAAGAAGCCATTTCACTGTAAGTAATTTAGGTGATTAAAATAGGATTTAGCCATGTTTATTATGAAGATAAAGAAATAATTGTTGGCAAAAAGTTTTTTTGTAAATAAAAGAAAGTTATCAAAGTTTGAAGAGGGGCTAGGCTCCCTACCATAAAGTTTTGAATAGTAGCCCCCTGCCAGAAATAAGTAGCTGTTTTCAATCAAACAAAATAGCACAAATAATGGCTTGCAAATATATATGAGGAGCTTCCACGTCAACTCATGAAGATGCGGTGGACAATTCGAGTTGATATCTTTTTACTGGCATTACAGCAGCACACGTTCTTCAAGATTGGTTTTAATAAATGTCTACAACTGTTAAATCTCTGCATGGCATCTGTTTGTCTAATCATATAATACCGACTCTTTACACTGTATTTCATTTACATTTGTTATTCTTAGGTACAGAGAAGTCACCATGCTGACCATGGGCTGCCACTCTTACGATCTTTCTGCGACATCTCAATCAGTGAGCAAAGCCCAAAAGAGCAATGGACACTGCACTGCAGACCATCCACCGATGTATGCGGAGCAGTGGAGGAGGAGCTATATGTATCTGGTAACACAGTCATCTGGAGTGTGGGTACAAGACAAGAGGCCAAACAAGTTCTTAAGACATTCACCGTTGAGTCTCCCGTCATTCAGGCCATTTGCTGCAGCTTCTTACTCTCTCATTCAAACACTTCTGAGCTACCCGAGAGAACTCACTTGGATATTCCTGGTGAGTAATATATAATAACTTTATCTGTGTTTCTTTTTTGAACATGAAAATTCAGAGTTGCACCAACATTGTCTCATTTTTTTCTGTTATTCACTGTTTTTTTCTCTCACTCTCTCTCCCCAGCTGTCTTATCCTCCATTTCACCAACTGTAAATCTATCAATAGCATAGATAACAGAACATTTACTTTTGCAATAAGAGTAGGTGATTTATATGTTGCTAGGATTTTGAAGTGATTTTCAATGTTTTCTTAGAAACAAATGTAGACAGGTTGCAATAGAAGGTAGGAGTTAGATGGCTTTAGCTGTTTCATCAAACTTGCATTCTCCTAATCTTTTAATTGTTGATTATTTGTCTATGTTGATGTTGTTTACATCCTTAAATCTACTGATCATTTTGATGTGCATTTTTAAATTAAAGAACAACAAAGCTTGTTTTTGTTTTTTTAGGATAGAAAGAACAATTTAGGGTGTGAAAACACCAGAATTAAGATTTGACATCTTTTCATTGTGTGTGTGTGTGTGTGTGTGTGTGTGTGTGTGTGTGTGTGTGTGTGTGTGTGTGTGTACCCATTGCAACAGGGACCGTTTCAATCCATGATGTTGGTCATTTCACATCTGGCCTCTGTCTCATTACGGCAGTGGGATTTATCATGCAGAAATATTGAATTTCCACACCATTTTGCCAATAAACTGACTTCAGATTTTTACTATAACAATAATAGATCTAATTGAAATTTAAATCTTTTATTCGACACAATGAAAAATCTATTCAAACCAGAATTCTAAGTATGAAATGATTTTTGTTTTGTTTTACTGTATTCAGTAAATGATAATTGTAAACATTGTAAAAGATTACAAAAATGGTGAATCATTTACAAAGTCTTTTACATTTCTTTGATGGTAATTTAAAAAACGTAGCTTATTGAGCATTGCATTAAAACCAACTGAAAGATATAAAATGATATAATAGAACCTAATAGTTTCACTTTGAAGTAAATGAGTCTTATTTGGTAGCAGAATAATTTGGTTGTCGTGTACTTGAGTCTTGCTTCTTATCCATACAAAATTTTTTGAAGTTTTGGTGGTTAATTTGACAGCTCTTTTCACACTTTTAGAATGTGCATTGAAAATTCTAATGATGTTAACTTAATTCCAGGAGTTCATTGTTTGAAAAAACTTTCAAACTTTATTTGCCCAGAACTGTAATAAAACCTGCTTCATAATCAGCATTTTTACTGGTATCTCTCTAGATCTAGGTCTCTGAACAGCAACATCCTCTGCGAAAAGTTGCACCAAAGTTGGTATCGCTCTGTAGGTCAACTATTTTCTTTCAATGCTCATATATTTGTTTCACCATTATCTTCCATTTTTAATATAAAAATGGTTGATAATTATGGTAAGGATGACTCCTTACCATAATTATCAACCATTTTTATATTAAAAATGGAAGATAATGGTGAAACAAATATATGAGGGTTAGGGATAGTGTGTTTGAGTTAGGCTGGGTCGACACTTTTAGCTTAAAAAGACAGGACCATTTAACAAGACTGCTTGGGTTAAGGTAAAATATGTTTGGTTTTGTACACTACCTTTTAATTTACATAAAATTATATATATATATATATATTTTTATGTATTAACAAGTCACTACTTATCAGGGCCCATAAGCCATTCGAGGATAAGGATTAATGAATTTGTCAGGAGGTCAGTGAAACAACAACGTAAGGATTAGTAACAATGGCTGGCCAGAAATTAGACTACCTAAGAGGATGACTCAACAAGAATTTGTTAATATTGGACTTGAAAACAACCATGCTATAGTCCGCTGGGAAGCAGCCCTTTGGTATTGTTTCATAGATGACAGCCAAAGAAAAAAAACTCAAACTTACTTTTGTTAGATTTCAAATCACAATTTTGAAAGGTTGAAATTACAAATTATTTGTTTTGACTTTAACAGTATTGTTAGGACATAATTTTCAGGTCTGGGGGGATTAATAACCAAACAAATTATGTTGGCAAATAAAAAAGATCACGAGAGTACATTTACTATATTTGATGAATATAATTACCTGTCAATAAATGCTGAGTTTCAACTAAGATCCAGTTCATATATTGTGGCTCAAAGTTTAAGCTCCACCTTTTTGGATTAAATAAGAGTTCTTGTTGATGGACCAATCATAATAGAGCAGAAAATTTGACACAGCTCGTGATTAGTTGGCCACTCACAAAACTTGTCTCAAGTAAAAAGTTCTCAACAAAAAAACTAAAATTTGTAGAACTTAACAACATAACTTTTCCTTTTTATTATTCTTACGTTCCTGTGTTCCAATAACTATTTGTTATGGTTCATGGCAAGTTTTTCTGTTTTTGGGTTGCTGCCAGAACCGACTACTTACCCAAATTCACAACTAAGTTGTGTCAACACCAAATTTCTAAGATCTTTTAACCACAGCATTGGTGTAGCAACCAGTCGAAACACATACGGAATAAATTTAATGCTGTGAGACCCAGGATAAGACACTGGACCACATTCGGTGCTGTGACACCAAGGATACAATCTTGAGTAACCTTAGCACATTGGACCATATAGGGATTGAACTCACATCCTTTTGTGTCCAATACATTTTCCCATTTGCCCTTTATTGTCATCTGTTACATCATGTTTGGTAGTAATTGGGAAGATGCAAACACACACACACATACACATCTCATTATTATTTAGTGATAAACCAAATTCGACTAAAAGCTCTTTTTAAAAAAATCTTTTATTTAAATTAAAGTTTTAGATTTTATACACAATTTGTTTTCTTTTACTAAAAAACAAAATTACCTATTTATAATTGTAACAAAAGAGGCGGGAATTAAGAAGCTATTTTTAAAAAACTATTTAATGAAATATTGAGTAGAATTTGACAAGTATATTTGATAATAGTGTAAATTTTCTGTGCCATATTTTTTTAAGGGTTGGCTTGAGACGATAGTTAAAAAGAAAGATCTGCCCAAAGAGATATAATAAACAATAATAATACGATTTAGAATTTTCTAAGTTGTTTCATTTGAGATTGTTAAAAACTGATGATCCATTTGTTTTTGTTCTTCTTAACAGGAGATCTTCAAGAGGGAATCTGTGTGCTCGAGTCAACAACAGCATCGGTGTTCACAGACCGAGGTGAAGAATATAGCGTAGCCTTGCCTTTTCAGGTGACCAAATCCTGGGTAATCAAAAATGGGCTTCTTTTTGAAAGGTCTTTGTCAACATCTGAGACCCTTGCTCCCAAGATCTCGCGCAGTGCTCCAAACCAGACCATCCTTTTCAGTATGCTGCATCCCCTCAATGACATTGCTCCAGTCATCTCTCGTAACATCAACTGTGCCAGTCACAACAAAATCAGCTATTTCACAGATACTTCCCAACACATTGTCTTCAGCTGCATCGACCCTTCAATCTTACTTATTTATGACACCATTCTTGGCAGTCACTCTGTGTGGAACGTCCGAAGGGTGAAAGCTGAAGAGAGCAATTCCTTGTTTGAAACATGGGATGTGTCCAGTTTCTTTCGACCAAGCACCTCTCAGTTAAACACATCTTCCCTCAACCAGTCACGAATAAGTGGGATGTCTCCTGGTATGTCGCCACTTCATAACTTCTCCAATCGCACTTTTTCTCCTGGATCCACATCTTGTTCTGTTAGTCCAGTCCTCAGTGGTCATTTAACATCTTCAGGCAATACAAGTAGCCGTACACAATCCCCCTTGACTTTTGCTTCAGCTACCCAGGCACGTCCTTTTTACAGCCCTAATACACAATCTCGTTCTCCCATGACTTACATGCGCTCCCCGCCAAGCTCGCAAAACATTTCTGTCATGTCTGAAACTCTGAATTACCGCATCGAACCGGTTAACCCCGACGTGTGTCTTGACCACATCTGGACAGAATCGATGCCCTCTAAATCTGATGGTTTCCTCGGCAAAGCCACGAAAGCTTTTATCTCAAAAGACCTCTGTGATCAGAATTATCTCTGTTACTTAATCTCTCTTAAACAGAAGCTACGATGTGTCCGCTTTGAAGAGAGCAATGACAGTTCACACCTCATCTTTGGCGCCATTAACACGATCCCTGCAAAGGATGCACTTCCTATTACATCTCTTGATTTAATGCTGATTCTTGATATTTCAGGATCACTTATTATCTACAGTGGCACCACCAAGATAAACAAATTATTTGTTCCAATGTTGCCATTGGCCATGATGCGTTCCATGTCACCAATAACTCCACACAACAATGCAACTGGTCTTGGCAGCATCATAACCTCAAGTCGTCCATCAACTGTAACTGATGCTCATTTTGAAGACCAAGTGTGTCATCTATCACCTGTGATGGCATCTCCCCCGGGCATCTATGAAGAGCGTGTATTGGATAGCCCTTCAAGAGATTTAGATTATTTTTGTCATGACACCACTATTCGATCCATCCGAGATAACACGGTCTCGCGATTTACAATAGAAACAACCGATGGTCTCCTTCGTACGTCACTGCCACCACTAACCCTTTTACCTGGTATCAAAACTTGCCTTGAGGCTCTGCGCTACATTTTACCCAAGGACTGTGGCATGCAGATGTTATCACGATGGTACACCACCCGTAATGTGGCTAGTGGGGTAGAGAACCAATCGGAATGGGTTCTATTTACCAAATTTCTTCTTGGACTAATGGGTTTTGACACCAGCCGTTTACCTTTGACTCGTAAGTATGAGCTTGATAATACTACATCACCTGTCATGGAAGTGAAACGAGCAAAGCCATCAAACCAAGGTCGTGAAGCCGATTGGGAATATTTGACTAATTCAGATCATCACCAGTTTATGACTAAATACTTTGACTCTTCACTTGGTCTTTCTCCTGTTGAAGACATCTCTGAGACTTACTACTCAAAACCCTGCACCATCAACATCTCGGCTCCTCTCTTTTCTTACATTCCCAGCATTCTCTTTGTTCTACATTTAGTCTACGAAGAACTCAAACTGAATTCTTGTCTTTCTGGTCAGCTCGAACATTTCTCATTGATGCTCTTTCTTTTGGCCAATGACCTCAAATGCTATCATTACACTGACCATTACTGTCGGGATTTCCCCCATCTTTTCAGCTCGGTTAGTGAAGCCTGTCAAATACACCCAGAACAGTGGGCCAAGCTCCAGTTTCCGGTAGCTTTCACCCAGACTGCTCCAAACATATTCCAATGGATTTGCAAGATGCTCTCTGGGGTTAGCTGTGACCCGATTCCATACATGCCTAATATCTGCAAACGAACCCAAAATATTGTCGCTCTTTATGCTAAACTTGTGGATAAAAATTGTCAGCTTGAACCGAAATATCTAAAGAGACTTCCGCCTGTTGGATATAAATTTAGTAGCAGTGCTTTTCCGCT
Source organism: Sepiola atlantica (assembly GCA_963556195.1). Classification (NCBI taxonomy): domain Eukaryota; kingdom Metazoa; phylum Mollusca; class Cephalopoda; order Sepiida; family Sepiolidae; genus Sepiola; species Sepiola atlantica. The sequence goes on from OY744516.1 coordinate 81,324,749, forward strand.
CACAACTGATGACTTAAACATAACAAATAGTTTATCAACTGCTGAAAATCTTGTCCTGCTGATGACAAAGCTTGATATCAGCAAACGAGATTTGGAATCTTTCCCAGTTGGTATTGCGCTACCCTTAAGAGAAGCCATTTTACAATGTCGATGGGATCCACCATCTGATTGGCCTGAAGAAGCTTATACGTTGATTGGTCGAAAGGATCTGTCACGTATATGTGCTTATTCGAAGTGCGATGCCGGTTCCTCTGCCAGCGAGGGTCGCTATGTTAAAGAATGTCCATTGTTAAACAAGACCAATAAAGAAGATGATGATGGAATGGGTCATCTTGATGAAGAACTGCTTCGATTACGTTTCAGTGAAGACCTCAGGGTGCAGGAAGTGCGTCACATGCTGCAGTCGTCAAAACCCGTGCGTATCTCTCTCCAACAAAAACCTGAAGTTAGTGACCACGAGTTTATTGAAGAGCAAGAGCGCTATCTCTATGCAATCTGTACACGGACGATGGCGCTCCCCGTTGGGCGGGGCATGTTTACGTTATGTACCTTTCACCCCCTACCAACAGAAGCACTACCAATCCCAAAACTATGCCTGACTGGGAAGGCTCCACCCCGTAACACAATGGTAGATCTCTCTCATATTGAAACCCCTTCTAATATGGCAACTTGGCCTCATTTCCACAATGGAGTAGCTGCTGGTTTGCGAATTGCCAACTCTTCGCAGATCAATTCAACTTGGATCAATTACAATCGTCCTAAAACGTGTGATTTCACAACAGAGTATGCAGGTTTTCTGATGGCACTTGGTCTCAATGGTCATCTGGCTCATTTGGCCACACTGAACATTCACGAATATTTAAGTAAAGGTCAAGATATGACGACAATTGGTGTTCTGTTGGGTCTAGCTGCTACCAAACGGGGTACAATGGATCAAGGGATTACCAAAGTGCTTAGCATCCATGTTCCAGCTCTTTTACCCCCAACCTCAACAGAACTGAACATCTCTCATAATGTACAGGTGGCAGCTGTTTTAGGAGTCGGTCTTGTTTACCAAGGCACGAGTCATAGACACATTGCAGAAGTTCTTCTCTCTGAGATTGGCCGTCCGCCTGGACCTGAAATGGAAAACTGTACAAATCGAGAGTCCTATGCTACAGCGGCCGGACTTGCTTTGGGACTGGTTATGTTTGGGAAAGGAAGCGAAGCTGCTGGCCTTTCGGATTTGGGAATGGCAGATACCCTATGTCATTTCATGATTGGAGGTCATAAACGGCCGATAACAGGACCCAACCGTGAACGGTACAGGTCTCCAAGCTATCAGATCAAGGAGGGAGACAGTGTGAATGTGGATGTCACTTCCCCAGGAGCCACCCTTGCCTTAGGTATGCTTTATTTCAATACAAACAATACATCTGTTGCCGATTGGCTCAAAGCACCTGATACACAATTCACACTGGATCATGTTAGGCCAGACTTTTTGATGTTACGAACGTTAGGACATGGTTTGGTCATGTGGGATCATGTATTGCCAACTACAACCTGGATTGATAGCAACCTTCCAATGATTGTCCAGAAGTATGGGTTCAAGAGAGAAACTCATAGTCGCGATGAGGACAATATTGATTATGAGACAATGAGCCAGGCGTATTGCAATATTGTGGCTGGGGCATGCATGGCTATGGGATTGAAATTTGCCGGAACGGCAAATGCCTTGGCATATCAAACACTGTTGGACTGTATGAAGCGTTGTATGTATCTGTTGCCAGTCCCCCCTTTCTGTGAACAAGCTGGAAAAAGTACTGTCGAAAACTGTACAGTTGTAGTGCTGCTCTCGCTCGCCATGGTGATGGCCGGAACAGGTGACCTGGATGTTTTACGCATTGGCCGAGCCTTAAGAAAGCGTGTTGGTCCCCAGCATTCCTATGCCACTTACGGCTCCCACATGGCTGTCAGCATGGCCATCGGGTTGCTCTTCCTTGGGGGTGGTCGTTATTCACTTAGTACTAAGCCCGAAGCCATAGCTGCCATGTTGTGTGCTTTCTTTCCAAAGTTCCCTACCCACAGCATCGACAACCGCTACCATCTACAGGCCTTCCGTCATCTCTATGTTCTAGCAGTTGAGCCACGTGTCCTGATCCCTGAAAATGTCATCACACGCCAGCCATGTTATGTCCCTGTTGAAATACGATTCAAAGACACCAAATTCTACAAAGATGTATCCTACAAAACTATGGCACCATGCCTCATTCCAGAGTTAAGTCTGTTGAAAGAGGTTCGAATTTTGGGCCCACGCTATTGGCCAATTCGTTTTGATGCTGAAAAGAACTGGAAGACACTGGAACTTCTCTTAAAGAACAGTGGCATTGTGTTTGTCAAGCAGAAAGCGGGTCACTTGTCTTATAGTGAAGATCCAAAAGGTTACCATGGTCACCTCGCCAAATCTTTGAATAACAACGAGTCCAGTTTCGAGTCAACAAAACTCCATCCCAACTCCATCAAATCTTTTACATCAGACGCTCGTATACTTGCTTTTTCGGAATTCTTCCTCTCAAGAAATGAAGATGGCACTTGTGATGCTCTGGCATCCATTGTGTATAATTGTGCTTTTAAAGAAAAACCAGAAGGAATCCCAACACAGACGAGTTTATCTTATGAGGTTTGGCAATCACAGACAAATAACATTCCACTTGGTCTCTGGCAGCTGAAAATTGTGCTCAACTACTATCAGAGCAAATACCAATTTGAATCGAATGAAGATTCCAAAAAGATTCCTCTCATTGAGCTTGACTATGTTTTGTCATTAAAGAATGAACTTGAAAAGGTTCTCAGTCAATGGGAAATGAACAACATGCCCATTTTGCTCAAATATTTCGAAGCTGAATCTTTGAAAGAAGAACCCTATGGTCAGCTGTCTGCATTTGCTCTCTGGTATGACATTCCTCACCCACAAGAATTGTCACGGGTCATTGTAAAAGGAAAGCCAACCTTACCTATGTTGTGCAGTCTGATGCCGCACTTGTCCATGTCATCAATTATGAAACTGCTTAATGCATGGCAAGAAAAACAAATGCTTAACAAGATCTGATGTTTTATAATCATCCTGTCCAACTTATTACATCTGGAGTAAACTAATTCGTACACCACATCTCCCCTCCTTTTCAAAGTTGTTTCTTTCCATCCGGTTGCATAATGCTTTCAAACTGATTTGATTATTTGCACTGTTATAAGTGTCCTTTAATTATGGTGCCATCTTCAAATGAAATGGAACAAAAAGGTATGCTTGATAATCTGTTTTCAAGAATACATTGTTTTGAATGTGAACCTCATGAACTTAATTCAACAGTTCAAATAAATATCTGCATCCCACCAATGCCTTTCTCTTTTCTTATTTAATATTATAACTGATCTATTTCTTTAAATCATCAAACTCTCATAATTTATACTTTTTAATTAAATTGTTGAGCCAGCTTCCACCATAATTTGAACCATAGCAGCCGACATGTGGCGTTCCTCTGCGAGATCGCATGAGATGGTTAGCCACTCACGATTCCACAAAGACCAAATTTTTTGTTTTTTAGGGAAAGGACACAAATCCTACCCCAGCTTTTATTGAATCTGTTATATTGTTGAAACCTTCACTTTCACATGTAGCAGAGGAGTTTGTCCGGCAGAGGTGAGCAATATTACACAGCCAATGGGCCATTTTATTGACCAGTAGAAGCACTTATCCACTGACCAGCTCAGGCATACAGAACTTTTATAGAAGGCAAGTGACAACAGTGAGAAGACACAATAGGTAGATGTAAAGTTGTCCATGGATACAGAATAAAGTTAAGCTGTTCCAAATTTATAACTCCTTTTATAACAGCAAAGATTTGTTTAAATTTAATTATGAAGGCATAAATAGTGGTAGGTTATAAAAAACAAAAGAAAGTATTTAAAGAGTTTATTTGTGAGTTAAAAAAGAAAACTTGTTAAACCTGTTTGTTATATATTAGACCCCAAATCTAAATTTCAGATGTTTAAACTTCTAATTATCCATACATTACAACAAATTGACATACCAACCTTTTAGTTAATGCTAAATTGTTTGATTTCACAATATTATTTGTTTATTACTTTCGTGTTGTTGCTATTCCTTTCATGCCTAATAATTAATTTAATTCATAAATTTCCCCTGAATTTGAAACTAACCCTCTTAAAAGAAAAAAAGAAAAAAGTTTTTCTCTTCAAATATTTAGGATGCTAAAATTCCATAAAAAAAATTTCTACCAATAATCAAATGAAAAATGTTCAATAACAAAGGGGGAAAAGAAAAGTTCACTTTTTAAAATAGTTTATTTCTTTAATAAAAGAAAAGTTACATTTAACACAAAGAAAAACAATAAGTCTGACATCAATGTTAACAAAAGTTACAAAAATTAATTCAAATGAAAAAGAATCTTTTAACATCAAGTTTGCTTTCTATGGATGAACCCAAAATATTTGAAAACTACAAATTTAACAGAAAAACAAATACTTAGATCATCGGAAAAAAAAAAAAACGAAAAAAAAAAAATAGGGTTAGGGTTACAGATGTACTGAATCTTTCTATCTATTTTTCAGACATACGAAATGACATTTTGAAAAAAGAAAACTGCATACATTTTTTTTTTTTAAATCTTAATTCCAGCAAATTATTAAAAGAAAAATTTTGATTCTGCGGCTAAAGTTTCTATTAAAATTTCAATGGATTTAATTGGTGTACCAGCTTGGACGGTAGGCTTGATGTTGGAGATATTGCATCAGTTTCACTAATATGAATCCATCTACCCCCCCCCCCTCTCCACGCTACGGTTGAAATAGTAGGATAGACTAGATGACAAAGGCATTCTCAAATTGCATTGGGAATAGTTTAACACATGATATTTCACCTTAGACTGAAAAAGGATATGTGTCACTCCTCAGCAAAAGTTGAAACAGGAAGCTTTATTCAAGCCACTATCTTATAATCATTAAAATCTGATTACATTTGAATTTTTTAAATGCAAATATTTGCTTGAAAATTATTTCATCCCAATGGTTACACTGAACAATTTTTCTAAGAAAACATTCTTAATTCTAATTGTTTGGTTAAAAAAAAAATAACAAAAGGCTCAATTAAACACTATATTTTAATACAATTTAAAAAGAAAAACAGAACACCTTCAAACTTTCTTAATCACGGAAGTTTGCATATTTATTAAACATTCCTGTGGCAATGACACATTTTCACTGTTTTTCATTCTTCTTGTTACTAACTTATCAATACTTTTTTATTCTTAGTTTTCTAACACATTTACACCTGTCTTAGCATAACATTTTAAATAGAGTTTATATTCTATGCCTATATTCACATTGTCACTGCAGTTTTAGTGTTCAGGAGAGATGGAGAAAAATTATAGGCTATTTGGGCAAACCATGATTATCTGATTTTCATAAATGCCTGAAGTGTAGTTTGAGCAAACTCTCCGATTCATTGGCTTTTGCTTTAATCCTAGTTATTTTCAAAATAAATATCTCATGAAGATTTCGATAGTTAAAGATTTTTTTAACACATTGAAGATAAAAACAAACATAATTTGTAGTCAATTGATAGGTTGCTGGTTTCATATCAATAATTTTGATATACAAAAAAAAGTCCAACTATGAAGAATTCATAGATGTTTTTACAAGTCGTATTCCCAATTACCTAACACATTTTCTCTATAAAAGTTCTTTAGACTGGCCAAATGTTTAAATACTTATTCAATGTCTGATTCTTTTCAGGCTATTGGATGTACCCTTTTGCATGGGAGGGTAGAGCTTAGTATTATGGTTCAAAATTAGGTGGATACGTATTTTATAGAATCCCAAAATTGGAACTCCCTCTTAACTCCAATTTTATTCATAAAAAAAACCTCTACTTTTAGTAGATATGTTCTGTTCAAAGGAAGAATAAAAAATGTCTTGCAGATGAACATTTTCCATTATTGTAGAAGTCATGGAAACAAATTTTTGTTTGATAGCTTAAAAAGCTCTAAAATAATTGATTGTAAACATGACTGAACAAAGAAAAAAAAGTGTAGCATCTTCCCTCCGCCACACCAAACTGAAATGTCATAACAAAATTACAGAAACTTAAGGAATGTTTAATACTGATGAGGAATCAGAAGAGGATTATTATCATTTGGGATGTCCAGGGGATGGAGGATCCAGCAAGGCTTTTCTTCGGGCTGTTTCTTTAGATACATTGTTGTGGAGTTTGTTAAGTCGTTCCTAAAAATTAAAAGTGAGATGATTACAACATTGGAAACAAATTAATTTTCAACCAAAAATCAAATCAGATTATAAAATTTGAAAAAGTCATGGGATTTCAACCCCCCCCCCACACACACACACACACAAGCTAATGCACTTAAACCACACGGACCACTCAGCTCAGTCATTACGGCTCTGTTGATGGCCTCAAAACGAGCCCCCCTTAAGCTTGGGGTAAAAAAAATGGTAAAGCAGCATTTCTTTGTAGACTTTTCATCTGGCCTTGTAAGAACTGTAGACGATGCCTCTCGCATTGTTTGTGACACAAGTCTTGTTACTTTCAAAATGTCAGCCAAACTATCTTTGCCATCTAACAAATACATAGGTGACTGCAACCAAACAGCATAACCAATACTTGCTATGCTTCTTAAGATCGCATTGAGTTGGATTGATGCTTTCTATTTAATCAAATAGGATCGCTTTACTTACTTGTACATTCTGTAAGATATTATTGACAAGCATCACACGGCGACGAGCATTACTCAGTTTCTTCACATAAGGTTCCAAATCAATAGGAACTTGTTGGCTGTCAGAAATCTTTTTCAAATCTGTAAATAGAATTTAGAGAGAACCAATATCATATAGAGTTTGAGGGTGATTTTAGTTTAGACAGTGTTTAGATAAACATCAAAGATGATGGTTTAAAAGTCAATTTGGAGGATTTTCTTGAGGGGGCATTTTTGATCATTTTTGATAAGCTTAAGATATTAGGTTGTTATTTTAAGAACTTTTTTTTAATTTAAACATTTGGTGCTTAATAAAAAAAACAAAAAAACTGAGGAAACAAAAAATCAGTGGAATTGATTTTAATAATAGGGGGGGACGTAATGGGTGAAAATTTCAGATTCATGCGAGTAGTATTTTTTTGTGTTCATTTATACATAAATAACACTAAACAATCAAACATTTTGAAAATTTTGCAAAATTCAGAAGGTGTAGGCCAAAAATAGCCGTTAGGGCTCCACGGGGCTCAAAATCCATCATTTTTCGGTGAAAAAGTGGTTTCATGCGACATTGCAGGTCCTAAAACATCCTCAAAAGCTATGAATGGATATAGATGGTTAAATCTGATATAGTACTTTAATTTAGAACCATTTTCAGGCTGTGAAAGGGTTTTCATGAATGTAAAATAGCCAAAAACTATTGGCCTGCACCTTCTGCAATGGTTTCAACTATCTACACCCATTCATAACCATTGTAGAGGCTTGGGAACCAATTAGGTTGCTTAACGGAGGATTTTGGGAAATTTTGGCTATTTTTCACTAGTTTTCTACATTTTCAAGCTAAATGATGACCACTCCCTTCAAGTTCCAGACGTTCTGATTTTTTTTTATTCAGAATGCTTTCTTCCACATTCCAGTTTCACTGAATATAAGGATAGCAGTTTCGTAATACTAACAGTCACTTCAGTAATACTTAGATATATTAATATCTTTTTATTTAAGTTCATTTCACATCATACGATTTACTAACAATAAAATAAATATCATTACCGGGTCACTCCGGAGAAATTAAGCTACTTTTACCTCTTTTCCCTTTTCAGAACTATTTTATTCCAGAATACCAAATTACTCCTAAGATTCTATTTCTGAACAGTCAATGAAACTGGATGCTAAGACTTTTTCTAAACAAATTTCTTACTTTATTTATTCTACTTCGATTACACAACAGACGCCTATTTAGGAAAGTTTTCAATTATTTTTTTAAACTTAAGCGATACACACATTTGCTTGATCATTACAAAGTGTATTTTTATAGAATCCATCTCTCATATAAAGACACGGTTTCTTTTTATTCATAGTTGAGACATCTTTTTAGCGACTCTTGATCATTTGTACTTATCTTGATTTTTCTATTCAAAACGTTTCTGATGATGTCATCGCCGATATTCACGTTCGAGTAGAAGGTTCCCCAAGTTCAAACGATGAACATGAAAAGGGTCTGAGGTTGCATCAGTAGCCCAATAATCCAAATAGTAAAAAAAAAAATTTGTATTGCGATTGCTTTTTTGTGGGAGGGGGACTTTTATGATCTCTCCAAACACCAACTTTAAGTCTGTGTCAGCAAATAATTTAATAGTTCAAGGAGTTTCTCTACTTTCCCACGCAACACCACAAGACAGGTTAGCTAACTTTTTATATTTTCTCCTAAATAAATTGAATGAGAATTATTTTCTTATTTGTAAAATTTTTTACATTGTTTTTTTTCTCGTCTTCAATCACTTTGTGTTACGTACTGTCCCATAAGGCCTATCCGGGAATCGGAACAGTTTAATAGTATTTAATGTGATTGATAACATCGAATGTTGACCATAATCTGATTATTGGAAAGTTAGTACTTGTTCATCAACTCTTTAAATTTTGTTATTTTATAAATAAATAAAAGATGCAAACTGGCCTTTTGGCTAAGATCAAAGTGTGGTATCCGCAGTGGGTGGGTGGGGGGATACTGTCAGCATAGAACTAGCTAAGCAGGGCCTATGACACGAGGGTAGCAAGCGTTAGGGCTAGAGTAAGGAAAGTTTCCAACAAAGCCGTGAACTCTGACACAGATGAGTGTAAGGAAGTTTCTAGGCCTTGCTTGGATAGGCACATTGGAAAAGTCAAGCACCCGGATGTACCTTGGGGTCGACTTGGGAAATCTGCGAGACATTTCAAGAAGTGCTTTACCCAACTGTTCAACCTATTGGTCCAGGAGTTTAGCAACTATTTGGCTGACTCTCCTCTCCTCGATACGGCTAGAGCAGCTGGTTACGAAAGCAGGGTTACACAGCGCAAGGTGTTGGCTGCGTTAAATCAGGCCGGTTGCAACAAATTGCCAGGACTTGATGGTCTGCCCTATGAATTGTATTTGAGGCTGTCGCACATGTTTGTACCGATTCTGACGGATATGTTCAGCCATTGGTTTGACGAGGGTTCTATGCAGAGTCAAGTCATCAAGGGAGTGATCACATTGCTGAAGAAGCGGGGCAGGCATGGTGGGGAGGAACTAGACGATTACAGGCCCATAACTCTTCTAAACACAGATTGAAAAATTTTAGCCAAGATCTTATCGAATTGGTTTCAGGTTGTTATCAGAGAATTAATCGAACTCGAGCAGAACTACGCTGTGAAGGAGAGATCGATCCAGAACAACTTGCATCTGATTCGTACGATCCAAGAGGGGATAGAAGACGACACGGAAGCCGTGCTGATCAACTTGGATGAGTCCAAAGCTTTTGACAGAGTCGACCATCACTTTTTGGTATATGTTTTAGAGACCGCCGGTTTTAAACCTGACTTTCACTCGTATCACTCGCCGATGGTAGTGGTGCAGGTGCAGGTAAAGGAAAAGCATTCGCTATCTCCAGGGCTGTCCACTGTCACCCTTACTCAACATTTTTTTTTTATGGAAATCGCTCCAGACAAGGCATGAATCCACTTGATGTAAGAAGCTAAAAAGAACAAATATGGTTATCGCAAAGACAGAAGATGCCTATTAATCTTGAAAAGACCAAGGTTATAAGTAGGAGGAAAACAGTCAACAGGAAGAAAGTTCCACAAGCCTGCAGTTCTTGGAAAGAAGTTACAATGAGGTATCAAAACAGTGTATTGATGGAGACCACTAGACCAAACGAGCTAGAATAAAAGAAGCGGGGAATAGATCACATAATTCTGAAGAACACATGCCATAATAGTATTTATAGAAAAGACAGACTAGCAACATCACGTCTGTGAGTGGGAGTGTGTGTGCAGAAAAGAAAGGGTAGGGCCAATCAAATTATAGATACTTTTCTGCACCTTATCAAGAACCCTCAAATGAGTCAGATTCACCAGCTCAAATATGACAACAGTAATCCATACATGGTCAGATTGTAGATTTGTAGAGGTGTGAGAAAGTGTTTGGAGTGATAGAGAGAACTGACTTTACAAGAAGCAGAAAGAGCAATGGATCTAATGTATAAACTTCAAGAAAGATTTGATGAAAAAGAAATATCAAGAAGTTTCAGAGCCAATTTCTCCTCAAGAGCAGAGCCATCCATGAATCTCAGGAAGGAAAGGGACACACCTACGATTGAAAGACAAACTGGATTAAATGAAACAAGCCATTTTGTACCCCAACCCACAACTGAACCCAGGTCAACTTCTAGATCAGCTGCATATTTCGGCTGATCCGAGGGAGATGGGTGAGAAGCAACACCAGAATAGAGAGTGGTATCATCAGCATAGATGTTAATTGTCTTAATATTTTCTGGAAGATATAGAGAAGAAACAATGTTGGGCCTAGAATAGAGCCCTGAGGAACACCAGCATTGATAAGAAAAGAGAATGAAGAGACACTGTCCAAAGTTACTCGCAAGCTTCGATCAGAAAGAAAAAACCTAATAATGTTAAGAACCTCACCACCAATACCATAACCCTGAAGTTTGTGTAGGAGACCAGAATGCCACACTCTGTCAAGCCTTCGAAATGTCAAGCGCAATGGCTCTTCCCTCTCCTGAATTATCCATAAACTGACAGATCTGCTCAGTTACAACAGTTAAAAGATCAGCAGTTGAACGAAAGCCATACTGAACATCACTAAAAAATAAACAAGCTTGCCATTTACCAACCTTTCAAAAACTGCTAATAACGGAGAGGAGACTAACAAGACGATACTTAGTTGGGTCAGACCGATCACCAGCATTTTTAAAGATAGGAACAACAGAGGGCTCCTTCACACAAGAAGGGAAACAGGACTTAGACAAACAGAGAAAGGATAATTTAGAGAGGATAGAAGAAAGTTCAGGAGCACAACGCTTAAAAAAAACAACAGGGATTGAATCAGGACCGGAAGCCTTAGACTGGTCAAGATCAGAAAGAACCCTAGCAACCATCTTTGGAGTGATAATAACATTCTTGCGTTGACGTCGCTACTTTGCAAGCTAAGGGGCGGAGAAGCAAGTTTGGTTCTACGCAGATTCGTTTTGCCTGTCGGAACGCGATCCAGGGGTTCTGTGTTTTCCGATGACATCACCGTTATTATGCTGTGCTTCCGAGACATTGAGAGTGTGACATGGGCGTTTACACGTTACAAAAAAATCATAGGGGCCAAAATCAACCACAGCAAGAAAATCGGCCTGTTATTGGGTGCCTGGAGCGGTGACACCACCCTTTCTGCTGGACGGATAGCTGGGTTCGAATCCAAGTTTAACACTTGGCTTTGAAAGGAAACTCTCCTTAAAGGGTAGAGCTGAGGTGGTGCCACTTACGTCTTTCCTCTCATTCTTTACCGACTGGCCGTACTTCCCCTGCCTGCGAACCGTTTAAAAGTCCTCCGGCATCTTCTATCCTCGCTTCTCTGGGACAGGAAGAGGCACTGGATTTGCAGACAGGTCTGTATTTATTAGGAGGAGATCTGCTCCGAATGGAGTTAGGCGTCAGGTATGAATCATCTCAACAACTCTGAGTTCTCTCTGACCTGGCGATTGGCCCAGAACGCGTTACCCCTCAATGCCATACAACACAGTTCCGGAATGGAGGACACGCCTGAGTGTCTGCGCTGCGACACGCTCAAAGAAGAAACACCCGATCACACTTTCTTCCAATGCTGCAAACTCTGGCGGTATGTTAACGAGGTGACGGCTCATATCGATCCCGAGCATCCTCTGCCATTCAACGTATCCTACGTAATCAACAACGTCCGACCGGTGTGGGATGGGAAGAGATGAATGGTGTTTCTCGTGATCCTGACCGTAACACGAATGGTGGTGTGAACATCATGTCCGAGAGATGAGAAAGAGGTTGAATCTTTTGCTGATCATGATCAGATCGTTTTTTTCAAGACCAGATGTGATAGAAAAAGATTACATTCTTCGATTTTTAAAAAAGGTGGATACAAGTAGTGAGCTTATGTGTACAAAAAGGAGTCAAGTATGAGTACGTGTTCCTTGCCTAAGCATGGCCCACACAGTCGGACCCCAGCCCTTCATCTAAGTTTAGCCTCTTAGCTAGTCGAGTGAATATTTTCTGCAAATAAATAATTTAAAGTGTGGTATTCATTATGATACTGCACTTCATCTGTTCTCTCCTCGGTCACTGAAGGAGAGGTCCTTCTAGACTGAGGCAATTTTTATTTTTGTCCCAATCAAAGTGCCTCTTTGTGGGGAGCTGGATTTTCCCCACATTAAAAACAGACTTTGTATCTAACTCTGCCCTCATGGGGAGGCAAGTAAATAGGGACATCTCCCCCTCCTCCTTAAAAAGGACGATTTCGATTGTAGCAGATATACCTTGTCACATGAGAGTAAAAAAAACTTTCAGAATTTTTGAGATAAGGACTTGGATTATTCAGACTACTATTTTCATCTTGGTTGTTATATTCACTACCAAACAAGATCTATTGAGAAAGCATGACATTAACTCTGAAATCTGCATCAAACATCAAGTACACTACCTGAAAACTAACCACAGTTTGTCTACCATATATGAAGGGCTGAAAACATTCAGAGGACATGTACTCCATATGACAACATTGACCAAGAACTGTGCGTATTCGATTCTATGTAAATGTGGAAAACAATACAAAGGTGAAACATATCACCGACTAAAAGTAAAGCTAGTAAAACATAAGAAAAAGTGGAAATGTAGAAAAGTCGGGTATGGCTGACCAAGGTAACCAATTTATCTGCTGTTATCCCAGTAGCACGGCAAACAAAATTAATAATAATACATTATAATTATTGAACCAATAAATCAAGACTGGATTTGTTTCTAGACTGACTGGATGAAAACTTTTGTGCAACTTGGATCTTCGAGAATGAGAACTTATGAAAATGACTAACACATTGCAGATGTGCAAAGATACATGAACCTATTGTGCCAATGTTGTATCAGTGATTTCACGGTCATGTGTCATACGATGTAACAAATGTTTAAAAAGCACCCCTGTTCTTTATAAAATTTGCTAAAAACAGACAAAAACACAATTTTATAATAGGGAAAAAATTTAATTCACTAAAATTTTCGACTTTTGTGAAGACAACTTAAAACCCTATATTAAGTCCACCATATTGACTAGTGGCCCTTTGTCTTTAAAATGGTGCTGTTTTTATATGCAGAGAGACACAATATTGTGCACATTAAGTTTTAAAAAAACATCAACACTAAAAAATTGGCCATTACTGAAAATACTAACCTGAAAAAAAACAAAAAAACAAACTATTAATGACACAAGAGAAAGAATTGTAGATTTATATAGAGAAAAGATTCAATTTTGTTTACATAGACATTTTATCAAAATAACTCCCAAAATAAATGAGTTATCACAAGTTGAAATGAATTCACTATATTTAGCCATTTTCACACACTAAACCGGCTGGTTTGTGATACAAAATAAGGTAAACAGAAAAAGGTAGAAAAAGTGAGACGAACACCTTGCCCAAGAGTGTCCGGGTCAGTTTCATATCTTAGCCAGGATTGATTCTATTGAACCCATAGATGGGACCTTGACAAGTAATACGACTCCAGGTCAGAGTAGACTTGGGAGCAATGGGTTGACTCCCCAAATAGGGGCCTCACCACCAAATTCACTTACGGGTAGACTCAGATTTTTATTGAAGATAATGAGTAAGAACTAACTTTAACAAAATGAATTAACACTTTTTCCATTCACTCTAAATTTATTACTATTATATTAAAAATGAGTTAATCAACGTTTGTTTCCCTAAGGCCTTTTTCCTATATATTTTAATCACATAAAATAGCTGGTGCTACCAGATCAGGCTGTCTGAAGATACCGGCTTCCTGACTTAAAATGCACCAAACATTGATATTATTTTTTTTTTCTTTTTCAAAACTCAATCATGTTCTGCGAAACTAAAAACAAAAACATTTTTCCTCTAACAAAACAACCAAACCAAACATCATGAATAAATATTTGAAGAACTTGAAGCATAAAAACTTTTACCAAAATGACCTGATTTAGCATTCAATAACTCGAAATATGCCGTAAAACAAAACAACCATCACATAAAATATTCCTTGGTTTCCTAGTTTGAAAAAAAAACAAAAAAAAAACAACATTTTAATTGTTCTAATTAACTGCAATTTGCAAATAACTCGCCAAGTGATCCATCTTTTACTAAGTTTCTGTCTATCATCCTCTTCCTCTCTCACTAAGTTATGTGCCCCCCCCTCAATCCCTGCTATTAGTTATACCATTTCTATTCCTCACTGTTTATTACATTTGACTGTTAATAAACAAAGGAAAGAATAAAAAGATTGAAATAGCCCAATATAAACAAAAGTTAAAACTATTTAATCTGTAGCAGAGATAGGAGGAGGGGGGGGAGCAGATATAGTAAGCAAAAAGCAACTAATTTAGGATTGTCTTATTTTTTAAATATTTAACTGGCTTTACAAACTCGCTTTTCCTGATTCAAACAACCTAAGCTTAATTGGTAACACATCTTTTCTAGTATGTTTACAAATTGTGAAAGGTTAAAAAGTTATTTTTTTCTAAACTGCAAATCAGATTAAAAATATTTTTAATTTCTTGACATTTGGATTATAATTCAAGTGAAGAAAACTGCTTCAAATATAAATCAGAATTTAAGGGAAACCCCGTGATGTGACATTTAATCAACAGCTGCTTCTTCAGATTAATCGAAGACACTTGCAGATTAATATTCCAAACATCTTCACAAGAAATATATTCTGCCATTTTATCTTTAGTCAGAATTTATAGAGTTAAACAAAAACAGCAAAGTTAAACTTTTAATTTCCTTAGAACTTGTTGAAGTTTAAAAATAATTTCCTAAATTTGAGGACTCTGAGCATTTTTTCTTCTTCAGCAGTTTCTTCTCCCATTTCCAAAAAGAAAAAAAAACTATTGAGGAATCATTAAGTTTGGCTTGTCATTCAGAAATGCAGTTACATTTTTATTTTTTTATTCTGCAAAGAAGAATTTTTATTATTTGAGAACAAGCGACTGAATATGTTCTGTTTATTGGATTAAATTTACTAAGTTGATCTGATAAAATCTGAACGGTTTAGGAGGTTCATATAAGACAAGCATGGAAGATGTCTAGTATGAGTAAAAATAATCTTACTCATTAAAAATGGAATGAAGGAATTTCAAGATTAGAAAGTAAACTCACCTATAGCAAGGTTATCAATTTGTTGTCGCAGTTCTACTTGACTCTCTCTGCAAAATAATACAAATGAAACCAAATGTAAATTTGTATAAATTTAGCAACAATTAATACAATTTGGTTTGGGTAAAAAATCAGTTTTATTCTAAACTTTGATGAACAGCTATTATTTGCCCATTTGATTATACTGGCAAATAATATAGAAAATCAAAGTGATCCTCCCCTCCCTCATATTAAAGCTACAATTTATAATTTAGACAAGAAAGAGCAAATAATATAGAAAATCAAAGAGACCCTTCCTCATATTAAAGCTACAATTTATAATTTAGACCAGGAAGAGCAAATAATATAGAAAATCAAAGAGACCCTCCCCTCCCTCATATTGAAGCTGCAATTTATAATTTAAACAAGAAAGAGCAAATAATATAGAAAATCAAAGAGACCCTTCCTCATATTAAAGCTACAATTTATAATTTAGACCAGGAAGAGCAAATAATATAGAAAATCAAAGAGATCCTCCCGTCCCTCATATTAAAGCTACAATTTATAATTTAGACAAGGAAGAGCAAATAATATAGAAAATCATAGAGATCCTGCCCTCCCTCATATTAAAGCTACAATTTATAATTTAGACAAGGAAGAGCAAATAATATAGAAAATCAAAGAGATCCTCCCGTCCCTCATATTAAAGCTACAATTTATAATTTAGACAAGAAAGAGCAAATAATATAGAAAATCAAAGAGACCCTTCCTCATATTAAAGCTACAATTTATAATTTAGACCAGGAAGAGCAAATAATATAGAAAATCAAAGAGACCCTCCCCTCCCTCATATTGAAGCTGCAATTTATAATTTAAACAAGAAAGAGCAAATAATATAGAAAATCAAAGAGACCCTTCCTCATATTAAAGCTACAATTTATAATTTAGACCAGGAAGAGCAAATAATATAGAAAATCAAAGAGATCCTCCCGTCCCTCATATTAAAGCTACAATTTATAATTTAGACAAGAAAAAGCAAATAATATAGAAAATAAAAGAGATCCTCCCCTCCCACATATTAAAGCTACAATTTATAATTTAGACAAGAAAGAGAAAATAATATAGAAAATCAAAGAGACCCTCCCCTCCCTCATATTAAAGCTACAATTTATAATTTAGACAAGGAAGAGCAAATAATATAGAAAATAAAAGAGATCGTCCCCTCCCTCATATTAAAGCTACAATTTATAATTTAGACAAGGAAGAGCAAATGATATAGAAAATCAAAGAGATCCTCCCCTCCCTCATATTAAAGCTACAATTTATAATTTAGACAAGAAAGAGAAAATAATATAGAAAATCAAAGAGATCCTCCCCTCCCACATATTAAAGCTACAATTTATAATTTAGACAAGAAAGAGAAAATAATATAGAAAATCAAAGAGACCCTCCCCTCCCTCATATTAAAGCTACAATTTATAATTTAGACAAGGAAGAGCAAATAATATAGAAAATAAAAGAGATCGTCCCCTCCCTCATATTAAAGCTACAATTTATAATTTAGACAAGGAAGAGCAAATGATATAGAAAATCAAAGAGATCCTCCCCTCCCTCATATTAAAGCTACAATTTATAATTTAGACAAGAAAGAGAAAATAATATAGAAAATCAAAGAGACCCTCCCCTCCCTCATATTAAAGCTACAATTTATAATTTAGACAAGGAAGAGACAATAATATAGAAAATCAAAGAGATCCTCCCCTCCCTCATATTAAAGCTACAATTTATAATTTAGACAAGGAAGTGCAAATAATATAGAAAATCAAAGAGATCCTCCCCTCCCTCATATTAAAGCTACAATTTATAATTTAGACAAGGAAAAGCAAATGATATAGAAAATCAAAGAGATCCTCCCCTCCCTCATATTAAAGCTACAATTTATAATTTAGACAAGGAAAAGCAAATAATATAGAAAATCAAAGAGATCCTCCCCTCCCTCATATTAAAGCTACAATTTATAATTTAGACAAGGAAAAGCAAATGATATAGAAAATCAAAGAGATCCTCCCCTCCCTCATATTAAAGCTACAATTTATAATTTAGACAAGGAAAAGCAAATGATATAGAAAATCAAAGAGATCCTCCCCTCCCTCATATTAAAGCTACAATTTATAATTTAGACAAGGAAAAGCAAATAATATAGAAAATCAAAGAGATCCTCCCCTCCCTCATATTAAAGCTACAATTTATAATTTAGACAAGGAAAAGCAAATAATATAGAAAATCAAAGAGATCCTCCCCTCCCTCATATTAAAGCTACAATTTATAATTTAGACAAGGAAAAGCAAATGATATAGAAAATCAAAGAGATCCTCCCCTCCCTCATATTAAAGCTACAATTTATAATTTAGACAAGGAAAAGCAAATGATATAGAAAATCAAAGAGATCCTCCCCTCCCTCATATTAAAGCTACAATTTATAATTTAGACAAGGAAAAGCAAATAATATAGAAAATCAAAGAGATCCTCCCCTCCCTCATATTAAAGCTACAATTTATAATTTAGACAAGGAAAAGCAAATTATATAGAAAATCAAAGAGATCCTCCCCTCCCTCATATTAAAGCTACAATTTATAATTTAGACAAGGAAAAGCAAATAATATAGAAAATCAAAGAGATCCTCCCCTCCCTCATATTAAAGCTACAATTTATAATTTAGACAAGGAAAAGCAAATGATATAGAAAATCAAAGAGATCCTCCCCTCCCTCATATTAAAGCTACAATTTATAATTTAGACAAGGAAAAGCAAATAATATAGAAAATCAAAGAGATCCTCCCCTCCCTCATATTAAAGCTACAATTTATAATTTAGACAAGGAAAAGCAAATGATATAGAAAATCAAAGAGATCCTCCCCTCCCTCATATTAAAGCTACAATTTATAATTTAGACAAGGAAAAGCAAATAATATAGAAAATCAAAGAGATCCTCCCCTCCCTCATATTAAAGCTACAATTTATAATTTAGACAAGGAAAAGCAAATGATATAGAAAATCAAAGAGATCCTCCCCTCCCTCATATTAAAGCTACAATTTATAATTTAGACAAGGAAAAGCAAATAATATAGAAAATCAAAGAGATCCTCCCCTCCCTCATATTAAAGCTACAATTTATAATTTAGACAAGGAAAAGCAAATGATATAGAAAATCAAAGAGATCCTCCCCTCCCTCATATTAAAGCTACAATTTATAATTTAGACAAGGAAAAGCAAATGATATAGAAAATCAAAGAGATCCTCCCCTCCCTCATATTAAAGCTACAATTTATAATTTAGACAAGGAAAAGCAAATAATATAGAAAATCAAAGAGATCCTCCCCTCCCTCATATTAAAGCTACAATTTATAATTTAGACAAGGAAAAGCAAATGATATAGAAAATCAAAGAGATCCTCCCCTCCCTCATATTAAAGCTACAATTTATAATTTAGACAAGGAAAAGCAAATAATATAGAAAATCAAAGAGATCCTCCCCTCCCTCATATTAAAGCTACAATTTATAATTTAGACAAGGAAAAGCAAATAATATAGAAAATCAAAGAGATCCTCCCCTCCCTCATATTAAAGCTACAATTTATAATTTAGACAAGGAAAAGCAAATGATATAGAAAATCAAAGAGATCCTCCCCTCCCTCATATTAAAGCTACAATTTATAATTTAGACAAGGAAAAGCAAATAATATAGACAATCAAAGAGATCCTCCCCTCCCTCATATTAAAGCTACAATTTATAATTTAGACAAGGAAGAGCAAGTAATATAAAAAAATCATAGAGATCCTTCCCTTCCTTACATTAAAGCTACAATTTATAATTTAGACAAGGAAGAGCAAATAATATAAAAAAATCATAGAGATCCTCCCCTCCCTCATATTAAAGCTACAATTTATAATTTAGACAAGAAAGAGGAAATTATATAGAAAATCAAAGAGATCGTCCCCTCCCTCATATTAAAGCTACAATTTATAATTTAGACAAGAAAGAGCAAATGATATAGAAAATCAAAGAGATCCTTCCCTCCCTCATATTAAAGCTACAATTTATAATTTAGACAAGGGTTAAGGCTTTTTGTTGATCACTCTTTTCCATCCCACACACAATGTTGGATTAGATGAGCTCGAATAGATATTAAAAAGAAGTTTTAAAACGAACACATTTATTGAAAAAGTTCACATATTTCACCCTTGAGTACTTTAAGAGACAAAAACAAATGACAAAACATTATTGGCGACAATTTCTAGATTTCGTACAGGAGAACATGTTTATCATATCAGGAATGCCACACAAAAGTTCACTTCGATGTTAATTAATGTGAAAATATTCAGTCTGTCTTGTCCAATTGGTGATTCTCTAGAACTTTGAAAATGAACTGTCCACTACTAGTGATTTTTCGGAATTTACCAAAGTGGAAACAGAATTGAGAAAAATTTGAAATGGAAAATCTGACTTCATACAATTGTTTATCAAGGACGATTGACAGAGGATGATCCCCTGGGGTCAGTTAGAAATGCAGATAAAAATATAGGCAGCTGATTAGTTACATCATGACAGAGATTTAAAAAAAATTTTTTTTTTATCATAGTTCACCCCGAACAAGGCAGGCCGCCACTGTAGGTGTAAGAGGCTACTGAGAAAGAAAAGGGGGGGATTCAACCTAAATTAAGAGCTGCGCAGCAAGATGTCTGTTTACGTTAGTTTTAAATTTCTGTATGTCAGTAGCGTCAGGAAAGCAGGAAGCAGGGAGGGAGTTCCAGAGTCCAGCAGCACGAGGAAAGAAGCTCTTGGAGTAGAAAGTTCTATGGCATCTGGGGACATCCACAGTGTATGAATGAGATTTGGCAGATTGTCGGGTTGTTCTAGTGAATTTACGTCGTGGGGGTACCAGAGCAGCAAGCTCATCAGAGCACAATCCATTGAAGTACTTGTAAAACAGGCACAAGGAAGCAACATTGCTGCGATGGGACAGAGGCTGGAGCTTGGTGGATAGTGAAGTTAGCAACTCTTTTTTGGACCTTGTCTAAGAGGGAGAGACTAGCGGATGATGCACCAGCCCAGATGTGGCAACAATACTCTATGCATGGGCGGATGGTGGCTTTGTAGAGATATAGGATAATGTCAGGTGTGATCATGATTTCCAGACCAATTTTAAGAACGGCTTCAAATTCAACTCTCTTTTAGTAAGTTAATTGCTTTGTACTGGTTTTCATTTAAACATAATTCATGTCATTGTGTGTAATTTATTTGTTTAAAAAATATCTTGATCTTTGAGAAAAGGTGGTGCTTAATGCCCCATTTCTGTATTTTTCTGAAGGAAAAGAGTTGAAAATCCCGTAAAGTGATTTAATAATTAAGAAACATGATTGTTTTTATTATTGAGGAAGTTATATAAAACCAGAAATTTGTAATAACAAGTCAAAATTTACTGATACTAATACTTGGGCATACAGATGCCTAATAGCCCGTTAAAAAATTGTTTGTTCACAGATGGTTCGCAACTATCAAAAGGAGGAATCTGAGCCAATCAGAGGAGATGGTTGCTGCATATGAGGCTATCATGAAGAAGCAGATGTCTGCCAATCAAGCAGCCAAATATTATAAAGTCAACAAGCCAGGACCCTCATCCTCAGCCCCCACTCATAGATCCTCATCCTCAGACATGCCTGTTTCCTTGCTGACTTCATCATATTCATCTGATTCATTGAAAGACTTCTTTCTCAAACAAATGACTCCCCACTTTCAATCTGCAGCAAGAGGGGAGCGATTCCGATGTGGAGAGCCTCACAGCAGATGAAAGTATCACCAGACTCATGAAGACATCTGCTGCTAAGGAGGTTGCTACAGCATCCAGAGGACGTGGCAGAGGGAAAGGAAAGGGGAAATGCAAGGATAAAAGAACATCAGTACAGGAAA
Source organism: Sepiola atlantica (assembly GCA_963556195.1). Lineage (NCBI taxonomy): Eukaryota > Metazoa > Mollusca > Cephalopoda > Sepiida > Sepiolidae > Sepiola > Sepiola atlantica. The sequence goes on from OY744516.1 coordinate 81,346,130, forward strand.
CACCATGATCGCCACAATCAAGAAGCCCACTGTCAACATCGGGAATTCTGACACTGAGGAAAGTTGCAGATGTGGTAGAGGGAATGGCATTAACTGGGTTCAGTGTGATATCCCTGATTCTTGGTATCACATACAGTGCACCAGCATTAACATTTCACTTGAAGACCTCCAAAATGAGAAATGGCTGTGTGATTTTTGCACACAGTAGCCCCAGTGTTTAATGTCCCGCAAGGTGGTGCCTATTGCCATAGGTGACTGAAATTGTGGATAGCTAACCTGAGTTTTTAAACAATTCAATAAACATATTTTCTTCTCTTATACACATGTTAACTGATATTTGTTTAAACAAAGACATCACAAATATATTTTGCCCATGATAGTCCAAAGAAACTTTTAAAACAATCTTTTATGCAGTGAAAAAGGTGGTGCTTAATAATCCAGTTTACCCTAGATATACAAGTGAAGTATGTTTGTATGTACAGGATTCACTCCCAAACTAATTAACTGATCATTATACATTTTGAAACACAGCTGCTAGGCATAAGGGTTCCAAGTGTAGGCTATATTTAGGTTTATGCAAAGAGGGTAAAAAGAGGGTGGAAGCCCTTCGTGAAAATTTAGATACCCCTGATTTTTGTAAAATGTTAATAGGTATTAAACATCAATTAATAAATATTACCTAAATTTCAGTTTCTTTATCTATACAGTTCACGATGGAAAAAGAACATAAATTATCCTTCCTAGATATGCTGATAACTCGCACTGACCAGGGATTTAGGTCATCTGTGTATCGAAAGCCAACTTTCACTGGACAATATCTAAATTTGAACTCCAAACATCCATATAATGTAAAGAAAGGAATTGTCCAGTGCCTACAACATCGAGCAAAGACAATATGTAGTAACAAAGATACATATCTAGAGGAAATGGATAGTTTAAGAGAAACCCTTCACCGAAACAACTATCCAGAGAGCATGACATCAGCTACAACAAATCTAGACGCAACACCAAAGGACACCACCGGAAAACTCACCACAGTTTGTATACCATATATGAGGGGCCTGTCGGAAAAAATCCAAAGAATATGTAATCCATATAACATCAGGATAGTATTCAGAAGCGACTCAACTCTCCGAAAACATCTTGTGAGAGTCAAACCCCCTACGGAAAAAGTCATGACTAAGAACTGTGTGTATGCGATCCCATGTAAGTGTGGAAAAGTATACAAAGGTGAGACATGTCGTCCACTAAAGGTAAGGCTAGAAGAACACCAGAAAGCCGTAATACGTGGAGAAATCGAAAAGTCAGGTATGGCTGACCACATATGGAAGGAAAAGGGAAACCATCTACCCTTATGGGATGAAGTAAAAATTATAGATAGAGAAGAACGGTGGAGAGTAAGACGACTCAAAAAAGCAGCACATATGTTAGGTGACAATGACTTACTAAGCAGACCTAGTATAGAATTCAATACAATATGGGAACCTACAATTATAAATAATAGACAAGTAGTGATCTATAGTGTTAAGTAATTAGATCAAAGACAAGAATAGGTTTAAGGTTCCTAAAATTCATATTAGAATTGTCCGCAAGAACCCGTGGCGCAGTGGATATAGTACTAAGTATAATTCAGTTCTAAGTGACAGTTGAAGGCTCAATCCTCAGTGCGGGCGATATGAAGAATTGCGAATTGCTGAAGACTTCAGTCATGGCAAAATTCCGAGTTCGACAGAAAGATTCCCGAGTTCAAAGTACACCTGAAGAAGGTCGGAGGTAACATTGGCCGAAACGTTGTGATAAAAACACCCAAATTCTACGACTTATCTCTTGTCTGCTAAAAATATATATATATTTATTATTATTTATTAACTTTTCTGGCTTTTAACAAATACATAGTTTTTCTTTCACGATTCTTCTTTCCTATTCCTCCTTTTTCATCCATCATCCATGAATTTTTTAGTATAAGGAAAATGGGTACGGCTACGTTCGAGTTTTGTTTGCCCAACTTGAGTTGGATTTTGCACCAAACAACATTGCGGAGCAACGGCAATTGCACATACTATTTAGTTCATACCCTTCGTCATTGACGCCAGTTGTCAAGGACTTGATAACTGATCCCCCTCTTGATTCCACTTATGATAGCATCAAGCAGGAAGTTCTGCTACAAACGTCGCTCTCAGCAGAAAAACGTTTCCAATTGTTGGTTCACGACAAGTTTTTGGGGGACCGCATACCAAGCGAATTGCTACACAGAATGAGAGAGCTGGCAGAAGAGGCCCCAGCTGATAGTGCTCTCATAAAGCAGCTTTTCTTTTCAAGGCTGCCACTGGAAGTCAAATCCATTCTGGCACCTATGATAGAGACATGCTCCGTTGACGTAGCTTCATCGGCAGATAAAGTGATGGATTTCACGACGAGGCCTACTACCGCATCTAACTCACACCAGCAAGTTGAAGTCTCTGCATATTCTGCCACGACAAGCCAAGAGGCCACAACTATGGCTATACTTGATGCCAAAGAGGTGAGAAGATTAAGCATAAGTAGGTCACAATCGCCAGTCAGTACCAAAGTCGTTCGCCATCCCCACTCAAACAGGTCAGAACTGTGTTTTTACCACAGTCGCTTTGGCGCGGAAGCACACACAGATGCAAAAAGCCCTGTTCTGTTCTCGAACTAGGGAAACTAAGGTCTGAAGATCTGAGCACGTCACATTCTCCACGTTGCTTGGTTGATACTGGGGCTGCATGCAGTATATGCCCACTGAAACTCCTCACTAAGAAGCCACCAGTGTCGCTCATTTCACTACAAGCCGTGGATCACTCCCCTATTCCCACGTATGGTCAAATTTCTCGCTCTTTGCGCTTGGAATTACGTAAAAATTTTACGTGGGTCTTTATGGTAGCTGATCTACCTTATCCCATTCTGAGCTCGGATTTCCTGCACCACTATAACCTTCTAGTGGACATGCGCAAACAACGGCCGATAGATGCTAATATGGAACTTTCCGTCCCGGATTTGAAATCAAACACCTCATCTATCAGTCTGGTATTGTTCATTTTAGCTACCGCTGACCCATACCAGACCCTGTTACACTCCTACCCGGAGTTTACTAACCTGAATTTTGTTGTGAGAACACCAACTCACTCAACAAAACACTATATTGACACCACAAGAGCTCACCTGCAGATAAACTAAAAGCACCGAAGGTGGAATTAACCATATGCTGCAGGTTGGAATTATATGCCCCTCATTCAATCCATGGGCTTCTCCTTTGCATATGGCCCCGAAGCGCTCTGGTGATTGGCATCCGACAGGGGACTATTGACGACCCACATATACAGGACTTTGCTTCATCTCTGCACGGTTGTAAGACCTTCTTAAAACTGGACTTAGTTAAGGCTTACCATCAGATTCTAGAGAATCCGTCAGACATACCTAAAACTGTGGTAACAACCCCATTTGAAGTGTTTGAATTCCTTACTATGTCTTTTGGTTTGCAAAACGCGGCTAGTACTTTCCAACACTTCATGGATAGTGCGAGATTTTGACTTTGTCTATAACTACATAGACGACATTCTCGTGGCAAGTGCCTCACCCGAGGAACATGTCACTCATCTCCACCTACTCTTTGCACAGTTTCAGCAATACCTGGTAAATGAGTGTTTGGTGCTTCAGCACTAGTTTTTGGGGGCCACATTATCAGCCCTGAAGGCATATCTCCCTTACCTGAAAAGCTTAAGGCTCTACAAGACCTTCAACCACCCACTTCACTTCGCCAACTAAGGCACTTCCTTGGTCTGCTAAACTATTACAGACGCTTTATCCCACACTGTGCCGATCTCCTGTCTCCTCTTTCCGACCTGTTACGTAACAGGAAGTAAAATGAGCAGATTTCACTAAATGATATTCAGCTGAAAACTTTCGATGAAGTGAAGGAAAAACTAGCGACAACATCCTTGCTTGCACATCCTGTGTCTGATGCCCAGTTTTCACTGGTCGTTGATGCATCGGGCACAGCTGTAAGTGCAGTGTTGCAACAGCAACACCAAGATCATCTACAACCTCTTGTATGCTTTTCAAGACAACTGAAACCGGCAGAACAATGTTACAGCATGTTTGGCCATGAACTCCTGGCAATGTACCTCGCAGTGAAAAACTTTCAGTATTCACTCGAGGGCAGTCAATTTGTGATCTACACTGATCACCGTCCACTTACATATGCACTGCGTGCTAAGCCAGACAAATATTCTCCTTGCGAAACTCGCCACTTGGACTTTGTTTCGCAATTTACCAATGATATCCGACATATAAGGAGAATGCTGCGGCAGACGTCTTGTCCCGCCTTCCTATAAATTCTGTCCTCACCTTCAGACATCGACCTACAACAGATGACCTTAGACCAGCTACGTCTGGACACTTTGGATCTGTCATCACCTGAGTATGCAACTTGCAAATTCACATACCAGCTCATGCCCACTTCGGACACGCAGATCATCTGTGACACCTCAACAGATTCACCTCGCTCGTTTGTTCCACTAACTCATTGTAGGGTTGTCTGACACCCTTCACAACTTGGTACACCTCAGACTCAAAGTCACATTGAAGCTGATTTAGGCTAAATTTTTCTGGCCGAATATGAGGCGCGACATCGCTGCCTGGGCACGTATCCTGCCAAAAGTCAAAGGTGCACAAGCATATTCGTGCACCTCTTGAAACATTCAGAACTCCAGACGCTCGGTTCAGTCATGTTCATATTGATCTGGTTTGACCATGACCGGTCAGTCAGAGATTTACTTATCTCCTGACCTGTATAGACCGTTTCACATGGTGGTCTGAAGCCATTCCCCCATAACAACATTTAGGCTGAATCTGTAGCACGAGCCCTTATATCGGGCTGGATATCGCGTTACAGAGTTCCCACGTGGTGGGCAGTTTGAATTCCACCTCTTCCAGGAACTTTCCATGATTTTAGGGATTAAGCATATCCATACAACCAGCTATCATCCAGCTTCCAACGAGATGATAGAATGCTTCCATCACCAACTGAAAGCCACATTGCGTTCTTATCCTGACCAACAGCGATAGACCGAGTACATACCAATAGTCCTTCTTGGCTGTCGCTCTGCATTCGAAGAGGATCTCGGATACTCTCCAGCCGAACTCGTTTATGGAGTACTTCTATCTTTGCCGGGTCAGATGCTGACTCCGATAGATTCAACAGCAACAGATCCAGCTCTGTACATAAACAGACTGCGAGCTTACTTTAATAAGTTCCCACCTATGCACTCTAGGCAACAAACCATAGGATCTTTCGTCATCGACTCATGTTTTTATTAGAAAAGACTCTGTGAAAGCCTCTCTTACTTCACCTTATACTGGTTTTTATCGCGTGCTTTAACGCACTGACAAACTTTTCACCCTTGACATTGGTGGCAAAAACGAAACTGTATCCATTGACAGAATAAAAAGAACCTTTCTAGACACAAAAACACTTGATCTCCATATTCTGTGCATCCACTAGCTACAACTACACTTGTACTGTTGGAAACCCCTGAAGATACACATGTCACAACAACACGTAGTGGTCGGCGAGTACATTGCCCCAAAAAACTGTAAGACTATATATAGAATGAGCTTTTTTTGAGTCCAATTACTGCTTTTTACAAAAATATACTTTTCACAGAAAAGACAAACATTTTTCCCAAAAAAAACTTTTTGCAGAAAAGCCAAAAAAACATTTTTCACAAAAATACTTTTCACTGAAAAGTACATTTTTTTTTCAGCTAAGAACTTACTAAAAAATAAAAGACAATTTTCCAAAAATACTTTTTGCAGAAAAGGCATAAACATTGAACATTTCTTGTTTTGACCACACAAGACTTTTTCACTAAAAAGTAAAATTTAGAAAAAAAAAAAAAAATTCTGTAAACTGAATTGACATATTTGTATTTTTGTCCTTTACAACTGTTACATTTAGCAAATGACTACCTTTTCCTCTGTCGGCTTTCCACCTAAGCAGGGGGTGATGTAGCAGTGATAAACAAATACCTATTTTCTCCTTCTGAAAAATGTCCCCGTTAAGTAATCTCGTTACACACTGACCAATCAGCTTGCAGGGCACATTGATTTCATCTGTTCTCTGAAGAACTACTTCAACCCCTTTGGGAATTACGGTCGGTCAGCAGAGAGACACTTGCCAGCAACAAGGAAACACGTTTACGTCCTCTCTCCTGCCTCGGTCCACAGGACACTGCAGCACCTACTATTTTCACCTGAAGATATCTGCTGAGAGGAGACCTTCAGCAGCCAAAGAACTGTCCTCACTTCGACACTGTCCAACTTCTTTTACCTATACCCTCTGGCGTAGGTCACTTTATTTATCAAACCCATGATTTGTTGCTATAAAAAAGTTTTGTTTATCCTTTCATGCGACGGTTTCGTAACTTAAGCACAATATAGGGAGGTTGTATAATTGTAGCAGCGAAGTTTACCTTTCGGTGCCGAAAATGAAAGTTTCTGCGCACACCGCTTTGCACACGCATCTGCCAAAATTAATAAAAACAAATAATATTTTGAACCAATCAGTAGATTTTTCTGAATTTATAGAAATTGTTCTTTTGGAGCCACCTCGATCCAATATAAGACCAGATTTTTCTTTCAACTGCATGTTTAGCCCAAATCCACGAGAGCTAACATCGACGTTTTACCAGCCCCCATCGCCCCTCTGTCGGGCTTTGAGAATGCTGGAAAACGCCTTTTCTAAACTCATGCACACATAGTCACACCAACATCAACACACACACACAGACAATGCATTAACTCTTTCACTGTCTTATGCACACGCACACTAAAGGCAACATACACGCACATACTGCTTGAATCCCCTTTCAATGTCGTCTGCTGATTGAAAACAAATTTATAAACTTAACCATTTTAATACTTTATACGTTTCTCACTAAACTTTCTAATATGAAAACAAATGACTATTTAATAACTTTCAATGATATGTAACTTATGTAATTGAGTGACGAAGTTTTGATTACGATTTTACAGACTCGTGGATAATTCACACACCTTAAATTATCGACTCGTTTTCCTCGATATCTCAACAACAAAGACACTCAAATATGAACAACTATTCTATGTTTTCCTATCTTTGTAGACTTCCATTTTAAACATATATAAAATATCTCTTTTGTGAACTTATGTTTTTGTACTCTTTATTTTGTTCGTTCATCATAACATTTCTCTCACACATTTGATTATTACTTAAAACTTTTCTTTAAAATGTTTCTATAAAACTCTGCTCTCCCAACATCTTTCCCTCAAAACTGGAACCTTAAAATGGGTCCTCCAAATAATCCCCTATAGTAGAATCTCAGCCTGAAGATATCAAGGTTTTGGTTTCCAGTCATGGCAATTTATTATTTACTATTAATGCAATATTCTCCATTTCTAAAAGTAATTAAGATCTTTGATATTTCGAAATCAGACAAATTCTGCAATGTATTTATTACATTTAAAAAATTGTGACTAACGAGCGAACAGACAGACGAACGGACAAAATCTATTTACATAAGATATGAACAAATATGCATGTCAACCGTTTTTTTCTTTATTTTCAATACATTTTTGATACAAGCTAACTTTTTCTTTTCATTTATCTTTTTCATTGTTAACTGAGAAAAAAAGCGTATAAACGAAAACGTTTAAATTTTTTCAAACATTCAGTCTTTCAAATATAGGAAAAAGAAATGTATCATAATATCAGCATTATATATTACTAGACCACTTGTGACCTGTTGTGTCAGTATTTGTTATATATATTATTAAATAATTTCTTAAATTTGACATTGGTTGTGATAATCAATTTTAAAAGAAAGTACTTGGAAATAAATGATGTCATGAAGGATGAATGGTAGCTTTTGAAAAAAACGAAGCTCATTTTGTGACATCATCCATTTTTAAGTAAATATATTATTGATAGTTCCACTGTTTGAAAGCAATTTAAACAATCTTTTTTTAAACGTTTAAGAAACGTGATAAGCATTTTTTTTCAAAATAAATATCTTTAATTTAAAACTCAAATTTTCAATCTAAAACGTCTTCATTAGGAGCAATAAACTTTTTTAGCAACATATTAGTCACTAGTAGAAATCTGTAGTTCAAATGTCGGTATCAGTAGGAAGGGACGCCTGTATTAATAAGAATTATTAATAGTTCCATTGTTTGAAAGCATCGCATTATTTGAATTATATTTATAAAAAATAAACGTTAAAAAAATGTTATAAGCAAAGACAATCTTATCAATACGTGTGTTATTAAAAAAATGCCTGTTGCTCCTGTGAAGACATCTTACCCTGAAAATTTGAGTTTAATTATTAACATCATTCACCTCTTCCCACTACATCTCTTATTTGCCCTTTATTTACATTATTTGTGCAATGATAATCACAAGCAAACAAGATCCAAACCTTTAGTAGTATACTATAACCCCCCCCCCCCCCCGGGTCTAGATGGTTCGTTTAGTGTGTGTGTGTGTATATATATATATATATATATATATATATATATATATATATATAGTCATCCACATACAGACTGTTTTGCTGTATCACAGCTATTCAGTGCGGCTAGACCAGTTAGTGCCTCAAGCCGGGATTGAAACTCAACCGTCGAGCTGACAGTCGGCCCTTATTCCCTTGCGCTATCATACGACACTGACTGATTGTAAGTGATATCTCAATGTAAACATTGTCAAGTGCCAGGAGCTCGAATTAGTTTTACCCAATGAGCTATGCCTTAAAGCTAATGGCAGTTGGCGATATCCTTACAAATAAGCTCTACCTAAGAAGGGAGCTTTATATAGTCATCCACATACAGACTGTTTTGCTGTATCACAGCTCTTCAGTACACACACACACACACTAAACGAACCATATATATATATATATATATATATATATATATGAATAAAAATGGGGATAAAATGATCCGACGTAATGGAAAATGAAAAAGGAAAACCAAAAACTATTATTTATGTATTCATCAACGTTTCGTCTTTTCTTGAAGACTTCTTCAGGATGAAGAAAAATGCAGAAAAATCATACAGATATTAATTTTGATTTGCAAGAAATTGTTCAAATTTTGGCATGGCTGTGGATGAGAACAAGCAAAAAATGAAAACCACGATTTTGGTTAGTCCGTTATCAGTAGCAGTCTGTACATTTCAAGGGACGCGAGAAGTGAATGAGGTGACGGCTTGGATTTATTAGATTCCCACATCTATTTTTAGCTAGGGAGTTTGTCTGGGTCAAAATATGTCACAACTGAACTTGGCCGATAGTGGATGGGGGGGGGGGGGGGGTCTGAATTTATTGTTATGTTCTGAATTAGAAAGGGAAAGAAGAAAGAAAAGAAAAAGAAAAACAATTATAATTTTTTTTTGATTACTCAATGTCAGACAGGAAACCACTTTAAACACTAAGACTTTGAATCAAAAATAATGATGGCGAATAACAACTATGATGTTACATTTGATTTTACTCTTGACTTAACTGAGTTACTTCATTGCGCGTTTGTATGGTTTATATGTTACTATGGTTTCACTCTATATTGTTTTATTTTTAATTTATTTTTGTTTTTATGTTCTTGTACTTAAGTAATCTGTATTATTCAAAATCACTACACCTCAATCTAGAGCAGACCGGACTTTAATACTTTCTGATAATCTCATATTTATAGATAGAATTAATCATTATATATATATATATATATATATATATATATATTATTTTGAGCAAATAAATAATTCAAAGTGTAGTATCTGTTCTCGGCATCCCAGCGACATCAGACGTTTTACTACTGACGAAAATATGACAATACAAAATTACAACTGTATTTTACAGAATATTCATTTGTTAGCAGTTTATAAAATAAATATGCAAATTAAGACCTAAATGTGTTCTTTTATGGAAATCGCTTCAGACAAGAGATGCCTATTGGCCTTAGTTTTGAAAAGACCAAGGTTATAGGTAGAAGGAAAACAGTCAACAGCCTGCAGTTCTTGGAAAGAAGCTACTAGAATAGGAAGTTGTATTACAATGAGGTATCAAAACAGCGAATTCATGGAGACCACTAGACCAACGAGTCAAATGAGCTGGAACAAAAGAAGCGGGGAATAGATCACAATTCTGTAGAACACATGTTATAATAGCATTTATGGAAAAGACTGAAACTAGCAACATCACATCTGTGAGAGAGAGGGTGCAGAGAAGAAGAAAGGGTAGAGCAATCAAATTACAGATACGTTTCTGCACCTGATCAAGAACCCTCAAATGAGAAAGATTCACCAGCCTAAATCTTCTTCTTTCGTGTGAATCAGATGATTCTGGTGTTGGCATTAGTTTCCCCGATGACAACAGTACTCCATACATTGTTTGATTGTAGATTTGCAGAGATAGAGAATAGCTGCAGGTGTGAGAAAGTTTTTTGGAGCGATAGAGAGAACCGACTTTATGAGAAGCAGAAACAGCAATGAATCTAATGTATGAACTCCAAGAAAGATTTGATGAGAGAGAAAGACCAAGAAGTTGATTTCTCCTCAAGAGCAGAGCCATCCATGAGAATCTCAGAAAGAAAAGGGACACACCTAAGATTGAAAGACTCGAGCTGAGTCTTAACTGGATTAAATAAAACAAGCCATTTCGTACACCAATCCACAACTGAACCCGGGTCAACTTCTAGATCAGTTGCATATTTTGACTGATCCAAGGGAGATGGGTGAGAAGCAACACCAGAATACAGAATGGTATCAGCATAGATGTTAATTTTCTGAACAATATTCTCTGTAAGATCATTGATATAGAGAAAAAACAATGTTGGGCCTTGAAAAGAGCCCCGAGTAACACCAACATTGATAGGAAAAGAGAATGAAGAGACACTGTCCAAAATTACTCGCAAGCTTCGATCAGAAAGAAAAGACCTAATAATGTCAAGAACCTCACCACCAATACCATAACCCTGAAGTTTGTGTAGGAGACCAGAATACCACACTGTCAAACACCTTCGAAATGTCAAGCACAATGGCTCTTCCCTCTCCTGAATTATCCATAAACTGACAGATCCGCTCAGTTACAACAGTTAAAAGATCAGCAGTTGAATGAAAACCACGAAAGCCATACTGAACATCACTAAAGAAGCCCAGATTTCCAGAAAATGAACAAGCTTGCCGTTGACCAACCATTTAAAAAACTTTGCTAATAACGGAGAGGAGACTAATCGGACGATACTTAGTTGGGCAAGACCGATCACCAGCATTTTTAAAGATAGGGACAACAGAGGACTCCTTCACACAAGAAGGGAAACAGGACTTAGACAAACAGAGACAGGATAATTTAGAGAGGATAGAAGAAAGTTCAGGAGCACAACGCTTGAGAACAACAGGACTTGAATTAGGACCGGAAGCCTTAGACTGGTCAAGATCAGAAAGAACTCTAGCAACCATCTTTGGAGTGATAATAACAGAATCAAGAGACTGATCAGTTTTCAAAGGAAAATCAGGAAGAACACCAGAATCAACAAGAGAAGAATTGTCAGCAAAAAGATGATCAAAAAGATCATCCTTATCCTTAGAAGATGAAATAACCTGAAGGCCATTAAAAAGAGGAGGAATAGCAGACTTGCTACTATTAATAATACTATTGTAGATTCTCCAAAAATCATGAGAGCCAACCCTTTGAGATGAGATAGCGTCACAAACTTAGCCTCAGAGATTGCTCTCTTGCAGGCATTGCTAGCTCTTCTGTAGGATTGTCTAGAATTCTCAGAACCATCCTGACGATACTGATTAAAGTAATGGTTACGATGGGCAATGGCAGAAGCACAAACAGATGAAAACCATGGAGGAGAATGAGGTTTGGTTTGAAACTTACAATGAGGAATGAAGGTGTCAATTCCAACAAGAAGCCAGTCAGTAACCTCCCTAGCAGCAGCATTCTGAGACATACCAAAGATAGAATGCCATGGAACGTCATATAGGAAGCTGTGAAGCCCATCCCAATCAACCAGTTTGTAGGTGTTTGCAGTGTACTATATATAATATATTACAAAATAGCATGTTGTATCAGAATTAAATAAGCAGAAAGTGTTTTGATGTTAATATAGTTAGGAAAGATGGAGAAAACTCACATTTATTCATTTAGATATATATATGTGTGTATGTTACTGTCCACAGATAACACATGACTTTTTGTCCTGTTTTAAAGGATATGACCTCATCCTTTTGTTACTTCAACATTTATGACATCATACAGGATCCATTTTCAACTTGTTTTAGTGGATGATGCCCTTTGTGACAATTTAAATTGTAAATTAAATTTTTAAGCAATTGCCATTTTTTTTATACTATTTGTATTAACAATAAACATTAAATTCTATTTTCTATTTCCAGAGTAGAGTCCTTAGAAGAAAGTTTAGGTATTGCGACGCTGCTATTACTAAAAAGCAGTGTAATTATTTTTAGATTACAGTCACTATTTACTGATTGTAATCTAAAATAATTACACTGAAGAATGCAAAGTTAGTAACTGAAAGAACAGCTATCATTACAATATTGTAAGGATTTATTAGAGTTGACCATCAGGTAGTGGATTCATTAAAATATTACAAGAGTTTAGACACCGGATCGCATTGACAAGGTAGGAGGGGAGAGTTGAGTGTTGGACTTAAAAATAAATTGTACAGGTGTGAAGAGTTGATAAGTTGAAACAAAGAAAAATTATAAACAAAAGGAAAAACCTCATTTTTCTTTCTCAATAACCGATTCATTAAGAATATATGGCAAAAATTGATGTAACACGTTGACAAGGAAGGAAGGGAGGGTGGATTGTGAAAACAAAACAAATACTTGGCCAATATAATTGTTGTTAACGATCTGTTTGTCTAGGGTCAAGAAGAATGAAAATAAAGAATGAAGGTCATTTTTGTTTCCACAATTTTTAAGATAAAACTGCTGGCAAATTAAACTGAAAAATATTAATTTTTTTAAATAGAGGTCCTTTAAGTAGGGCATCACCACTATCGAACAAGGGAAGAGTCTATCAGACATATATATGCAGTGTGATGATGTATGGAAGTGAAGATTGAGAACATGCGTTGCATGGAGAGAAATGATATGAGAATGATATGTTGGATGTATAATGTGAGTCTTAAAGACCGGCTTAGTTCTGATTACCATCGAGGAAGATTAAATCTGGACAGTATTGAAAAATGTATGCAGAAAAGGTAACTTCGATGGTATGGCCACGTTGAAAGGCTAGATGAGAGTCTTTGGGTTAGTAAATGTAGAACAATCAAGGTAGTAGGTTCAGTTCACAAAGTGGACTTGAGAGAAAGAGGGATAAATAAAGACCTGGCCAGAGATAGGTAAATTTGGAAGTAAATTTCTTAAAACCGTCCACTGCATGCCAGCATGTAAAATGGATGTTAAACTACTGATGATGATGATGATGATGATAAAACAACAACAGTTCTGGCAGGAATAGAAAGCTGGCCTATCAGATAAGAGTTAAGATGAGACATATAGAGTGAGGTGAGGTGGGGTAGACAGATTCAGATCTTCCCACTAGGAGGAGGTTGAAACAAATTAATGAATGAGATTTAGGAAAGGGGATGGTGGATCTAAGACACAAACTGAGGCTCTATCTAAATATAAACATAAGTGAGAAAGAGATTCTGACAGGTATGGTGAAAACAGTTCTCTCAGATGCCACCAAGCTTAAGACAAAACTGCTGCGGAAACGGGTAAAAAAAGTGAAATTTTCGTAAAATTTAACTTACGATATTTGTTAAGTTATTTCTATAAAATTAGTATGTAAATAAAATTTAATCTTTCCTCTTTCTAATAACATTTTTTTTCTTGCATGATTTTTTTTTTTTCAGGTTTATTTGAATTATGTCAGTATTTTAATGTGTTTAATCCGCTTTTTTCAACAAAAATGTTTTAGTCCTGTTTTTTTAACACCTGTTTTGTTCACACTGTTAAAAAGGTTATTCTTCAATTTGGTGGGTGAAGTATAGAATTTTAAGTTAATTTTCATAAAAAATTTCCAAATTGAAAACTTCAGTGAATAAAATTTTACAGATATTTGATTTTTAAAATTATGCTTTTTGATATAAAAAGCATAATTGCATAATTGTATAAAGCAAGGTTTCTCCAATAATAATCAATAGGAGTGATAATATATAAAGGAACCATCATTGGTGTTGCAGGACTGAATAATGAATCTTCCCTCCAACAAACATTCCTAGAAGTACAATTCGGCAAGTTCATGTGGATCTGCTTCCGATGTAACAAGGTTGTCCACATAGAATCGGTCTTCCATCATCTTGCAACAAGCGTCTAATAGGTACAGTGCTGCGTGAAATTCAAGAATACACCCTAGTAGGAATGGGCTAGCAGTGAACCCAAAAACCAAGGTTGAATATCTAAAGCAGCAAAAACGATCCCCATCTTTAAGGAAGAAACAAAACCTGTTTTTGTCAGCTTCTGAAATGAATCATCAGGAATGCCTTCTGGATGTCCGCCAGCAGAATACAGTTGTTAGCTATGAAGGTCATTAATAAATTCAACATGTCTCCTGTCAGGTTGACGCCGGAGTAAGCAGCTTCGTTCAGGGACATCCTTGTTACCAGTCTTCAAACTGCAGTTGAACACGGGTAGGATTTTGGTAGTAGCTGTCGAGTCAGACTTGAAAACAGGTCGATGAGTCATCCACACATATTTATCAAATTTACTTAGGGAGTCTGCCTCATTAAAGAATTAAATGAGAGATGGGCCACCTCATGAGGGGATGTGTCCTTAAAGAAGAAGGATTCCACGGCTCCAAAAAGAAACAAGACCTACTGGGATGAAAAAAGCCCAGCCTTTCAAACAAGGAACCAATTGAAAGGGATCCAATTGGTGCAGGAGGTCCAATCTGATGATACCTTTGATTAGTATAAAGTCCGAACCAGCCTCAAATTTTCCAGCCAGGGATATTCGGCATTTCTGAAAGCACTCAACAGGGGTTCCAAGTTAGCCAGTCAGACATCACCTCAGCTACCGAAACAGAAGCCAATGCGTTCCCGCAATCCAAATCAATTTCCAAAACCATCTCCCTGAATCTCTGGTCACACTCGCCAAGAAGGGTGGAAAATCTAAGCTGGCAATCAACGTCAATTATCTCACTCGAACCCAAGACATATAGAACATCAGCAGACAAATACGACCGCCCACTGCCTGTGTCCAGGAGGTAATTAACAGCAACAGACTTCTTTCCTGTGACGAAAGTCACAAATAAGATGGGGAGCCAGTTTTGAGAATATCCAGTCGAGGTCCGGGGGGGGGGGGGGGAGACTGATTTTTTAATTTTTTAATTTTATTTTGCAATATGATAAAAAAAATTAGTTAACGGGCGATATCCAGAAGTGAGCAGGCAGCAGTCGGGGTTGCAAAATAGAAATGCTCTTTTAGCGACCCATCTTAACAGGGTCTGGTAACCCTAACCCATCCCAACAGGGTCTGGTAACCCTAACCCACCCCAACAGGGTCTGGTAACCCTAACCCACCCCAACAGGGTCTGGTAACCCTAACCCACCCCAACAGGGTCTGGTAATCCTAACCCATCCCAACAGGGTCTGGTAACCCTAACCCACCCCAACAGGGTCTGGTAACCCTAACCCACCCCAACAGGGTCTGGTAACCCTAACCCAAGTAACAAGAATCGATGAAAAGAATGAATTTCTCTGCTGGAGTAAAATTTAACGGTCTGGTCTTTACAAAATATTTACACAAAATAAACACCCTAAGAGAATAGCAGAACCTGAATTTATAGGCTGTGTAACAACCTCCTACCATCCTCCTACTCTTATTCCTGACCATAAATACCATTTGCTTATGTTGGCCACATTTCCCACAATCCCTTCCTCTTCTTACATAAATAGTAACCGTAGTAAAGAGAAGAGCCGAATATAACAACAAACTAAAACATTTGGTTAGCAGTTGATACTAATATTATTTTCACGTTACAATCTCTTATTAGTTAATGAAGACTTAAAACTCAAAACATTCAAAACAGAAAAGAAAACATTTTACACCATGTTGAAAAGAGTTGGACATATCTTATCTAAATTAATAAATGCGAAATATTTTTCCATTTATCCTAACTGTTTATATCAAAGCACGTTTCGTTTATTTAATTCAATTATATATTTAAGTATTTTCAAATATATTATATATAGCCAACAGAACACTGCGTAAACACATTCATTCTGATTAGCATAATAATTTTATAAACACTAGGTACGTGCAAAATCAATGGTCGATTCCCAAAATGTAAAAACATTTCCCCCCCCCCCCTCTTCACTTAAAAATTCACCAAAATTCCGGAAATCCATTTTAATTAAATCTTCAGTATTTATTAATCAACGATCACGGAATATAAGGAAACCATTATTTTTCTTGAAATCTTAGTGAAAATGTATTATTCGTTGAAAACAAAATACACCTTTACTAAAGTTATATATTTATGTATTAATAAAAAATGCATGAATTAAAAAAAAATTTTTATGAAAATAAAGCACTGTAGATGTTAAAAATTAAACATTTTCAAAAAAAATATTTCATATATATTACGAAAAGAGCTTCGTGTTAATAAAATCACTTTGAAGAAAAATTAATTTCTTGAATTAGCGATGTCATCATTGAATAAAGCATTGTTTAATCAATATTTTCACCAAAAAAATATAATTGCAAAAAATATTTTATGTGATTTTAATGATTAGAGTTTCTGGGAAAATTAAAAATGTGATATACTTATATTTCTCTTTCGCACATAGACGTGTCATCATCAGCATAAGAAATTTTTTTTATAATCTTGAAAATAAACAAAAAAATTTTTTTTAAATGAGGATCAGGATCATTACGAAAAAAAGAATTTAAAAAATTGGATAATTTCTACTAACGATTAACTTGGATTTGTATGGTGGCCCTGTGTAATAAACAGGTGGGATTAGCCTTCCGACCACCACTCACTTTTACACCGCCCTCAAAATTTTATTTTTAGAGATTCAACAATTTCGTTATTTCACAATTCATCGTCAATTATTTGGAAAGTTTGTATTTGTTTTGTCGTTTTTTCATTAATAAATATTTGAAAAGTTCAAGACAATTATTTATTAATAAATAAAGAGAATTCAAACATAACATTTTCTTTCAAAATTGAATTCTATTTATTTATTAATAAATAATTGTTTTAACTTTTTTTCCAATGAATAAATTGTCAGTGTAGTCATTTACTTTAACTTACTTTTTTACACTTAAATTAAAAAATATACACTTTATTTTTTTTTAAATTAATGTAATTTATCGTTACGACACGTTAAGAATAAATCGAATAACTAAAGTTTTTAATCATCATGTAAAAAAATTGATAAAATTGACGCAATTCGTAACGAAAAATAATTTTTAACATTTAAAAAAAGTTTTATTTCAAATTCTAAGGCAAACATTGGTAAACAGACGTCATCAATAATTTCAGAGTATTACTGAATTAAAAACTAATACCAAGTTAAATATGAATCTTTTTAGTTAAAAATAGATAAAATCTTAATTGCGTCCATTCACAAATAAGCATTTCTTTTTTATTACAACAAAATAAGGGTACTTAAATTTCTTTATAACCTTAAAAAGAATAAAGAAATTAATGGATAATAATTTTTCAACTTCTATAAACTATTACAAAACCATTTTTATATATAAAATTAAAAATGATAAATTATTACATTTTTGTCTTCAATATATTTTACATAGCGATAGTCAATCAGTAAACAAAGTCGTTTACCGATTGAGTGAATGCCGGATTTTACTAAACTATGACTTTTTGAGGGGATAATTTTGCTAATTTTTAGTAAAACGTAGGAATTTTTTTTTTTAATTCAGTATCTTATGACTTTAATTTAATAATTATCTTTGAAATAGTTCCCAAAAACTTATATTTATCTTTGAAGGGATTTTTACAAGTAATTTCTTCAAAGTTCAAAATTCACTGAATTTTGGGGGTTTTCAGCCGTCGTGATAACATATTTCATTATAATTTCTTTTTCACGCATAAATAAACAGTTTTTTTCCTTTTAGAGATTAAGTTTAGGTTTTTATCTTTAAAACACAATCAAAGTTTACACGGAAACTAATTAAATAATTAATGATAAGCGCTTTTTAATAAGCATAGTCCGTACAAGAGACGGGCATTTTTGCACATACCTAATAAACACATAATAAATTAATATTCTGAACAATTCATTTCAATTTTCGTTTTACAGTTTTCTTAATATTATTATTAGTAATAGTAATATTAATTCCAACGATTTTATGAAAAACATTTAACATTCAAAATGATTATTTTGAAATTCGAATAACTTCAGGTCAGGTTTAGAATGCGTATGTTTACACGAACCAACAACTTAGATTACATGGAATAATTTATGGTTAAATCCAAGATTTTTATGTTCTTGTGACTTCCTGTTTAATCGTGCGCGTCATCTGACGTACGGATGACCAGAAACTTTAACATTCATACAACTTTTTTTTTAAATTTCGACTTCAGTTTCCTTTTTTAATTACTAATTATTGATTACCTTCGCATAAGATAACGTTAAAATTAAAGTAATGGAGAAGTTAGTTTCAGATATAATTCCAGCTGCAGAATTATTCTGTATGAATAGAAATTTGCATAATTTAATACTACAAACAAGAGACATGAAATGAAATTTTACTAGTCACCTGTAAGAGTTTCTTTGGCGGCACCGAACAAAAAACAATTTTTTCAGAAACATTTTATATGGGGTTAGAAAATGTGGCAGATGCGCATAACAGGTATAAACGCTGGCTTCCGGTGGAAAAGGGTTGAAGAAATTGTCTACGGATGTCTGAAAGTGATACAACAATTTTTTTTATTCATATTAATTTCAGACTTTTCTTTCATCATATTCTAATAATTAACATAATACAGACTATTTGAAAAATAATTTATTTGATTGTTTTCAAAACTTTAAAAATTTTCATTGAAAAGAATAAACAAAATAGAATAATCTTTTTTCTTTCAAGAAATAATGTTTTTGAGCAACGGAATGTGATTTTTTTTTTATTCAATGTTTTTTTGGAAATATTTAATGAAAATAATGTTTTTTGCCAAATATTTTATTAAACGTCATAATAATAGCGTATCCAATACAGTATATTGCTGAAGAAATTTCGGTATTTTTTTACTATTCCTTCCCAGCGCAGTTTACCCCTTAAAAAAGTTCAAATCCTACTTTTTTTGTGTAAATACATTTAAACAGCCTAAAAAAATATCCGCAAAGAAGGAATTTAAAAAAAAAATTAAATATTTAAAATTTTAGCATGGGGGATCACTTTCCGTTATAAATTTAACGTAAAATGAGCACCCATTTCCTGGCCACTTAGCATTAAACGAGACAAGTAACCGACTTGAGTTTCTAATTCGAGACTCGAGATTTTCCTAGTTAACTATTCCATTTGTTTTTATTTTTACGTAGGATAAATGGTTTTTCATTAGACATAAAAAAAAAAAAAAAATTTTCTGGGCACGGATTTTTAAAGCAAAAATATGGAGTCGACAGTCTTGTATGCTAGCCTCGTTTCGGGTTCTCGTTGTCAAGTGTGTGTGTGTGTGTTTTTTTTTAACCGGGACTCATAATCAAAGCAACGTTTTTTTTTTTAACGATCAGGGTTGAGGTTAGGGTTAGGACTGGAGCTAGGGTTAGGGCTGGAGCTAGGGTTAGGGCTGGAGCTAGGGTTAGAGTTAGGGTGGGTTTTTTTTTATTAAATAAACACGTAGAAATTTAGCCAATTTGGGGTGGGGGGTATTTATTTATTTAGTAAAAACACGTAGAAATTCAGCCAATTTAGTTTTCTGGTTTTTTTTTGGAGGGGGGGAACTCAAGTCAAAGTTTGTCCCCGCCTCCAAAAAAAAAACGAAAATCGCTAAATTTTTACGTGTTTTTATTAAAAATTCAAGTTGGTTACATGTCTCGTTTCACGCTAACTGGCCAAGAAATGGGTGCTCATTTCACGTTAAATTTATAATGGAAAGTGAACACCCACTCTAAAATCTTAAATATTTTTATTTTTTTTTAATTCCTTCTTTGCGGATATTTTTTTAGGCTGTTTAAATGTATTTGCACAAAAAAAGTAGGATTTGAACTTTTTTAAGGGGTAAACTGCGCTGGGAAGTGATAGTAAAAATTTACCGAAATTTCTTCAACCCTTTTCCACCGGAAGCGAGCGTTCATACTAGAGTTGGGCGGTTTTTAAATTTTGGTTTCGGTATCGTTTTTTTTCCCTTAAAACCTCGGTTTACGGTTCGGTTTTTCGGAAAAAAAATTTTTACTATGGAAGCTATTCATTCTCTTGTGTGATGATTAGTTATTATTCAACGTTTAGTTGAATTATGCCACTGTTTTGATAATTTTGTGACTGAATCATTCTCCATGATATGAATCATATAAGTTTTAAGGTGTTGACTGTTGTAATCAAAGTTCTGATAGCTTTTCAACAGTTAACTCGTTAAAACAGTGACCAAAGATTTCTGAAGAATAAAACTGAGTTTGAATATACATTCTATCTAATTCTTTAACCCATCAGAAGCTAAAATATAACTCAGAAATGCAAGAAATTAAAAAACGAAAATTTATTTAAACAAACAAAATAATTTTACAAATAAAATTAAGCAAAAATGATGATGAAAATGAAATATTGTCAAAATTATTTGACAGATAAAAATTTTAATTTTTTAATAGGTGAAAATGTTTTTACTCATTTTCTTAGGTTGTGATTGAGAAAAACTAGTTTCTCAACATGGTTAGGTTTCAGCCTACATCTTCGGTCACTAATGAAAAGTCCAGCCTTACTAAATATGCGTTCACTCGCTACAGAGGTAGCTGGAATACTCAAAAGTTCTCTTGCCAGAATACAAAGATTCGGGTAGAGCCTCCCATTTTTCTTCCACCAGACAAAAGGACAGGCTGATGGGTCGATGGCTTTTCCATACAGAAATCGATCTACCTCGTTTTTAATCCGAGATATTTTTTTACCGCTGGTATCAATTTCTTTTGTTCTTGCCTGACCTTTCTTTCGGAGAAAACCCCAAAAGTCTTTTTCCCCTTTTGGTTCACTACTTTGCTGTACTTCTGGTGGAATGTTTTCGTCCGTGTCATAATTAAACTTTCGAATAAATTGTTAACTCTAAATAAATAACAATTTAGTAAAATATAAATCGTTGCATAGTCTACTTTTTGAATAACCCATTTTTGGGAGAGAAAACGGTATAGTTGAGAGATAGTTCTCTAGAAATGACAATTTATGTATGAAGTGGCTTTTCAAAAGTAAACAATGAAATGCCTAATGTTTAAAATAATTTTAAAAATCCGAATAAAGTGATACTAGCATTGGCAACTACTTTTTTTCTTTTTAAATGTTTATACTCGCTCGCTACTTTTCGTTTATTTACTTTTACAAGTATTTTTTTAAAATTTCATTTTAATAACTTATTTTTTTAGATTACTCTTAAACAAACATAAATAATTATTTTACAATTTTGAGTTGAATCAAATAGATTTTCGACATCATACAGAACGCGTTTGATTTTTTCTTTTTCATTTGAAAATAGTTTATGCTAAAAATACGATGTCATGTTGTCTGTCGTATTTCTCTTTTTCATTTGAAAATTCAAAATGTTAATGATAAACAAACTGTAAACAAAGATTTCTTCCTACAAGTCAATTAAATGTTTTTATCATATATTTGTTCAATCTGTCCTCTTACTAATATAACATTTTTTGGTAATATTCAATTTTATTCAAATCGGAAAATCTTTTCAACCGTGTTTCCTTGTATATGGTGACTTACTGTAGTAAAAACACAATACCGAACGGTTACGGTTTAAAAAAAAAAAACGATTCGGTATTCGGTATGGAGACGAAACCGAAAAAACGCGTTTTTTCGGTAAAACCGCCCATCTCTAGTTCATACCTGTTACGCGCATCTGCCGAAAATGTTATGAAGTGTCAGGGTTGCCAGACTATAATAAATGTTTGAGGCCAAATTTTCCGGAAAAAAGACCAAAAAAGGCCAAATTGAAAACTGAAGCTACACTTTTAAGAGAAAAAAGGCCAAAAAAAGGCCAAATTGAAAATGATATATATTATAAAGAAAAATTGACCGTATTGGAGTTGTTAACTTCCAAATGTTTGCATGTTTTTGTCTCTTAGTTTCGTATTGTTTTCTTAGCTGTGATGAAGCAAATACGTAATTGAAACCAAGAAATATACTGGGGATAATATTTAGATGAATAAACTCAATAAATTCTACAGTTTATATATCTTTAAAAAGCGTACCAGAGGACCTTAAAGAATAATTTGAATATTTTAGTATTAAATAATTTAAGGTAAAGTTGGTAAATTTGTAGATAAGACCCCCTAAAAAATTGATTCTACTGTTTTTAGGCGATTACGTGTGAATACATTGAAAAACTTTGGGAAAACAATTTATTTAGAAATTAGGGTGGGGGTCAGTTTCGCATATAAATTTAATATAACATGATCACCCATTTCCGAGCCATTGTCTAATCAGATAGCGTTTTAAAGGCATATAACCAGACTTTTTTTTCCAAAGGAGATAAATTGTGCGTCTTTTAGAAGATTATTAACTTAAATTATTTAAATATAACACTTTAAAATATTATTTTTTTGTAATGTCCTCCAGTATGATTTAAAAAAATAACTCAAAGAGTTTTTTAAAATTTCTTTCCAAAACCCCCGGAATTCTCTACTATAGGTAATTGTACACCGAAAAAGATTTTTTTTTTTTTAAATTGAGATGGTCAAAAAGAGGGGGATCAGTCTACGTTGAATTAAGATTGGAAACTGATCCCCCCTCCTAAAATGTAAAATATTTGAAATTTTCTTTCCAAAAACCCCAGAATTCTCTAACAGCCTGATAGATAAGTGTACACCGAAAAAAGAAAAAAAAATGGTAAGTAAAAAGTTGTGAAAAACGGACAGTGGACAAAGACGAACATGTGCCAAATTACACTCCGCATTGAACGAAATAACTAACAAAGTTTTTCTTTAGATATATGGTAAAACTGCATAACACAGACTCCCTGGCTGTGCGCATGCGCCAACAAACGGAAGCGCAAAATGAAAACCTAAATTTGTTGTTTTCGACAACGACATATTGAAAGAAAAGTTCCTCACCTTCTCAGCTTTTTAAATAATAACAAAATAGATTCATATGTTTTTAAAACTTAATTTTCGTATCTTCTAAATGAATAAATGCGAAAGATTTTTTCCCCATTTATCTAAACTATATTTATATCAAAACTCCAATAATTGGGGATAAGTATAGTAAAAACAAGGTTTTTACTCAGAGACGTCCATAATTTTAACAACAAACTTTGATAAATTTGTAGATTAACACCCTCAGCTAAGTTTAAACAATGTGATTCTACTTTTCAGCGTCATTCTAATTCATTAGGACAGTAACTAATATATTTTTTAACACTAACCCTAAGTCCGACTGGCAAGGTCGTAAAACCACACGTAATCGCCTAAAAGAGTGGACCCCTGCCCCCCCCCCAAATAACGCACAGAATTTATCTCCAATAGCAAAAAAAGAAAAACAAAATGCTTAACTGCCATAAAACCCTAGAATGCCAAGGATATTGAGGATCATTTTAAGTTAAATGTATATGCGACACAGATACCCAACTTTAAATTCTAAAATAACTTTTTTGTTGTTTTCTATTGCCCACAGGATTTTCAGGGTATCCACACGTAATCGCCTAAAAAAGTAGAATCGTATTTTTTTTTGGGGGAGGGGGGGTAGCTGAGGGTGTTAACCTACAATAATACCAACACTTTTAATATTTTTATTTATACATGAAAAATAAGGTATTTAGATAATTTTAAAGAAGCTATTTATTTCATTTTCACGCGAAAAATAACTAAACTAAAAGGGCGTACAGCAAATTTGCCAATTAACACACTCGACCCCCCCCCCCCACCCCCAATAAATATATCTTGCCTTTTTAGGCGATTACGTGTGAACACGGTGGAAAATGGAAAGAAGGAAACCATATTTTAGAATTTAGAATGATGGATCAGTGTTTAAATTGTGCGTTATTCTGGGGGGGGGGGGAGTCCACTCTTTTAGGCAATTACGTGCCAGTCGGACTTAGGGTTAGTGTTACAAATATATTAGCCAAGTATAACCCCGCCCCATATTAATTGCTGCCCGGAGGCCGGGTAGGTTTTGCTAGTTTATCAATAAAAACAAAACATCACGCAAAACGAAACTCAATCGACACACACCTCACTTCGGTAACTCTGCAATCAATTTCTTTTACGGCGGGTTGTATTAAATCCACAAGGCCAGCAGTAACAACATCTCTCATATCCAACTGATCATAACTTTCACTGGACATTTCTGTCGAAGAATAAGACGGGGTAGTAAGAAGTCGAGTAGAATCAACAAGAGAAGAAGCTTCCGCCATTTTAAATAAGGAAAGCAGGTGACAGGTCACGTGACTCATATGTTTTTTTTCAATCCATGTCTAATATTAACTTGTTAATCTAAACAGATTTATCTGCTAAACATCGACAAAACATTTACTTATTTCAACATTGGTAAAACAAAATTTCTTTTAATTAAATTAATTTTATAAAGTAAATAAAACAGGCTAAGTTATACAGTTGTCATCCCAAATGAAGTAAATTTTAAGGACGACACTTTCGGTCGACACCGGTTGATCTTAATGACTGAAAATTTTATAGATATATTTTATATAATCTTCTTATTTATTGATTATTAATCAATATTTATAGTAATCAAGATAAACGAGCATAACAAAATATAACTCGAGAATCCTGACTTCCTGTTTAGAAATATTTCAGCAGTCAACGGTGACTGGTCAAATTTAGTCTCCGTTATTTTACTTCCGATGGGTTCAAATAAAAAGGATGGATATTAAAATGAAAGAAGTATTTCAATATTAAAAAAAAACAAAACTATTTGATTATTTATTTTGGTGCTTATTTAGATCAATGCACAAGTGAAATATGGCAGTTTTACAATAACAGGAAGACTTATGGATCTACTTATTAGTTGAAAGTACACCAAACATTACGAAACATTATCGAGTAGAATGTAAAATTTTGTTTAAACAATTATTTAAAAAAAAAAAGATATTTTATTATATTTTCATGAAAACATCAAAACACATATTTGATTATTTATTTTTCTACAAAAATATACACTATTTGTTTCAAAAATTACAATAAACATACAATTCTAAATTTGCAGGTATGGGCAAAAATCTCCAAAATTTAAAAACATTTTGACCACCTCTCTTCACTTAAAAATTCACCAAAATTCAGGAAATCAATCAATTTTAATAAAACCTTCCGTATTTATTAATTAACGATCACGGAATATAATGAATCCATTATTTTATTAGAAATTGAAGTGAGCGAGTCGGGTTATTGGATGATGCTTGAGTGGGTGTAACTTTGAATATGTGAATGTGAGTTAAACAAAAATTTGAGAAAGAATTTGACTGAGGACATTTAGTATGGTATAGAATTAATTATTTATTTACTTTTTACAATTGGAAGAAGAGGATTTACTAATTAATTGACATTTATAGTGGGAGCTAAAACGGATACGTAATTACAGAATGTCTGTCTCTTGTTGGAAGCCAAGGGAACGTAACTCTCGCAATTTCGCAAGCAACTTAGACAAGTTATCTCCCTTTGCTTTCTACGTAACAGAAATATTAGTGAAAATGTATTATTTCGTATAAACAAAAAAACACCTTTACTAAAGTTATATCTAAGGGTACTAAAACAAAAATGCATGAGTTTATTTTTATGAAAATAAAGCACCGTAAAATATCTTTTAAATATAGTTCTTATATATTACTAAAAAAAACAGGCGATTTAGTCGTTTCACAGCCCAAATGGCGGACAATGAGTAAGTAAACCCAAATAAATTGTTTTTGACTAATTTCAAATTTACCTTAAATTATTTATAGATTATTGTGAAATACAACTGGGAAATTAGTCCCAAACAATTTATTTACGTTTACTTATTTATTTGTGAGGTCGGAAGAAAATCAGAAAAAAGCAGCCGATCTGTGAAATGACTAAATCGCCTATCATTTAATAAAGCATTGTTTATTTAATATTTTCACAAAAAATTAATATGGTTGCAAAAATGATTTTAACAATAAGATTTTACTTGAAATTTTAGCTGAGAGAGCCAATTTTAGTTCAGGGTTTAAATCGAGAAGTAAATCAGAATGACGACTTACTTGGAAGAGTAATTCTTCTGGCCATGTCTGACTGAAATAGAATAAGCAAAACGGGATCACCATTCCTTGCGAAATAAAAAATGACTTCCAGGGCCGGATTAAGCCAGTGGGATGCCTGGGGCCCGCTTGAATACACCATAGAATAGTAACCTAATATATTAATAAGACAATTTTATTTAGGAAATACTAAACGGGCACTATTCTCCCAATGCATAAACACGAGATGAAATGAACACAAGTTGTACTTATCAAATTTATTTACACAGAGAAATTCAGTTAAGATTATTTAATTTTTTATGAAAATGTATAGCATAACTGTTGTAGCCAGATTAGGGGTCAGAAAGAAGACAGGAAAGTGGGAGTAAGTGAAGCAAATATATTAGAAAGAAAGATAAATACAATATATGAAAAAGTGTAGAACGTTTGTTTAACTGCCAATTGTTAGCCTGGGTTAATCATTTATACTGAGAACCATGTGCTCCGGTATTTATTATTTAGAGGAAGAGTTTATATCGTCCAATAGGGTAAGTGATCATAACAATAACTAACAAGTAAAATCCAGAGTATGGATGGAGTTATAATCATTACAATCATTACAATCATTACAATCCAGATACTTTTCTCGATTTTCGAGTGGCAAAGTCACTGATGATGTCACTGAAGTTCAATTCACATAGTATATCTGACTCGATGCTCATGATAACCAGATTTACAAGTCGTTTCTGCTTCATGGATGTTCGTAATTGGTTCTCAATTATTTGGGGTTTTGAGAAGGAGCGCTCGCCACTACAGTTTGATACGATCAAAATCAATGTTTGGGGAAGTGTCGTGCACATCCTTGTCTATAATAAGTCTGTACAGGTTAAGACTTGATAAGTTGCTGTGCTGCAGCCCGAATCTCATCTGAAAACAGTCCTTTGAGATGGCCAAAAAAGCTAAATTGTCTTGATACATCTTTATATGCTTGCAAGCGTTGATCGAGAGAAGTGATAAACTGATCAATAATAAGCAAGAAACTTTCTGTTCTGTATTTGTCAGAAGGGCTGGGTTGTACTTCTTCTGCATGACCATAATCTAATGGGTTAAGACGCACATTGTGGCGGTTGTGTCGAGTCTTCTTCTGCACATAATAGTCTGTTGAACCAGACATCTTTTTGCCTTGCTTCTCATAAGTGTCACGCTTTGATGTAACAGTTTTTCAAACTGGTCAGTGACGCCACAGCAGTATTTAGATCGAGTTTTGCGTGTTGTAGAGTTTTATTAGTTGCATCCGTTCTTTGCAGGATATCATTCCAAAAAGTGGCATAAATACCTGTTTCAAAGTGATTTATCTGTCTTAACAGTCTTTCTGCTTCACAGCATACACACCCTTTTTCAATGTCATCAGCAATTTGTTTCAATACATACTTAATCTGCTGATAGTCATGCTTAAGTGCCTTCTTTGCATCAGCTCTGCAGAACCAACGTGTTGTTGCGACACGTTTGAGAATCAGTGATGAATCATTATATTTCAAAGCCTCAGTCAAAAGTTGATGTCGAAATTGTGAAGAAGACGAACAACTTTTCAAGGAAGGCAAAAAGATGTACAGCACTCGAGCAGCATTCTACAGTATTTTTCACAACCCGGTTAATGTGCTGTACAAGGTTCAACCAGATAATGTGCTGTACAAGGTTCAACCAGATAATGTGCTGTACAAGGAATCAACCAGATAATGTGCTGTACAAGGTTCAACCAGATAATGTGCTGTACAAGGAATCAACCAGAGAATGTGCTGTACAAGGAATCAACCAGATAATGTGCTGTACAAGGAATCAACCAGATAATGTGCTGTACAAGGAATCAACCAGATAATGTGCTGTACAAGGAATCAACCAGAGAATGTGCTGTACAAGGTTCAACCAGATAATGTGCTGTACAAGGAATCAACCAGATAATGTGCTGTACAAGGAATCAACCAGATAATGTGCTGTACAAGGAATCAACAAGATAATGTGCTGTACAAGGTTCAACCAGATAATGTGCTGTACAAGGAATCAACCAGATAATGTGCTGTACAAGGAATCAACCAGATAATGTGCTGTACAAGGAATCAACCAGATAATGTGCTGTACAAGGAATACACCAGATAATGTGCTGTACAAGGAATCAACCAGATAATGTGCTGTACAAGGAATCAACCAGATAATGTGCTGTACAAGGAATCAACCAGATAATGTGCTGTACAAGGTTCAACCAGATAATGTGCTGTACAAGGAATCAACCAGATAATGTGCTGTACAAGGAATCAACCAGATAATGTGCTGTACAAGGTTCAACCAGATAATGTGCTGTACAAGGAATCAACCAGATAATGTGCTGTACAAGGAATCAACCAGATAATGTGCTGTACAAGGAATCAACCAGATAATGTGCTGTACAAGGTTCAACCAGATAATGTGCTGTACAAGGAATCAACCAGATAATGTGCTGTACAAGGAATCAACCAGATAATGTGCTGTACAAGGAATCAACCAGATAATGTGCTGTACAAGGAATCAACCAGATAATGTGCTGTACAAGGAATCAACCAGATAATGTGCTGTACAGTGAATCAACCAGATAATGTGCTGTATAAGGAATCAACCAGAGAATGTGCTGTACAAGGTTCAACCAGATAATGTGCTGTACAAGGAATCAACCAGATAATGTGCTGTACAAGGAATCAACCAGATAATGTGCTGTACAAGGAATCAACCAGATAATGTGCTGTACAAGGTTCAACCAGATAATGTGCTGTACAAGGAATCAACCAGATAATGTGCTGTACAAGGAATCAACCAGATAATGTGCTGTACAAGGTTCAACCAGATAATGTGCTGTACAAGGAATCAACCAGATAATGTGCTGTACAAGGAATCAACCAGATAATGTGCTGTACAAGGAATCAACCAGATAATGTGCTGTACAAGGTTCAACCAGATAATGTGCTGTACAAGGAATCAACCAGATAATGTGCTGTACAAGGAATCAACCAGATAATGTGCTGTACAAGGTTCAACCAGATAATGTGCTGTACAAGGAATCAACCAGATAATGTGCTGTACAAGGAATCAACCAGATAATGTGCTGTACAAGGAATCAACCAGAGAATGTGCTGTACAAGGTTCAACCAGATAATGTGCTGTACAAGGAATCAACCAGATAATGTGCTGTACAAGGAATCAACCAGATAATGTGCTGTACAAGGTTCAACCAGATAATGTGCTGTACAAGGAATCAACCAGATAATGTGCTGTACAAGGAATCAACCAGATAATGTGCTGTACAAGGAATCAACCAGATAATGTGCTGTACAAGGAATCAACCAGAGAATGTGCTGTACAAGGAATCAACCAGAGAATGTGCTGTACAAGGAATCAACCAGATAATGTGCTGTACAAGGAATCAACCAGAGAATGTGCTGTACAAGGAATCAACCAGATAATGTGCTGTACAAGGAATCAACCAGATAATGTGCTGTACAAGGTTCAACCAGAGAATGTGCTGTACAAGGAATCAACCAGATAATGTGCTGTACAAGGAATCAACCAGAGAATGTGCTGTACAAGGAATCAACCAGATAATGTGCTGTACAAGGAATCAACCAGATAATGTGCTGTACAAAGAATCAACCAGATAATGTGCTGTACAAGGAATCAACCAGAGAATGTGCTGTACAAGGTTCAACCAGATAATGTGCTGTACAAGGAATCAACCAGAGAATGTGCTGTACAAGGAATCAACCAGATAATGTGCTGTACAAGGAATCAACCAGATAATGTGCTGTACAAGGAATCAACCAGATAATGTGCTGTACAAGGAATCAACCAGAGAATGTGCTGTACAAGGAATCAACCAGATAATGTGCTGTACAAGGAATCAACCAGATAATGTGCTGTACAAGGTTCAACCAGAGAATGTGCTGTACAAGGAATCAACCAGATAATGTGCTGTACAAGGAATCAACCAGAGAATGTGCTGTACAAGGAATCAACCAGATAATGTGCTGTACAAGGAATCAACCAGATAATGTGCTGTACAAGGAATCAACCAGATAATGTGCTGTACAAGGAATCAACCAGAGAATGTGCTGTACAAGGAATCAACCAGATAATGTGCTGTACAAGGAATCAACCAGATAATGTGCTGTACAAGGTTCAACCAGAGAATGTGCTGTACAAGGAATCAACCAGATAATGTGCTGTACAAGGAATCAACCAGAGAATGTGCTGTACAAGGAATCAACCAGATAATGTGCTGTACAAGGAATCAACCAGATAATGTGCTGTACAAGGAATCAACCAGAGAATGTGCTGTACAAAGAATCAACCAGATAATGTGCTGTACAAGGAATCAACCAGATAATGTGCTGTACAAGGTTCAACCAGATAATGTGCTGTACAAGGAATCAACCAGAGAATGTGCTGTACAAGGAATCAACCAGATAATGTGCTGTACAAAGAATAAACCAGATAATGTGCTGTACAAGGAATCAACCAGAGAATGTGCTGTACAAGGTTCAACCAGATAATGTGCTGTACAAGGAATCAACCAGAGAATGTGCTGTACAAGGAATCAACCAGATAATGTGCTGTACAAGGAATCAACCAGATAATGTGCTGTACAAGGAATCAACGAGATAATGTGCTGTACAAGGAATCAACCAGATAATGTGCTGTACAAGGAATCAACCAGATAATGTGCTGTACAAGGAATCAACCAGAGAATGTGCTGTACAAGGAATCAACCAGATAATGTGCTGTACAAGGAATCAACCAGAGAATGTGCTGTACAAAGAATCAACCAGATAATGTGCTGTACAAGGAATCAACCAGAGAATGTGCTGTACAAGGTTCAACCAGATAATGTGCTGTACAAGGAATCAACCAGAGAATGTGCTGTACAAGGTTCAACCAGAGAATGTGCTGTACAAGGAATCAACCAGATAATGTGCTGTACAAGGTTCAACCAGATAATGTGCTGTACAAGGAATCAACCAGAGAATGTGCTGTACAAGGAATCAACCAGATAATGTGCTGTACAAGGAATCAACCAGATAATGTGCTGTACAAGGAATCAACCAGATAATGTGCTGTACAAGGAATCAACCAGAGAATGTGCTGTACAAGGAATCAACCAGAGAATGTGCTGTACAAGGTTCAACCAGATAATGTGCTGTACAAGGAATCAACCAGATAATGTGCTGTACAAGGAATCAACCAGATAATGTGCTGTACAAGGAATCAACCAGAGAATGTGCTGTACAAGGAATCAACCAGATAATGTGCTGTACAAGGAATCAACCAGAGAATGTGCTGTACAAGGTTCAACCAGATAATGTGCTGTACAAGGAATCAACTAGAGAATGTGCTGTACAAGGAATCAACCAGATAATGTGCTGTACAAGGAATCAACCAGATAATGTGCTGTACAAGGAATCAACCAGATAATGTGCTGTACAAGGAATCAACCAGAGAATGTGCTGTACAAGGAATCAACCAGATAATGTGCTGTACAAGGAATCAACCAGATAATGTGCTGTACAAAGAATCAACCAGATAATGTGCTGTACAAGGAATCAACCAGATAATGTGCTGTACAAGGAATCAACCAGAGAATGTGCTGTACAAGGTTCAACCAGATAATGTGCTGTACAAGGAATCAACCAGATAATGTGCTGTACAAGGAATCAACCAGATAATGTGCTGTACAAGGAATCAACCAGAGAATGTGCTGTACAAGGAATCAACCAGATAATGTGCTGTACAAGGAATCAACCAGATAATGTGCTGTACAAGGTTCAACCAGATAATGTGCTGTACAAGGAATCAACCAGATAATGTGCTGTACAAGGAATCAACCAGATAATGTGCTGTACAAGGAATCAACCAGATAATGTGCTGTACAAGGAATCAACCAGAGAATGTGCTGTACAAGGTTCAACCAGATAATGTGCTGTACAAGGAATCAACCAGATAATGTGCTGTACAAGGAATCAACCAGATAATGTGCTGTACAAGGAATCAACCAGAGAATGTGCTGTACAAGGTTCAACCAGATAATGTGCTGTACAAGGAATCAACCAGAGAATGTGCTGTACAAGGAATAAACCAGATAATGTGCTGTACAAGGAATCAACCAGAGAATGTGCTGTACAAGGAATCAACCAGATAATGTGCTGTACAAGGAATCAACCAGATAATGTGCTGTACAAGGAATCAACCAGATAATGTGCTGTACAAGGAATCAACCAGATCATGTGCTGTACAAGGAATCAACCAGAGAATGTGCTGTACAAGGAATCAACCAGATAATGTGCTGTACAAGGAATACACCAGAGAATGTGCTGTACAAGGAATCAACCAGATAATGTGCTGTACAAGGAATCAACCAGAGAATGTGCTGTACAAAGAATCAACCAGATAATGTGCTGTACAAGGAATCAACCAGAGAATGTGCTGTACAAGGTTCAACCAGATAATGTGCTGTACAAGGAATCAACCAGAGAATGTGCTGTACAAGGTTCAACCAGAGAATGTGCTGTACAAGGAATCAACCAGATAATGTGCTGTACAAGGTTCAACCAGATAATGTGCTGTACAAGGAATCAACCAGAGAATGTGCTGTACAAGGAATCAACCAGATAATGTGCTGTACAAGGAATCAACCAGATAATGTGCTGTACAAGGAATCAACCAGATAATGTGCTGTACAAGGAATCAACCAGAGAATGTGCTGTACAAGGAATCAACCAGAGAATGTGCTGTACAAGGTTAAACCAGATAATGTGCTGTACAAGGTTCAACCAGATAATGTGCTGTACAAGGAATCAACCAGATAATGTGCTGTACAAGGAATCAACCAGAGAATGTGCTGTACAAGGAATCAACCAGATAATGTGCTGTACAAGGAATCAACCAGATAATGTGCTGTACAAGGTTCAACCAGATAATGTGCTGTACAAGGAATCAACCAGAGAATGTGCTGTACAAGGAATCAACCAGATAATGTGCTGTACAAGGAATCAACCAGATAATGTGCTGTACAAGGAATCAACCAGATAATGTGCTGTACAAGGAATCAACCAGAGAATGTGCTGTACAAGGAATCAACCAGATAATGTGCTATACAAGGAATCAACCAGATAATGTGCTGTACAAAGAATCAACCAGATAATGTGCTGTACAAGGAATCAACCAGATAATGTGCTGTACAAGGAATCAACCAGAGAATGTGCTGTACAAGGTTCAACCAGATAATGTGCTGTACAAGGAATCAACCAGATAATGTGCTGTACAAGGAATCAACCAGATAATGTGCTGTACATGAATCAACCAGAGAATGTGCTGTACAAGGAATCAACCAGATAATGTGCTGTACAAGGAATCAACCAGATAATGTGCTGTACAAGGTTCAACCAGATAATGTGCTGTACAAGGAATCAACCAGATAATGTGCTGTACAAGGAATCAACCAGATAATGTGCTTTACAAGGAATCAACCAGATAATGTGCTGTACAAGGAATCAACCAGAGAATGTGCTGTACAAGGAATCAACCAGATAATGTGCTGTACAAGGAATCAACCAGAGAATGTGCTGTACAAGGAATCAACCAGAGAATGTGCTGTACAAGGAATCAACCAGATAATGTGCTGTACAAGGTTCAACCAGATAATGTGCTGTACAAGGAATCAACCAGATAATGTGCTGTACAAGGAATCAACCAGATAATGTGCTGTACAAGGAATCAACCAGATAATGTGCTGTACAAGGAATCAACTAGAGAATGTGCTGTACAAGGAATCAACCAGATAATGTGCTGTACAAGGAATCAACCAGATAATGTGCTGTACAAAGAATCAACCAGATAATGTGCTGTACAAGGAATCAACCAGATAATGTGCTGTACAAGGAATCAACCAGAGAATGTGCTGTACAAGGTTCAACCAGATAATGTGCTGTACAAGGAATCAACCAGATAATGTGCTGTACAAGGAATCAACCAGATAATGTGCTGTACAAGGAATCAACCAGAGAATGTGCTGTACAAGGAATCAACCAGATAATGTGCTGTACAAGGAATCAACCAGATAATGTGCTGTACAAGGTTCAACCAGATAATGTGCTGTACAAGGAATCAACCAGATAATGTGCTGTACAAGGAATCAACCAGATAATGTGCTGTACAAGGAATCAACCAGATAATGTGCTGTACAAGGAATCAACCAGAGAATGTGCTGTACAAGGTTCAACCAGATAATGTGCTGTACAAGGAATCAACCAGATAATGTGCTGTACAAGGAATCAACCAGATAATGTGCTGTACAAGGAATCAACCAGAGAATGTGCTGTACAAGGTTCAACCAGATAATTTGCTGTACAAGGAATCAACCAGAGAATGTGCTGTACAAGGAATCAACCAGATAATGTGCTGTACAAGGAATCAACCAGATAATGTGCTGTACAAGGAATCAACCAGATAATGTGCTGTACAAGGAATCAACCAGAGAATGTGCTGTACAAGGTTCAACCAGATAATGTGCTGTACAAGGAATCAACCAGATAATGTGCTGTACAAGGAATCAACCAGATAATGTGCTGTACAAGGAATCAACCAGATAATGTGCTGTACAAGGAATCAACCAGAGAATGTGCTGTACAAGGTTCAACCAGATAATGTGCTGTACAAGGAATCAACCAGATAATGTGCTGTACAAGGAATCAACCAGAGAATGTGCTGTACAAGGTTCAACCAGATAATGTGCTGTACAAGGAATCAACCAGAGAATGTGCTGTACAAGGAATCAACCAGATAATGTGCTGTACAAGGAATCAACCAGATAATGTGCTGTACAAGGAATCAACCAGATAATGTGCTGTACAAGGAATCAACCAGAGAATGTGCTGTACAAGGAATCAACCAGAGAATGTGCTGTACAAGGTTCAACCAGATAATGTGCTGTACAAGGAATCAACCAGAGAATGTGCTGTACAAGGAATCAACCAGATAATGTGCTGTACAAGGTTCAACCAGATAATGTGCTGTACAAGGAATCAACCAGATAATGTGCTGTACAAGGAATCAACCAGAGAATGTGCTGTACAAGGTTCAACCAGATAATGTGCTGTACAAGGAATCAACCAGATAATGTGCTGTACAAGGAATCAACCAGATAATGTGCTGTACAAGGTTCAACCAGATAATGTGCTGTACAAGGAATCAACCAGAGAATGTGCTGTACAAGGAATCAACCAGATAATGTGCTGTACAAGGAATCAACCAGATAATGTGCTGTACAAGGAATCAACCAGATAATGTGCTGTACAAGGAATCAACCAGAGAATGTGCTGTACAAGGAATCAACCAGAGAATGTGCTGTACAAGGTTCAACCAGATAATGTGCTGTACAAGGAATCAACCAGATAATGTGCTGTACAAGGAATCAACCAGATAATGTGCTGTACAAGGTTCAACCAGATAATGTGCTGTACAAGGAATCAACCAGAGAATGTGCTGTACAAGGAATCAACCAGATAATGTGCTGTACAAGGAATCAACCAGATAATGTGCTGTACAAGGAATCAACCAGAGAATGTGCTGTACAAGGAATCAACCAGAGAATGTGCTGTACAAGGTTCAACCAGATAATGTGCTGTACAAGGAATCAACCAGAGAATGTGCTGTACAAGGTTCAACCAGATAATGTGCTGTACAAGGAATCAACCAGATAATGTGCTGTACAAGGAATCAACCAGATAATGTGCTGTACAAGGTTCAACCAGATAATGTGCTGTACAAGGAATCAACCAGAGAATGTGCTGTACAAGGAATCAACCAGAGAATGTGCTGTTACAAGGAATCAACCAGAGAATGTGCTGTACAAGGTTCAACCAGATAATGTGCTGTACAAGGAATCAACCAGAGAATGTGCTGTACAAGGAATCCAGAAGGCAAGACTGTTCTTCTCTCTGATTTTGGCTTGTAGACCATTGTACTTACGACTCATTGCAGATGCATTGTTGTAGCTTTGTCAGTGGCAGTTTTCCAGGTCTATGCTATGTATCTCTAGAAATGTCATCAAGGCATTGAACATCTCTTGAGCCCCATGGCGTTTATTTGCCATGAATGTTACAAAGCGTTCTACTGGGTCATCTTTCTCCATGTACCACAATACAAGGGTCAGTTGATCAATGTGCGCTGCATCTGGTGTAGAATCTAAAGAAATGGGGTCGTATTTTGATTTTTTAACTCGAGAAATGATTTCTCCAAGGGGTTGTTTACACTGATAAGCTCTTCGATTATTGTAGATGACAGATAATTTGTGTGTCCCTTGCCGTGATTGGCTTGAGTTTCGATATGCTGTGCAAGAAAGTCGTCGTACTGGGCGATGAGGTCAAGAATACCAAGAAAATTTCCATTTCCAGGTGATCCAATCAATTCATTGTCTCCTCTAAATGCTAAGCCATGTTCGGCAATAAATTTAATAATGTTAACTACTCGTTTCAACACTTATTTCCAGAACTGCTCAAGATGCGCGACCTGTTGTGTCAGCTCCATATCAATTCGCCCAATTGCTTTTAACCTCCTATCGAAAGCAATCGTAACCTTCAGATGTTTCGTTGACTGCTCATGACTAGGTAGACGTTC
Organism: Sepiola atlantica; assembly: GCA_963556195.1. Classification (NCBI taxonomy): domain Eukaryota; kingdom Metazoa; phylum Mollusca; class Cephalopoda; order Sepiida; family Sepiolidae; genus Sepiola; species Sepiola atlantica. The sequence goes on from OY744516.1 coordinate 81,383,230, forward strand.
TTGTGAATGTTTCAAATCACAGAATCCATTAGACAAAAGCTGAGAAGACTCAAATTTTGTATATCAATCTGCACGTGAAGCAGTAAACACATCCATTAGAAGGAGAAAAGCATAACCGGTTCTTAGTTATGACTTCCCATTCTGATTTTGACGACTGAAGAGTCCAAGTGTGCACATTCTTGGAATATTTCAGTCCTTTCTAGGTTGCTGCACCGAGTGTGCAGAAAACAAACTTTCTTCACAATACTGAACTGCTAATGCACACATTTTCAGCCAGTAGTTCCGCATCTGATCCGAAATAATGGATAACCAAATCCAATATCATTGCCACCTGGTAGACCATCAACTGTAGCTTAAGTAAAATCAAAAAAGTAATAAATAAATTAAGTTTTAGTTATAAAGAAGCAAAAACTAGGTTCAATTGTAGATGAGGGACCATTGGAGTTTCTCGCTCATTTCGGTAAAACTTATTGTAAGGACCCCCTGCCTATGCGCTTGCACGCGTTTGTGAGCGCAAAAATTGAAAGTGAAACTGATGACTCTACAAACATGTACATTTATAGTTGATACAAATTGTTAATTTTATTTACTAATGCAGTAAAAACATCTTTGTGTTCTTTTCTTAATAAATATTCACAAATTGATGAGGAGTTCTATGAGTGCCTTTTTCTCTCAAAAGTCTTTTTAGGTGCAACCACGAATTTTCGATATTTTGTGTATATGCACTATGATCAATAAAATTGTCTTTATGTATAATCACCTCATGATGATATCCACAATCATTTAATCAACTGTAGGCACTCCAGCCATCACTTATAATTCTTGTTCCCGGCATTATCTTCCTCTGTATAACTTCTTCTAAAGTGTCTTTATCTCTGTTATTTACAAATTTAATTCACCAATCTTCATTTTCACTTTTAATTTTTTAGCTCACAAACGCGCGCATGCGATAAGTTTCGTTTGATATTCGCCCAAATATTGGATAAATCGATCCTTGGTGTAAAATGGTACTTTTATTTTTCAACGTATATAAAATTGAACTTTTAGGTCAAATTCTTACCCGACCCACCGTCTTTTTTCTGAATTTATTTTTTATTGACTGATATGTTTTAGTTTTAACTTCTTCATCTTTACTTTTAAATTGGTTATATTTGTGGTCCAAGAAAAAAAAAAACATAGCCGATAGCGATTAAAATATTGAATTAAAGTTACATTCTCAACTTGTTAAAATTAACAAATAAATATGAATTTTATTTCAGGACAAAAAGTATTGTTTCAAACCAAGAATCGATATTATCCAAAATGTGGGCGAATACCAAACGAAATGAGCGAGGACATCTAACGGTCTATAATAGAACCTGTAGCAGAGAAGTTTAGTGCCGAAAATGAAAGTGCTTAAACTCGTTTCTGCGCACACCCCTTTGCGCACGCAGACACCAGAATTAATAAAAACAAATAATAATATTTTGAATCAATCAGCAGATTTTTCTGAATTTATAGAAATTGTCTTTTGGGAGCCACCTCGACCCCGTATAAACCCAGATTTTTCCTTTGGTTGCATGTTTAGCCAAAATCCACGCGAGAACTAACTCGACATTTCTCCAGCCCCTATCGCCCTCTCTGTAGGGTCTTGGAATGCTGAGAAACGTCTTTTCTAAACTCACACACACGTAGCTACACTGACATCAACGCACACACAGACACAATGCATTAACTCTTTCACTGTCTTACGCATGCGCCCACTAAAGATGACACACACACACACACACTCCTTGAATCTCCTTTCAATGTCGTCTGCTGATTTCTGCATATTTAAAACAAACTTATAAACTTAACCATTTCAATACTTCATCCATTTCTCACTGAACTTTCTACTATCAAAACAAATGATTGACTCTATTCAATAACTTTCAAGGAAATGTAATTGAGTGGGGAAGTTTTGATTACGATTTTTCAGACCTGTTGACGATTCACAGCCCTTAAATTATCGACTCAGGCTTCCTTGATATCTCAACTAATGAATCCCCCTTTGTTCGGCAAGGACACTCAAATATTGAACAATTATTCTATCTTTTCCTATCTTTGTAGACTTCTATTTTTAAACATATATAAAATATCTCTTTTGTGAATTTATGCTTATTTAATTCATTATTTTGTTTGTTTTTGTTGATATCATTTCTACTGATCTTACGTCATGCATTTATTCCCCCTTCAAATATAACCCTTAAATGACCATCGTAAATTCGTCTCTGTCTGTCTGTCTGTCTCTCTCTCTCTCTCCCTCTCTCTCCCTCTCTCTCTCTCTCTCTCTCTTTCTTTCTCTATCTCTCACAATAAATAAATAATTAAACCTATAAACATTATATAAATTAAAAATTAACATTGGCCAAAAACCAATATAGTCTTCTTATTTCTTTGGATTTTTTCTTGAAGAACTTTATTCATTGGTTGTTGTAAATTTTACAACAAATAACAATTAATACAACACAACTAATACATCTTTCTTTAGAAAGTAAGACTAAACGAAAAGCAGCCTTTTTTACAAAAAAATCAACATGTTCAAACGTAAAACAAATCCTAATGTTATTAATTTAATGATAGTATTCCAATTCAAGTGAATATGCTTTTTACAGTAACATCATATGTATTTATTTATTATTATTTATTTATTGTACAGAAAGCCACACGTAAACAAAAAATATGAAAGCAAGAATAACCTAAACATGTTTGCTTTTTGTTGTTGTTTTTAAACAAATCGTTGTATCACTTTTGTCTTTCAGTGATTTAACAATTCAGTTGGTCCTAGTGTCAGGAAAAGAATGAAAGTTGTACAATGGGTTAGTTAACATAGACAACACGAAATAACGTTATACTGGAGTTCGTTGACTTACCTACCGCAGGCCTGGTAGAGAGTGCAGGAATATACGTCTTGTCTGTTTGCAATGCAGGCTGGAACTGGAGATCCGTGTTGTTTGGCTTTCATGCTAAGATGATTCATCGCGTATGAATCTCATTGAGCATAGGTGAGTTTTTTGGAAATTGTATTTCCTTCCCCATTAAGCAGTGCTGGAAGTGGTAGTTCAACGTTGATGGGTCGGCTCGCCTGTTCGTTGTCCCTTATTTTGATTATCTTGATCGTCTTCGTCTTTTTTTCATCTTATGCTGGAATGGGTGGGGCTTTTAGCAGTTGGCGATGACATACCAAAGGACCCCCGGACCACATGTAATCCAAGTTGTCCCTTTCCCCTTACCAGTCAATTTTAACCTCAATGCCGGCCTGATCAGTGAGAAGAAAGGACGTTTTTAACCGGGCTTTATCTGTAAGAAAATGCAGATGTTAAAACTTCTTTAAAAGAACAAAGAAGTATTTGAGAAAGTTTTTATGCACAAGGATAGAGCATCCTTTTGAAGAAAGATTCTATGTACAGGATTGAGTGTCTTTAAAAGAAAAATCCCCCTTTTATGTACAGAGCAAATTGGCTCTATTAGGGAAATTTAAAGTCCCCCCCCCCCCGGCATACTTTGTCGGACCCGTCGTTTAAAGAGCAACAATTATCCTTTTGAAAATAGAAATTTAAAGAGCATTTAAAGATTTTGGGTGAGAAAACCCAAGAACTTTCGACCCTTTGTGGGTTTTGTTTGAAAGAAGAAGAAATTTGGTCTGAAGCAACCAGTTTGAAAGATATTGAAAGACTTAAGAGAAAAAAGACATTTTAATCCGCAAAGGCAGTTTTTTTATTGTATTTATGTGAATTCTTTTCAATCTTTTTCAAGTAAGATATCTTGTTTGTTTTTTTTTTATCTGGTGGAAAATATTTTTATTACCACTTTTCAGTTATCGCCCATTTATTTAAGAGGGATTTTTCTGGTCTTATCTGACGTTTGGGATGATAATATTTACTGGAATAACTTGTTTATTTCCTATTATCGACTGAAACGGCATCCTCCTTATTAAAAGAAAGGTCTCTTAAGTAGAGACTCCATTTTTATGTATATTTTTTTAGCTCAATCTGACTCTAATTTTATTGAGCTACTTGTAATGTTATTATATTTTTTATTATTACCCAAGGATAACGTGATTAACCCTACTTTGAAAAGCAGGAACTAGCTATTTTTTGTTTTATAAATAAACTGTATTGAGTTACATTTCTGGGTCTGTTCTTTATTTGCTCCTTTTGGTCTCACTGTTGATTCCAACGTTTTTAAAATTCATTTTAAGCAAAGACAAATTTTGGTAACGATCCCAAAATTTCCGTCAGTGGCTTGTTCATGTGGTGAACAGACGATGGTTACATAATCGCCAAGCTGAATCACAACTCACTGCCGGTCACGTAGACCGATAGAAAATAGTTGACTGATGTAACTGCTACAAAATATTACAACGCAATCTTATAATATTTCCCTTGTGTAGTCACCAGCATAAGAATATTTTGTTTAAATCTTGAAAAAAAACAACAAAAAAAAACATTGAGATACTGGGTCATTCTGAAAAAAAAATTTTTTTTAAGTGGGCTAATTTTTACTAACGATTTATCTATGGGTGGACAGTGCTATAATAAACAGGCGGGATTTGCACTGCCACAGCATGTGTTTATGACAAAAAAATGTAAACAATCTCGTTTTCATTTTGTCTATTTTGCTCAAATTTTGGATAAAATTGATTGTTGGCATTAATTGTTTTTTGTCGTGAAATAAAATTCTAATTTACCTTTTAAAGTTTTGAGAATCGAATTTTAATTCAATTCTTTAATCGCCGACGGCCATATTGTTTTTCCATGCACCAAAAATATTCTTATGACCTAAAAGTTTTATTACATACAAAAAACAAAGTTTTTGATACAAAATAAACTTTTCGTTTTGCCTCCCCACAGAAAAAAACGACAAAAACTTCATAAACTTTAAATTGCTTCCGTTTAGAAACTGATTTTTGAAGTCTAACTCCGCCCTCGTGGGGAGGCAAAACGAAAGATTACAAGTCAGCCGATTTTTTAAAAAGCGTATATATTTCGTTTATTTATTAAAATAACTTGCGTAATCTTCCGTTTTGCCTCCTCGGGCTAGGAGCAAAGTGTAGTATGGAAAAATCCTTCTAAACTGAGGTAAGATCCAGAGTGCCCCTTTTTGGGAAGCTTGATTTTTCCCTACAAAACGAAAGATTACTTAAGTACGGTGATAAATATTTCATACCCCCCCCATTTCTGCCCTCGTGGGGAGGCAAGTAAATAGTGACACAAAAACATGTTTTAAAAGAAAACATGTTAATATTTTATTTGTTTTATTTATGGACTCTCTGCCTTAAAATAAATATTAACATGTTAAAAGAAAAAAAAATTCCGAAATATACTGCATTTAGTAAAATAAATAAAAGATTTATTTACAAATGTTTTGTAAATAGAGACCACGTGTATTGCGAGGTCAACCGGTGACTTCCAAAATATGTCCCGCGTCTTGTGTTAATGAACTGGAGTCCTTATTGTAGTCTTGGTCCGAACATTTTTTATATACATAAAAAAAACTTCTTTAAAATAAAATGAAACGGTTAAAACTAAAACATATTGGTCGATATTTAAAGAATTTTAATATCACATTGAGAAATAAAATCTTATTGAGCTCAATTAAATATTTAATGGTATTAATAAGTAAACCAATTAAAACTGTAGAAGTACCTTTTTAATGAAATAGATTAACTGTTTATGTTTAATCTCATTAAACTATAAATAAATGAAGGGAAAACTATTACAAAACCATCTGTTCTATATAAGGTTAAAAAATAAAATGGGAAATTGTGGTTTGGGTCTTCCATACTTGCCAATTTAATGTAAATATTTTTTATAATCTTCAAAAAAAAATGCTATAATAATGTTTCAATTTCTATAAACTATAACAAAAAATAAAATAAATAATATTAATAATAATAAAAAGAAATATTATTGCGGTTATGGTCTCCCATACAATAACGGCCATGTTAGAATTAGGTACCATGAAGTGAAATAGAAATTTTTTTAAATCTAAAAAAAATAGATTCTATGAATTTTTGTTTTTTTGGAATTTATTTTCATAATCTAATGTCGTGCTTAATTTAAAAAAAATTTTTTTTTAACTTTCTTTCAGCTAAACAAGTCACTGTGGATTAAGAGCCAGATTTATTGGGACATCCTAAGTGGTGAGTTATGTAGCGAGATGTTCGTTCACATTGCATTTAAATTTCTGTATGTTAGTTCAGTTAGGGAAACAGGCAGCAGGAAGGGAATTCCAAAGGCTAGCAGTTCGAGGAAAAAAGCTATTAGAGTAGAAAGTCCTCCGGCATCTGGGGGCCTCCACAGTGAATGGATGGGATATAGCTGATTGTTGGGTTGGTCGGGTGTATTTACCTCGAGGGGGCACCAGAGGAGCAAGTTCATCGGAGCACATTCTATTAAAGTACTTGTAAAACAAGCACAGGGATACAACATTGCAGCAATTGGACAAGGGCTGGAGCTTGGTGGACAGTATGGGACCTATTAGATTAGCAACTCTTTTTTCAATCCTGTCTAAGAGGGAGAGACTAGTGGTTGGTGCAACAGCCCAGATGTGACAACAATACTCCATGCATCGGCGAATGATGGCTTTGTAGAGATATAGAATACTGTCAGGTGTGAGAAGTTTTCTAGCCGGTAGAGGGAGCCTACTTTCTTTGCATCAGACTTATATGTATTTTCTATGTATTTGTTCCAATTCATGTTACCTGTAAATGTTAAGCCGAGAAGTTTTAATATTGGACTCTCAGGTAGGGTGCTATTAGCCATGGCAATCGGTGGTTGAAACGGTTTCTTATAGTTGTTAAAGGAAAGGAGCTTTGTTTTAGTAGCATTAAATGTTACCATCCATTCATGTCCCCATTCAACTACAGACTGGAGATCATTTTCTAAGGATTCAGCCATTGCGTTGGATATGTGCGCATTCGTTTTACCCACATGTTGATAGTAGAGCATGGTGTCATCAAGAAAATATACTCATCTCAGACACAATTTCATCATATATTCAAATCAGGAACAATCTATTGTAATCAAAATAATTATTTTTTAATATCAAAATATAGATTTTAGAGGCAGGGATGGCAGCTGGTTAACAAATTAAAAAAGAAAAATTCTTTTGTTTCTACTTTAAAAATCTCACCTAAAAGTTCCCAATTGTTGAGAGAAGATTTTGGCATCACCATTTTATAGTAGGAGTTGCTACATAGATATCCATCCTTTTGGCCATGAAGAAAATCGGGTTACCATAATTTTGCTATAAGGACAAACTTCTTCTACAATTTAAATCAATTGTATTCAAACAGTTTCATCAACGAATGGTCTGAAAAGAGTTATGAAGACAGGATACAAAATATGTTGAGTCTGTAGACATGTATGTACTATACAAGAAAAGCTGAGTCCTGGTTATTCATCTCGTCTTCAGCACAAGTCATAGCTAACAGTGAGGAAGGAAACATGACGTCTAGTCACATAGACGTTAAAACTTGGACTGTTCATAAATTTGGGCAGAAGTTTCTGCTTACGCAAACAGTGTTCTTCTCAACCAACGTCTCTATCACTGCAAATGAAAACATGCAAGTGTGTTCTTACTGAACCATGTATTAATCATTCCACGAGTAAGAACATGCCAGTTCCATGGAAAATAGATCGTAATTATGTAACTGCTACATTACCCTTGCTTAGGCTTATAGTCGATAAAAATAGATGTGCTTTATTAGCAGTAGCAGCACAAGAGAATAAATTTATAAACAAACGTGCAGATTGCAACAAGAGGGGAAATAAATGTTCAAATCGATCTAAAATGGTGTCTCTTTGCTGAAAAGAGAAAAATGCCTGCTCTTTTGCTGAAAAAAGAACAAATGCAAAAAGAGAAAAAAGAAAGGCAAAAAAAAGCAAGTAAGAAATATCATATTAAAAAGAATCTATTGTAAATGGAAAATGTGATAATTCAAATATAGATGGTGTTACATATTACAACTAGACGAATTAAGATTTTAAAAGCTATATTTTTTAATCAATTGTATCATGAGCAAACAAAAGCATTTTCTCATATTTTTATTTTCGGCCAGACAGTTTAAGAAAGAGGAGAAAGGAAATATTTCCTAAAAAGAGCAGACGTATGCCATTTCCTGTATACCCTACCCATTACCCTGTATATTTCTGACCTGAGATGACATATGGCATGACCTCGGTTAAAAGTACTTGTCACCTGCCGCAATAATCTAATCACCCACAAAACACCTATGTACAATACACCCACGCATTTGGTCATGTGACTGACACTCTAAGAGAAAAGACAAAGATTACAAAATCTGCTCCGATACCCGGTCAGTCTGAGTTGATGAAGAAAGGACAAAGACAAAGACAAAGACAAAGAAAAAAAGAAAAATGCCCTTAATTGTTTTATTCGAGCTATAAGAAATGCTCTAAAGAAAAGGGATGTCAAATATATGAATCACAACTGTTGACGACTTGCGTCATTTTGGGAATATTTTACTGCCACCAAGAATAGCGGATTTGATTTATAAAAACGGAACTCTAGCCAATCAGCCAAAACTGGTACCTTTCAGTATTACCTCCATCCATTCATTTGGATTACAACTCGATACCCTGACCAAGGATTGTGTAACACCAGCCCCTTTATCCATAACTCCCCCTTCCATGTGCCCGATACTTGGCAAACTCATTTTCTTGTGCATATTGACTCTCATATGGAAAAGAAACTGGAATCTTAGGAAAATCTCAATCATCCCAGTAATTATAAGAGCAACAGGACTAATGAAAAAGAATTTCAAAAGCTATCTGGCGAATATACCCGGTGAACCGAGTGCAATTAAAGGGACGGTTAGAATCTTTAAAAGATCTCTCAACTGGAATGTCTGAAATAGCCGGTGAATGTCTGGCATCCGGTAGGATGCCCCATTCCCAGCAAAAACAAAAAGATAAGAAAATAAAAAAAAAGAACTTTGTGCTATCCTCTTTATTCAACTTTTGCACCTTATTGTAGATTACTCTTTGTGCCACCCAGCAACATACTCTAAGTCAAACCCCATTTTTTTTCATAGCCTATCTTTATATGTTTAGATGCGACTTTTGCTCGTTATATTAAAATAGTATTTAGATTCCCTTCCCTATATTATATCTCAACTTTTGTTTTGTTCTTTGCATGTTATTTCCTTTATTTTTGTGTAAATAAATATTTATATTTAAACTGTAACTTGGTTGTTACATTTTGTCTCTCACTTGTTTGTTAGTTTCTTCTCTCTATACCCAGTGTCTAGAACTGGAGAATCCCTTTTCTCCGTGTTCTTTTATTGGTATATTGCTGTAATCCCAACAGCCTTGCATAATTTTTTTGCCCAGTGAACATGTCTACCAGAACGTGTAGTGGTGATGTGTGTCAGAAGAAATGATTTGGTTGTATCTGGAGGTTCCATCTCAGTTAGCCCAGGAAAATTGAGAGTGGATGGAACATATGGTTCTTGGGTGTCGGTGTCCAAAAAAGCTTGTTTCAATCTATCGACTGACATGGTAAAAAAAATCTTCTGTTCGTGTGACCACACAATAAAGACAAGAATAATCTGAAATGAGTGGGGCTTACACCCAGTCTTTTCATATATAAACATGGGTCCTTGATGCAATGTCCTGCTGATTTGATGCTGAGGGTTTATTGGTGGCAGACTGTTAAAGTAGCATCTGAGTCTATTAATGTAGTGTTCAGTATATACCACAAGGGAATCTGAGGAGATGAACACATAACCAGGTAATGCCAGTGGGATTCCATAAACCAGTTCTGCTGGAGAAGATCCCAAATCTTCCTTATAGCAGAATGCCAACCAATGAGAAAAATAGATACATATTCAATCCATCCGGAGCTGCACGCAAAGCGATTTTCAATTGCCAATGGAAGCACTCGATCATTTTATTAGAAGCTGAGTGATAACTAGTGGTCCTTGTACGCTTAATACCTAGAATTTTGGACAGTTCTTGGAATAGGCAGGATTCAAACTGCCTACCATGATCAGTGATAATTGTTGCAAAATCCAGCCTGATATTAAGGCATGCTCTACAGTTTTAGCAGAAATATCACTCAGTGGAATGGCCTCAGGATAATGAGAACAACGATCAATACAGGTTAGCAGGTAGGCGTAGCCTTAGCTGACTGGCCATGGTCCAACTAAGTCAATGTGGATATAGTTAAATCATGTATCAGGAGTACTGAAAGTTCCGAGTGCGGTTTGTATATCTCTGTGCATTTTCGATTTCTGGCAGGATAAACAGGGACGGGTCCAGGCAATGTTTCACATCTCATATTCGGCCAGAAGAATCTAGCTGAAATAAGCTTTACTATGGCAGAAATTGCCAGGTGAGCCAGACTGTCCAAAGAAGAAAAGACAGTTTTGTGATTAACTTCAGAAATGAAAGGGCGAGATGAATTTATGGAAGTCTCCCATTAGATTTGTTCATCCCCTGTGTGTATGAGAATGTACTAAAATTTGCAAGTAGCAAACTCTGGAGCTGACGGATTTAAAATATCCAAAGATGGCTGATCCAAAGCAATTTGACGAAGGTTGATGTCCTCAGATAAAGAAATAACACTGATGGAAAAACAAGACAGTGTGTCTGCAGCAGTGTTCTTTGAACATGAGATATGCCGTATGTCGCTGGACAACTGGGAAATGAAAGTCAAATATTTGTCCGGCTTAACACGTAGAGCGAACATAACGGCATGATGGTCCATGTAAATGGCAAATTTCCGACCCTCCAATGCGTGGCGAAAGTGTTTAATAGCTAAGTAAATAACCAAAAGTGTTTAATAGCTAAGTAAATGACTAAAAGTGTTTAATAGCTAAGTAAATAACCAAAAGTGTTTAATAGCTAAGTAAATGACTAAAAGTGTTTAATAGCTAAGTAAATAACCAAAAGTGTTTAATAGCTAAGTAAATAACCAAAAGTGTTTAATAGCTAAGTAAATAACTAAAAGTATTTAATAGCTAAGTAAATAACCAAAAGTGTTTAATAGCTAAGTAAATAACCAAAAGTTCACATCCAAAAGTAATATATCGAATTTCTGCAGGCGTTAATCGACGGAAGAAGTCGAACACTGGTTGGATTTGGTGATGTTATTGTAAAACTGCACCGACTGCAGAACTAGATGCATTCACGACAATAAAAACTGAGCATCAAAAATGGGATGTGACAGTAAAGATGAATTTGCAAGCTTTTTCTTCACCCTGTGAAAGGATTTCAGCTGGCTGTCATTGAATGAAATAGCTTCATCCTTTTTTTTCTATTTTTCAAAAGGTCAGTTAAAGGAGCAAGGATAACCACGCAGTGCAGTATGAACCGTCTGTAGTAGTTTAATAGTCACAGAAAATTTGTAAAAATTTTTCAATCTTAGATCTGGTTAATCTGGTGAAGAGAAGTTATAGCTGTAAATCCTGCAGAGCTTTTTCCTTTGAGCTAATGACATGACCCAAAAAGACAAAAGTGGTAGCACCAAAAATACATTTGAGAAAGTTTATCTTGACGTGGTACCACTGCAAACGTTCAAAGAGAAGACGGAGATGTACCAAATGTTCCTCAGGCGAGACGCTAGCTACTAAGATATCGTCAATATAGTATACGAAATTTAAGTCATCTACTACTTCATCCATAAAACGCTGAAAAGTGCTAGCTGCATTACGTAGCCGAATGGCATGGTTAAATATTCGAATGCTCCGAAAGGAGTAGTTACAGCAATCTTCGGAATATCAGCCGGATTAACCAGAATTTGGTGGTAAGTCTTTACTAACTTGGAAAATTTTTTACAACTATGCAAAGACGAACAGGATAATGATTGGGAACAATAATTGTGTTCAAACGACAGAAATCTCCAGTGCAACACCAATCATCAGAGCACTATGCAAAGGAACCATATGCAAAGGAGATGCCGAAGGGTTAGATAAGGGACGAATAATCCCTAGCTGAAGCATGTGATTAAATTCGTTCTCGCTGCCTTTAACTTCTCGTGAGTGAAGCGGTGTGGGCTGCAGTAGTCTTGATGAAATGCATCGTAGAGGTGGTGGGTCTATTTCAAAAGAGGCCAAATGCTACATATCAACTAGTAAGAGATGTTGAGAAAAAAGTCCTGATAATTAGATTCTGGGGAGGGAATGACGTGTTAAAATCTCTCGACTTTCGTTTTCTCTGCCTCTGTGAATTGAAAGCACAGTGCTTGTTGCAACGGTAGGCCCTTTTACTGAATCGCCAGTGGTAAAAACATAGTTTGTGAGGGCCAGTATTATAATGAGTTGGTGAAGATGAACGACAATGTCGGCAAGAAAGCGACAGCACTCTAGGCGAATTTAAAATCTCTACCTCTGGTCAGTTGCTCAATAGCCCTTTGCATGCCTGCATATGAGGGGTCAGGGGTCGACTTAGAGGCAACCGACGAAATTTCTATTACAGTGCTAATATTCGCCACTGGAGGGGTTCTCCCTGTGAATCCAATAACCTTGTTCTCCAAGGACACTAATTGTTCAACTGTTCCCCTTTTCATCATAGGTGCAAGTATGGCTTGAACATTGGACGATAAACGAGATGCAAATAATTACCTCAATAGGGCACTGTTGGCTGGCTAATACCCCAACAGCTCATCATTCACTAGTGTTTGAAAACGATACATTCCTGATAACGAAGTGCATCGAAGAACCTTGTTCTTTACGCTTTCATATAAGGTCCCCGTTGTGTAATAATATCGTTTACAATTGCCTTTAAGGAAACCAGGAATACACTCAAAAATAGATTAAGCTGATTAGCCTCAAAAGCAATACCATGGGCGTCAAAATGCACATAGATGTCATCGGAAAAAGTTGGGATCAAACTGCAGGTAATATTTGCTAGGAACAAATGTAATTTCAATAAGCAGTCGCCAAGAACAACCTGTTTGAACAAGATCAGGAGTTTATTAAGAGAAGAAGCTGAAAGTGCAAACGAAAGACACAAATTTCAAAAGAATTCGATTCTCTGTGGAAAAAATAAGGGAATAATTGTTAAAATATTGTGTTTTCAGCTTCCTTTAGTCAACAATCCAAAGAAAAAATGAAACCATCACTTGGTGAGGACAAGAATATTTTCAATGAAAATAAAAAGCAACATCAAATGCTACTCATGTGACCAGTGACAAACAGAAAAGAAGAAAATATTAAGCCAGAAAATCATTTAATTACCATAATATTGGGTAAAGTAAACGAAAAATTTTTTGTTTAAAAATAACCTACAACCAGAGAGAAAGAAAAATATTTATTTTGGCGCGATTTTCAAAACCTTCCACCATTCCGAGATCCTATTTGTAGGAAGCAATGAGTCACATATCTAATGCCGATGACCTAAACCGTGATGAAATAATTAAAAATCATGCGGACATTACTAATTTGGAAATAAGTGGTTCAAGAGTTAACATCGAATGAAAATTATTCTTATTTTCATTTTATTAGTATTCAATTACTTTTTTTTATTAATAAATCTCCTATTTTATATATTTTTTGGTACATGCCCAAGAATAAGGTTTTTCAATAAAATGGATAACACAGTGACAACCAAGTCAGAACAAAGAAAGAAAAATGTATTTACTTATGTAAGGAAGTGCAGGGTAATATTTTTATTTATTTTTATAGTAATCCCGGAATAAAAGAATGTTCACCTGCACATTAGTTTTATTTTATTTTATTTATTTATCTTTGTATAAGCACATAGTGACGGTCAGATTCAGTGAGAATTTAACCTGTAGATTGTGGAAAAATTAGAATGGAAGTCTTGTTGGAATCAGAAGGTTGTGTGTTTGTATCACATCAGAGTTTCCGATTTTTAGAGAGAATGAAGATGTTGGAATCGACATTTTGTAGTAGGGTTGCTGCATAGATATCCATCCTTTCGGCCTTGCCATAGTTTGGTTATAAGGATAAACTTCTACAATTTAAATCAATTTCATCCATACAAAGAATGGTCTGGAAAGAGTTATGAAAACAGGATACAAAAAAAGTGGAGTCCTGGTCTTTCATCTTGTCTCTAGCCCAACTCATGGCAAGAAGCGAAGAAGGAAATATGACATATAGACGTTTAAACTCGAACTGTTCATAAATCGGTTTGGGCGGAAGCAGAAGTTACCTCCTACGCAAACGGTATTCTTACCGAACCCCATATTAATCACTCCGTGAGTGAAAACATGCTAGTGCAAAATAAAATAGATTGTAATTATGTAACTGCTACACAATACTGTCCATACAACCGATTCTGGTTAGCATTATGACGAAATCTTATAGTTAAAATCATTTACACTAGTTACATTCTTGAACTTACATAAAAAAGTAGATACAATAAGGTGGACACAAGGTTGTTTAAGGGGACTCACAGGGGATGGTTTCAGTCCCGCTCAGGGGTTTTATTTTTTGTCCCCTTACTGTTGTCAAAAAAAATTATGTAGTCGTTAAAAACAGTAGCAACATTTTTAAACAAAACGTTAATGCGCATGTGAAACTTAAATTCTGTCAAAATTCCATTCTTTTGCAATTAAATTTGAAGACTTGTGTTCCTTTTATAAAATATGCAATTTGTTGAATAAATGCTTAAAAATTCATTAAAACTATTATGTAAAAAAGAACCAAAATGAATAGTTGTCTGATTTATTTTAGATTTAAAAAAATTAAAATTAAAACAGAACACATTTGTGTTGCAGGGGCCAACCTTTGAGAGGCACAAAGACATCATGGTAATGGGCAAAGAAAGATGACAAAATGAAAGATGACAACTAAATGTTGAATATAGAAATAACCAGTTTATTTCGTCAAGTGGTTCATTTACGAATGGTTAGTCCAGTCGCCAGCATCACCAGAACGTTCATGTACTGTTTCTTCAACGGTGATGATAAAAATGTTCACGTCGCACTGCAATTAAAAAACAGCTCTCTAGTCTCCGTCATAGTGTGGTTGAAAAACAGCTCGGTGGACTGCAACACAAATAGTCCCATTGCACTGCATTTGAAGCACAGCTTGGTTAACTGCGAGAGAAATAGTCCCAACACACTGCGGTTGAAGGCTCAGTGGACTGAAGAAGAAATTGTTCCATCATACTGCAGTTAGAGGACAGCTCGGCCGACTGTTGCATTACGGTTGAAGGACAGCTAAGCAGACTTAAGGAAAAATGGTCCCATCACACTGCAATTGAAAAAGACAGGGTTTGTCCTGAGAAGGATAGAGATATTTGCAAGTGATTGGTTGAGTCAACAGCTGAAAGAGCATAGCCAGGGACGGATTGGGACCAAAAAACAGCCCTGGCATATAAAATTCAAGTGGCCTAAAAAACAAGGGTTTTACTCTTTAGAAGCAAGAGGATTAATTCTAATTGTAAAATATACGCTAAATATTGTTTTTTTGTACTTATTTCTATTTTTTCATTTCTTCTTTCGTTTAGACATGTTCTTAGGCTAAAAGATATATAAAAAATGTATGTGCAAGTTGAACAATTTATTCTTATAATATATATTGGAACAGGAAGTAATAGAAAAAGAACTATTGTATTTAGAGACACAATATCCATACAGTACACAACACAAATTTAATCAAATGCACAATTTCTCACTAAGGAGGCTTGTGAAAATGCAGTAGGCTGCATTTTCTTTAGTAATGTGTATGAATGGCGGACGTTGCAAATGTTAGATGCTCGACCCGGAGAAAAGAGGGGGGGGGCATGAGATAAAGTAAAAATATCTTTGGTTTGATTTGGGCCACCCCAGAAGAATATTTCCCTTTGAGGTGAATTAGATGTCTCATAAAAGGCTAGACCCATGCTGGTATGTTCATGGATTGTCTCCATGATAATTCTCTGTCTGACAGTTATCTCAGGTTGAGATCTTAAGTGGTTAAGTGCCTGGGTGACCCACCGATGACCAGTGAAAAGACCCGCTTAAAAGGAAGAAGGAGACAGACGGGCTAGAGCTGGCCCACTGGGCATGGAGAGCTGGCAGGCAGTTGGAGTTGAACTTTCGAGGTGGCAGTTAGCTTTCAGTGGTCCTTGGAAGCAAAGGGTCTGTTGTGTCAGGTTTTCACCAGAATAGAGAGATCTCATTTTGCAACCCTGTCATTCAACCCGGAGCACAAGTATCATTTATATCCAACAAATAAATTTGTTAATTGTTGATAGACTGGACTCATGGTTGTTACTTGGCATGAGAGTTCTTTGTTGCAGCACTGAGTGGGATTCATTTTTGCAGATGCCTATTGTATGAACCTCAATACTGCAGCCTTGACTCCAGAAATATCTCGATGTATAAGTTCAATTTCTTGTAAAGTGCCCATAACAAACTGGTGAACTTTCAACAAATCCAATCCGTTTGTCTGTAAATACTTTGATAGAGGTGTTGGGAGCTCAAATATTCGAAGATAGGTGAAGGCTGTCATAAGAACCTCGTATTTCAGTAAAGATTCCTTGTATGATTTTGCTTTTGTTCAAATGTCTGGCTTCATTTGTTCAGACTGTTCAAGTGTCTGCATACATAGAGTGATTGTTGGGAATCATTAAATGAATCAAATATTTGTGAGAGAGTTGAACTTTTTTCCCACCATCTTCTTTCCCCAATAATTTGTAGTCTCTTGTGTTTAGGATTATTTGCCATGCTTTCTCATACATCCATTCTCTGATAAAATTCTCGGAAAAATACTGCAATGCAATTCATCAATGAGAAAAGTGAAGAAGCTGCAACAATATTTTGCATAGCATCTGATATAACAAGATTCAGAATATGATAATAACACCATACATGGATTTGACCAAGAGCTTCTTTGCTTAACCATGTTGTGAATCCATTGTACACCCCTTGGATGCACCATTTTCCCACACAGTTAGCAATATCAAGAACATTGTTTTTAAGTGTTTCTTTCAGTAGTTGGCAAAAACCTTGCCCGGTTGAATCAGTTGTGTTTACTGCAGCCAACAGCCTTTCCCGAACTTGGTCATCTGATACGCATCGAATAATCACAGAATATTGATCTTTTACAGAAATGTCTTGTGTGCTATGAATTTGCACAGAAAACATTACCACTTCACGTACTTCTTCTGCTATCACACTTTTTATTAATGATGAAATTGCAGCTATCTTAATGGTTCACCATTGTTTTAGAAATCAAAGTAATTAAATCACTTCGTTTCTTGCTTCCTGATGCTTGCGCTGCCTTACTTGTCGTGATAACTTTATCAGTAAAATGTCATATTTACTCAATAGTATAATAAGCTCGAGAAAATTACCGTGATTAATCAAAGGATTGTCCAATGAATAAGCAGCTTCAGAAACAGATGATGTCCCTCTGTAACTTAGTCCCCGCTTTCCAATAACTTTAACTATATCTATCACTCTTTCCATAACTTGTATGTTTGCTCTAGTTTGATCCTTCTCTAAATTCTTCTGTGCTGTAAACAATAATGACCTAATATCTCTGTTACTTATGGTAAGGAAATGCGTTTCAGCACAATCATTGTGATATTTGTTTTTCTCATGTTCTTCAATACGCTGGCGAACATGCCTCCAGTCCTTCATGCCTGTAGTAAATGCATTATCAGATCTAGTGTCAGCCAGACATATGCTACAATAAAATAAATTTGTTTTTTCACAGTATGCTGACCAACTTCGGTTTGTTCCATTTTGCCATAAAAATATATTAGACTTTGACCTTGTTATTTCACGTGGTTGAACTGGATGGTATAAAAAAAAACAGGGGCTTTAAATCATCACTAGGTTTGGTAAAGTAGTTAGGTGTCTGGGCAGTTCTAGGGTCTTCCACAACTTTGTTTCTACATTATCATACTCAGGAATTTGTTCAGGTACGTGAAGAATCTCAGAATGTTTTACATTTTCAATTTCCCCATTACTGTTAGTGTCTTTATCTACAAGCTGATGATGTTTAGTTGCAGAAACTTTAATCATATCTTGTGTATGACTATTTTCAGGTTCATCTTTTTTCTGCTCCTGCTATCAATTTCTTCTTGTTCTTTTCTATACTTCCTGCAAAAGAAGACAAATGACAATGAAATTAAAAATATCAATAATTTAAACATTTTTAATAAAAATGTAAGAAGTTTTGTGTTAAGTTGAAAAATGACAATTTAAATATATTATTTTTCATTTTTATAATTCACAGAAAAATAAACAAAATTTTTAATTTCAGCCAGGACCAGCCCACCGGGCATTTGCACAATGTCCCAATAGGCCAATCCGCCTCTGAGCATAGCTGATAGCTGGACAAAATCGCCAGAATATCAGTAAGAGTAGCTGATCGATACAGTAGCTGATCCAGTGGTGCTAGTCAAAGAACAAAGGTGCCAATAGTTATGACCATAGCAGCTGACCATCAGTAGCAAGTGTCCTGTCACCAGACAGAAAAATTAATAAATCAGGCCACTAATTTAATATGGTCCCGCAGCAGGGAATCAGATACATAGTGGGCTATGAGATGTCCTTTGGCTAAAAATGAAGTTATTCAAATGGAAAATCCATTAAGATATGGCTAAACTAGATAAAATTCCCAGTATTTTGCAAAAAAAATCAGTTCAATAGGCCATGGCTTCTTTTGCAAAAAAAAAAGACCCTAGCCCAACTCTAACCCTAATCTAATCCTAAACCTAACCTTAACTGGAATTTCCGTGGAACCACAAATACAGCTTCAATTTCCATTTCGACCTCTCAAAAAAAAAGGTACCAATTCTTATCTCCAGATAAATTCATCAAAAACTTATGCAAGACGAAATAGTAGCATTTGGATAAAAAAAAATAAAGTTAAAGAAAACATCTTTCTTTCGAGTTTTATTTTTTAAGATGTCGAAAATAACACTGTAACAGTAGCTAATACAAAAGCCCCAAATAATCGAAACGCAACTGATACAGTCAAGAAAGTTGTAAAGTACCCTAATTTTTATGACGTCACGTTGAGTCGCTCAGTCCTCTATGTAGTCTCGGTGGCGACAACATGCAGACAGGTGCACAAATTAAGTGAAAAATCACTAAAATAAATGAAATAAAAAAATATCAAGAAAAAAGAACACTGCAAAATTATTAATGATTATAAAAAAATTAATTTAAGAATATAATTTTTATAATTTTATTTAATTTATTTTGCTTGCAGTGAGCTTTTGTCCGTGTTCAACTTTTGTCCGTGTTCGATTTTTGTCCGGACAGATTTTGTCCTGCAACAATGAACCCTGGCGCCAGCACTGTACAGTGGACTAGATAGGACTTGCTTTTTTTAAATTTTAAAACTAAATATAGTGAAAAAGAATAATACATAGCGTCACTCACTACGTTGTTAGACAATACAGATAGGTGAGAAAAGAAAAACGTTTTACAAAAGACATGTTTTAAAGGTGTGTGCATTTCTTTAGAATTCCGTTTCATTCCTTCTCCGATAAAACGTTTCCGTGATGACGTCATAAGATTTACATTGTCACTGAGGTCAGTAGATATGTTTGAGTTTATAGTTTATTGGGACACTTTTACTTCAATTACGCACTTAAATAAATCCTGTGGATGAATCACAAATATTACCCATCCGATCTTTTAAATCGGTGTTAGTGATTTATTAATTTTCTTTTTTCGAAATATTTCTACAGTTTTTGATTTATTAATTTTCTTTTTTCAAAATATTTCTGCAGTTTTCAATAGTTTTAGCTTTAGTTTTACAGTCAACCCCAAGGAGAAAAACAAAACCGAATAACCTTCTTCAACTAGCAGTCATTTGGTATTGAAAGTATAACAATTTACACTTGTCTGTTTGACCTGTAAGTAAAGGCTCATTCTTATTTTAGGTTCGCAATAAACTAGCTGCATCTACCCGGTGTTGCCCGGGGTCTTTTTACTTTCATATTTATCTCGCTCATCAACCCTAACCCCCTCCTCCTTTTGTCTTTTCTTCTAATTAATTACTTGTAAGAAAATATTTACATTGTTGCAACAGAATCATCTGTTACCCCCCTTGGAATTATTCTCATCCAACGTTAGAGAATACACTCTCTTAACACGAGAGAGTTTGTAATCTCATTCCATCGGTTAAGAAGGGGGACGTTATCCCTCTCTTAGGTTTCAGACACGAAATGAATTAACAAAAACCTCTTTATAACAACAACGAAAAGGGTTTATTCACAAAGGTTACCTATACCGTTTGGTATAGGTAGAAAGAAACTTGGACAGTGTCCGAGAAAGGAAGAAGAAATTAAGAGTTCTTAGAGCTGCCTGAGGTTTGTCATCTTCAGGTGAATATAGTATTTGCTGTGAGCGTCCAGTGGACAGGGGCAGAAGAGAGAGAAAGAAGTGTTTCCTCGTTGCTTGCCGGGGTCTCTCTGGGGACCGCCTGTGATTCCCAAAGGGGCTGAAGTAGTTCTTCAGCCAACAGAAGGAATCAATGCGCCCTTCAGGCTGATTGGTCAGTGTGTGACCCGCTCACTCAATGGGGACATTTTTCAGAGGGAGAAAATAGGTCTATGTTTATGACCACTACACATCTACGTGCAGAATTTAGGACGAGATCTTTGCCTCTTTCTGGTACGTCTTTCAAAGCTGTCAGACATGTTGGAATTTTCTACCAGCAATTATGTGACCTCCTATATATTCTGTATTATATTTATATATTTTGTATCCTATTTTATATTTACATATTTTGTAGCCTGTATCATATTTTGATATTCTGTATTTTATATTCTCTATTGATTTGCTTTCAAACTTTTGATTTTGTACGAAACTCTATGTAATTTACATAAAGTTTAAGTCCAGGTTCTTTGAGACTGACGTCAGAGATTCTGGTGTCAAATTCTTTTTTGGAATTCAGCCAGTTTTGAGAGTGGACGTGGTTATCCAGCTCATTGATAGAGCGAATTCCCTAAGCGCTTCCTTTCTTCAAGACACTGAGACTGTGACTGTGAGATTCAACACAGGAGTTCGTTGCCACACGGAGCATTGAATCGAAATTCAACGTGTCCACAAGTTTCGAGAATTTTGCGGTTTTCAACCTTTTCTGAAGAAGGACGAAGAAGTTGTCGACTTTGACAAGATTGTTCACGCAGCATTGGCATTGGAAGGCGAAGTTGTCTGGTTTGACACGTTTTATTCACGCAGTGTTGGCGTTGGAAGAACATTTATTCACAGAGTATTAAAGCCTTTAAACTGGCGACGGCTGTTTGTGTCTTTTGCAAATTGTAAGTACTCCGTTATATTCATTATTTGTTTAAACCTTAGAAGTATTACTCTCCTCATATTTGTATAATATCATTCGTCGTTAGTTGAAACGACAATTGTCTAACTGTTTGAAAAGCAGTTTATTTTGGTTTTGCAGTAGGCAGCTTGTAAGCTGTTTCTCCTATTTTATTTTGTTACAAGGCGTTTTGTCCTTACAGGTTGAATGCCCGCAAGGGAAATAATTGCAAGTTTTTGACTCCCCTCAGAGAAATTTCTGTAAAATAAAATATTTTCCTTTTGATTTCAAACAATACCACTTTTAATCTTATTTCATTCCTCAACCTCCCTTTTTATTTTATCCTTTTGTTTTTTGCGGGGGTATTTCTAACAAGTCATATTTGGCTAAAAACGGATAAATTTACGACAGACATGGATCGACTCTCTCTCCATCTTTCCAAGGTTTTTACAAACCCTGACGCTGTGTTTGTCAGCTGCCTTCCTGATAGCAGCCACATAGACTCTCAGAACATAAAGTAAGTAACATTGCTCACACATATTTTTATCAACATATGCTTTTCTTGTTGTATTTGGGACCTTAATATATTCTTTGCTTAGTAGGTATGTCCGTTGTTCTTTACCTTTGTGTATTCTATTGTGTACCACATGACATGTTTCGTATCTCCCTTTTTCGCCAATCTTCGACAAGCTGTTTATCTGAGAATAAATGTGCACGTGTGTAAATGCGACTGTTTTTTCAATATTGTTCTTTCTCTTTCTTCCAGCACACGTGTGTATTGTCCACAGCTACATAACACATAAAATGGCAACTTCATGTACAGGAAAGATATCACATGTGTGTCACTAAAAACGTAAAAGCTAGAATATAAAATAATTGTTGCTCTTAAACATTTTTGGAAAGATAATTTAATGAAATCGGTTTTGCAGTTGTTATGCTCCACTTTCGTTAGGCCCACAAAAGCTTTTACACAACACAATAATAAAAAATAAAAAAAGAAAAGGTAACAGATATAGCTCGAAGTCCCAGGGGTCTGATTTAAATAATTAGAAGAAAAACACAGGAGGAGGGTTCTCCAATACAAGACTCCGTTGAAAGTAAAGGAAAAGCAATAAACAAATAAGTGAGAAATAACATAAGACAACCAAGTTATAAATTCAAATACAAATATTTATTTACATAAATACAGGAAAGAAATATAAACAAAAGAGAAACATTTAACGTGGGAAAAGTGGTTTAAAGAATATATCTAACCGACGAGCGAATAATACATTTATATATGCAATATCAGTTTATGAGAGAAAGTGGGGTTACAACTTACAGTATACCGGTGGGCAATTCAGAAGATACTTCACATAAGAGTTAAATAGTTAAAAAAAACAATAAAGTTCTCTCCATATGAGAATGCTGATAAAATGACTAGGAATTAAATGCCTATTGAGGCAAAGTAAAAGGGAATCCGACAGTATAGGACATAGAGGGGTTGACTTCTGGATAACAGGTTCGTTGCTAAACAATATTCATTCGAGATCACAAGTCGGGATATCAGCTTAGTAACCGCAGGCAGTATGAAACAGGTTGCAGTATGATGTGTTCACTCCAGTTTGTTGAATGAGAATGATAATGGCATTTTATCGATGATACAAATGGGCAGGTTCTGGAATTTTTCCGATAATTCAATAATAATTAAAATTCAACTTTTTCACATTCACAATGGAAAAGAGATAGAATATTTAAATGGTTCATAGCGGCATTTTCGTTGGTTTGAAAATCCGTTTTTCTTCTGATTTTTTGTCCAATCTTTTATGTAAGACAATAAAGGCTTTCTTCTTCTTCTTCTTCTTCTTCTTGTTGTTCTTCTTCTTCTTAGATATGGTGCGACCGACGTTTAGGAAGAAACTGTGAAAATCGTCTCTAAGTTCCCACCTTTGGGGACTTATTTAATTGTCGGTCACGTGACTGAGTGTGTAGATGGATTTGTGTGGGCGTATGGTTTGACCTTTACTCGATGGGGTGATGAAATCGACAATGCGTGGTCGGCCATATGGGGGGGGGGGGTACAGGAAATAATATGTATCTTTGCTCACTTGAAAATGTCTACCTTCTTTTCGCTTACAAACTGAATATAAAAATGCATCCATGTGTTCGGTCGGTATTTTGTCTAATAAAATATGCTCGTAAAATCTTAAGTTCAAATAGTGATAAAAAATTATATGACTTTAAATCCCATAAATACTTTCAATTAATTCAACTATGATAGATATTTTACCAAATTCATTTTTTATTAGAATTTTGAAGGTTATATTTAATTAAGGTTATTAAATCATTAATTAAGCCAAGTTGTTATAAGACTATAACAAAAATCAAGAAAAGATAAGCTTTATTGTCTAGAAAGATTGATCGAGTGAAGTGAAAACAAAGTGGGGAAAAGCGCTTGCAACTCGATAAATTGCTGGATTAGAACTGGTTTCGTTTTGGAAGACCGTTTCAAGTCTGAATCAGTTGGTCTGATTCGGAAATGACAGCCGATTTACAATTCGAAAAAAAAGCAAATAAATAATTTTTTTTTTTTTAACCCAGCTAGCACGCTTAGCTTGTCATGTTTACTAAATCAGCCATCAGATTAAGAGAGTGAGTGTATGATTAAGTGACGAATGCAGGGAGGAAAAAACTAGTTACGTCGTGTGAGTCTTGTGTGCAAGCGAAGAGAAGAAGGAAAAACAGAAATGCATTTTGGTGGATTTTTACGGAATCAAATTATTTTTTAATAGGATTTTCAAATTTTCGTTTACTATTGCATTTTTGATTTTAATAAACATTCGACTAATAGTAAATAAAAATAATAGTTAAATATACTATTATCAATTCCATGTTGAAGCGAGAAAAACTCACGCACATACGTGAAGTTGTCTCATAATTTTATTAATATAGATTAACTTTGGAAACGAAACCCCTTTCAAAGTAAACTAGTTATTTTGAAAAATGTTAGTTTTTTCGACAATCGTGAACTATTAAATGACGATTGACGAAAATGCTATTTCAAGCTTAAGTGTGATCAACTGCCGAATGGACAGAGCTTCCCATAGGAACGCTGACCGCATTTTAAAATAGCAAAGTCAAAATAACCAATCAGCAAGTATAGTCTCTATCTACTTGCCTCCCCTCGAGATCAAACTTAGACACAAGGTCGGTTTTTAATTTGGGGGAAATTTAACTTCACAAAAAGGGCACTCTGAATTGGGGCAAAAATAAACCCTGCCTAGACTCTAGAAGGATTTACGATGAGGACAGAAAAAATATTACACTTTGATCCTCGCGCAAGCCCAATAATACAACAATAATACAAACCAAACGATGAGGTTTGGCAAGCCAGAAGTATTGAAACAGATACGACACCCTGTGTCTCTAGTGAACTGCTGAGACGCCAGTCAGTCTGCCAAAGGTGGATGAACCCAGTAGCAGAGGGAGGTTTAAGATCGGTCAGCAGCGTGAGGGTTAAGTGATGTAGGTGGGCGAGCATTAATCGGTGTCGTTTGATTTGCCCAGGAAGCTGCATGTAGCTGGGGTAACTGCTTTTGATTGCGAAGTGTCCTACTTATTAGAAAAAAATTAGATCAATGATGCAGCTTTTTGTCAGTCTTTTAAATGCCTGTTTTTAATCCAATTTTCACTATTCCTTTGAGGATCGGAAGAGATGAGCAAAGTCCCTTTTCACTTTTTCCTTTGCCTATAGCGATTAGAAAGGGGATGAACCCTAACCTTGACTGCCCACTCTGACGTCCGCACAAACACAACGTGAGATCTCAAAATAAAAACAGTGAACTAACATATATGTGCGAACTTGTGAATTTTCAACCACTCAAAAAGATTTCCCACTCATTTGAAAAGATTCTCTTCGAGCCTATGTGAATTAACTGATTCCAATATAAACAGCTGCTCACTAACAAAAAAGAGAGACAGTGCAACATAAATTGTCATTCCGTTGTATTGTTTGACGATTTATCTTTGAGTGTCTAAGATTAATAATCTGAGCATACTTTTATCTCTCTTTCATTAAATGTTGGGAGTGTTACATGTTTTTTAAATATTTTATTTATTTATTCGTATTTTAGCTCTTATTAAATTATTTTATTTTTCATTCATTGAATATTCAACCTCATTAATACTCATAGGTGTTCAGTATACAAGCAGCACAGGTAAAGTCGAGATGCGCTGATACTAAAACTCATAAAACGTCTTTAATACGACAAATGCGCATGAAAAATAACTGTTTTTCTTCGGTTTCGAAATACAAAAGAACAATAATACTTGACTTTAATTTAAGCCACACATTACTGTCTAACCGATAGTTTAAAGGCTTAAAATTACTTTTGAATGGTAAAGTCACGATAGTAAACAATTTGGATAGTCAGCCATTTAAAAAATGTATTAGCAAAGGATAAAAAATGGCTGACATATGTTTACTATCATAACACTTCGTTGTTCAAAAGCAATTTGTTACAAGTTACTTTCAAATAATGAAATATCACGATAGTTAGCACACGTCAGCCATTTTTTATGAATTAGACTGATCATACTTAAAACCTGTTGATGAATGATGAGAAAGCCATTTAAGGCTTTAATTTAAATTTAAAGCCATTTATGGCTTGAATTCAAATTTAAAGTCATTTAAGGCTTTAATTCAAATTTAAAGTCATTTAAGGCTTTAATTTAAATTTAAAGTTATTTAAGGCTTTAATTAAAATTTAAAGTCGTTTAAGGCTTTATTTTAAATTTAAACTCATTTAAGGCTTTAATTAAAATTTAAAGTCATTTAAGGCTTTAATTAAAATTTAAACTCATTTAAGGCTTTAATTAAAATTTAAAGTCATTTAAGGCTTTAATTTAAATTTAAAGTTATTTAAGGCTTTAATTTAAATTTAAAGTCATTTAAGGCTTTAATTTAAATTTAAAGTCATTTAAGGCTTTAATTCAAATTTAAAGTCATTTAAGGCTTTAATTTAAATTTAAAGTCATTTAAGTCTTTAATTCAAATTTAAAGTCATTTAAGGCTTTAATTTAAATTTAAACTCATTTAAGGCTTTAATTCAAATTTAAAGTCATTTAAGTCTTTAATTTAAATTTAAACTCATTTAAGGCTTTAATTTAAATTTAAAGTCATTTAAGTCTTTAATTTAAATTTAAAGTCATTTAAGGCTTTAATTCAAATTTAAAGTTATTTAAGGCTTTAATTTAAATTTAAAGTCATTTAAGTCTTTAATTCAAATTTAAAGTCATTTAAGTCTTTAATTTAAATTTAAACTCATTTAAGGCTTTAATTCAAATTTAAAGTCATTTAAGTCTTTAATTTAAATTTAAACTCATTTAAGTCTCTAATTCAAATTTAAAGTCATTTAAGGCTTTAATTTAAATTGAAAGTCATTTAAGGCTTTAATTTAAATTTAAAGTCATTTAAGGCTTTAATTCAAATTTAAACTCATTTAAGGCTTTAATTTAAATTTAAAGTCATTTAAGGCTTTAATCAAAATTTAAACTCATTTAAGTCTCTAATTCAAATTTAAAGTCATTTAAGGCTTTAATTTAAATTGAAAGTCATTTAAGTCTTTAATTTAAATTTAAAGTCATTTAAGGCTTTAATTCAAATTTAAACTCATTTAAGGCTTTAATTTAAATTTAAAGTCATTTAAGGCTTTAATCAAAATTTAAAGTCATTTAAGGCTTTAATTAAAATTTAAAGTCATTTAAGGCTTTAATTTAAATTGAAAGTCATTTAAGTCTTTAATTTAAATTTAAAGTCATTTAAGGCTTTAATTCAAATTTAAAGTTATTTAAGGCTATAATTTAAATTTAAAGTCATTTAAGGCTTTAATCAAAATTTAAAGTCATTTAAGGCTTTAATTAAAATTTAAAGTCATTTAAGGCTTTAATTTAAATTTAAAGTCATTTAAGGCTTTAATTCAAATTTAAAGTCATTTAAGGCTTTAATTTAAATTTAAAGTCATTTAAGTCTTTAATTCAAATTTAAAGTCATTTAAGGCTTTAATTTAAATTTAAACTCATTTAAGGCTTTAATTCAAATTTAAAGTCATTTAAGTCTTTAATTTAAATTTAAACTCATTTAAGGCTTTAATTTAAATTTAAAGTCATTTAAGTCTTTAATTTAAATTTAAAGTCATTTAAGGCTTTAATTCAAATTTAAAGTTATTTAAGGCTTTAATTTAAATTTAAAGTCATTTAAGTCTTTAATTCAAATTTAAAGTCATTTAAGTCTTTAATTTAAATTTAAACTCATTTAAGGCTTTAATTCAAATTTAAAGTCATTTAAGTCTTTAATTTAAATTTAAACTCATTTAAGTCTCTAATTCAAATTTAAAGTCATTTAAGGCTTTAATTTAAATTGAAAGTCATTTAAGTCTTTAATTTAAATTTAAAGTCATTTAAGGCTTTAATTCAAATTTAAACTCATTTAAGGCTTTAATTTAAATTTAAAGTCATTTAAGGCTTTAATCAAAATTTAAACTCATTTAAGTCTCTAATTCAAATTTAAAGTCATTTAAGGCTTTAATTTAAATTGAAAGTCATTTAAGTCTTTAATTTAAATTTAAAGTCATTTAAGGCTTTAATTCAAATTTAAACTCATTTAAGGCTTTAATTTAAATTTAAAGTCATTTAAGGCTTTAATCAAAATTTAAAGTCATTTAAGGCTTTAATTAAAATTTAAAGTCATTTAAGGCTTTAATTTAAATTGAAAGTCATTTAAGTCTTTAATTTAAATTTAAAGTCATTTAAGGCTTTAATTCAAATTTAAAGTTATTTAAGGCTATAATTTAAATTTAAAGTCATTTAAGGCTTTAATCAAAATTTAAAGTCATTTAAGGCTTTAATTAAAATTTAAACTCATTTAAGGCTTTAATTTAAATTTAAAGTTATTTAAGGCTTTAATTCAAATTTAAAGTCATTTAAGGCTTTAATTCAAATTTAAAGTCATTTAAGTCTTTAATTTAAATTTAAAGTCATTTAAGGCTTTAATTCAAATTTAAAGTTATTTAAGGCTATAATTTAAATTTAAAGTCATTTAAGGCTTTAATCAAAATTTAAAGTCATTTAAGGCTTTAATTAAAATTTAAACTCATTTAAGGCTTTAATTTAAATTTAAAGTTATTTAAGGCTTTAATTCAAATTTAAAGTCATTTAAGGCTTTAATTCAAATTTAAAGTCATTTAAGTCTTTAATTTAAATTTAAAGTCATTTAAGGCTTTAATTCAAATTTAAAGTTATTTAAGGCTATAATTTAAATTTAAACTCATTTAAGGCTTTAATCAAAATTTAAAGTCATTTAAGGCTTTAATTAAAATTTAAACTCATTTAAGGCTTTAATTTAAATTTAAAGTTATTTAAGGCTTTAATTCAAATTTAAAGTCGTTTAAGGCTTTAATTAAAATTTAAATGCAAAAGTTTATAATTATAATTGCAGAAGAGTAATTTTCTCTCTGCCCACTCAGGTCAGAAAAAAAACACTTAGAAAATCTTACTTGAGAAGCACCTCCATTCGAATCAGACTTTGGTCCCCTCCGATGTGCTCTCTGATTCGGAGAATCTTACTGTAATTCCTGCTTATATACTTATTGAAACCTCGGCCTCTATCCTTCGTTCTAGACCCCAAAGAATCCTTAAGAAAGTTGGTGATAGGAATGAAGATTATCTATAATTTTATGTAAGAACATTGCTGTTGGCTGTAGAAGTATATGGTTCACTTAGTTTGCGATATGTATTTTAAAATAATAAAAATTCTTCTTTATATGGTTCTTCATTTTTTTAAATCAGTGGCAACAGTTTGAATTGTTTTGCCTTTAACCTTCTATAAATACAAAAAAAGGTTTCACAATATGTAATTGACAAACATTTTCCATAGGCCTGCTGAATTATGAGCAGAGTGCGAAACTAGCAACATACATTGTCTGAACCTGTGCCAAGCAGCTTATTACATGAATTAGGTTTATCCAGTTGGGAATAGTTCAATTTTTACAGCCGATTTTATGCAGATGGTTGTTGTTGAAACCTACCTCAATGAGGTAAAAGGATTCGGGTCACTTGCATATTTTGCTATGTATGGCAGAAAGTAAATTTCACCATGGCCATATTGGAATGACACAGCATGAAACTCAGGTTGAGGAAGGAGCCGTTTTTCGCTTGCCAAAAAATTGACTTTGTGTTGACCGCATCAGTATTTGTGTGAGAGTACTGTAGTGGAGAGCAGGAGAGGCAGCCGACTGCTGTGGACCAAGACACTTGTCCGCGGCGGTCATAGAGAAGATGTTTGGTTTGCTGCTTGTAACCTGGAAACGCCCATTTACGAAAAGTTTCATTTAATTTTATTTAAAGAGGAAACGGCAGCGGGCGGCTTTGGCGTGGCTCATTAGCATGTGTACGATGTCGCTACTTGTGACAATAAAGAGGTACACTCACCATCAGGAAAAAGAATAAGGTGTTTTGCATGTCGTGTATGCAGATTTAAAAAGGATTTCTCTTTATAAGTGCCGGTGTTTATAGTGGTCTGATTTGCATATGTGGATATCAGGTGATATAAATGAAGAGGACAGCTGGGAAGAAGGAGAAGCGATTTGGATTGGAGAGAGAAAGGCAGAGAAAAAGTTGGTTGCACGGAATTCGTTTTTTTTTAATTCTTTTATTTTTTCTGGCACAGTTAGTTAACACTACTATAAGGAGCACGACAAAACGTGATTTTAGGAGATGCATTAGAAGGTAAACGCAAACGGAAGAAAAAGAAAGTGCCGCATTTATTTTGATGAAACGTTGTGTTGACTCGTTCAAGGAAACGAACAGATGAAGAAAGTGTCGCATTTGCTTTGATGAAACGTTGTGTGGACTCGTTCAAGGAAACGAACAGAAGAAGAAAGTGCCACATTTATTTTGAATGAAACGTTGTGTTGACTCGTTCATGAAAACGAACAGAAGAAGAAAGTGCCGCATTTATTTTGATGAAACGTTGTGTTGACTCATTCAAGGAAACGAACAGATGAAGAAAGTGCCGCATTTATTTTGATGAAACGTTGTGTTGA
Source organism: Sepiola atlantica (assembly GCA_963556195.1). Taxonomy (NCBI): domain Eukaryota; kingdom Metazoa; phylum Mollusca; class Cephalopoda; order Sepiida; family Sepiolidae; genus Sepiola; species Sepiola atlantica. Next base: position 81,413,533 of record OY744516.1, read on the forward strand.
CTCGTTCAAAGGAAACGAACAGAAGAAGAAAGTGCCGCATTTATTTTGATGAAACGTTGTGTTGACTCGTTCAAGGAAACGAACAGAAGAAGAAAGTGCCGCATTTATTTTGATGAAACGTTGTGTATACTCGTTCAAGGAAACGAACAGAAGAAGAAAGTGCCGCATTTATTTTGATGAAACGTTGTGTTGACTCGTTCAAGGAAACGAACAGAAGAAGAAAGTGCTGCATTTATTTTGATGAAACGTTGTGTTGACTCGTTCAAGAAAACGAACAGAAGAAGAAAGTGCCGCATTTATTTTGATGAAACGTTGTGTTGACTCATTCAAGGAAACGAACAGATGAAGAAAGTGCCGCATTTATTTTGATGAAACGTTGTGTTGACTCATTCAAGGAAACGAACAGATGAAGAAAGTGCCGCATTTATTTTGATGAAACGTTGTGTTGACTCGTTCAAGGAAACGAACAGAAGAAGAAAGTGCCGCGTTTATTTTGATGAAACGTTGTGTTGACTCATTCAAGGAAACGAACAGATGAAGAAAGTGCCGCATTTATTTTGATGAAACGTTGTGTTGACTCGTTCAAGGAAACGAACAGAAGAAGAAAGTGCTGCATTTATTTTGATGAAACGTTGTGTTGACTCGTTCAAGGAAACGAACAGAAGAAGAAAGTGCCGCATTTATTTTTATGAAACGTTGTGTTGACTCGTTCAAGAAAACGAACAGAAGAAGAAAGTGCCGCATTTATTTTGATGAAACGTTGTGTTGACTCATTCAAGGAAACGAACAGATGAAGAAAATGCCGCATTTATTTTGATGAAACGTTGTGTTGACTCATTCAAGGAAACGAACAGAAGAAGAAAGTGCCGCGTTTATTTTTATGAAACGTTGTGTTGACTCGTTCAATGAAAACGAACAGAAGAAGAAAGTGCTGCATTTATTTTGATGAAACGTTGTGTTAACCCGTTCAAGGAAACGAACAGTAGAAGAAAGTGCCGCATTTATTTTGATGAAACGTTGTGTTGACTCGTTCAAGGAAACGAACAGAAGAAGAAAGTGCTGCATTTATTTTGATGAAACGTTGTGTTGACTCGTTCAAGAAAACGAACAGAAGAAGAAAGTGCCGCATTTATTTTGATGAAACGTTGTGTTGACTCATTCAAGGAAACGAACAGATGAAGAAAGTGCCGCATTTATTTTGATGAAACGTTGTGTTGACTCGTTCAAGGAAACGAACAGAAGAAGAAAGTGCTGCATTTATTTTGATGAAACGTTGTGTTGACTCGTTCAAGAAAACGAACAGAAGAAGAAAGTGTCGCATTTATTTTGATGAAACGTTGTGTTGACTCATTCAAGGAAACGAACAGATGAAGAAAGTGCCGCATTTATTTTGATGAAACGTTGTGTTGACTCGTTCAAGGAAACGAACAGAAGAAAGTGCCGCGTTTATTTTGATGAAACGTTGTGTTGACTCGTTCAAGAAAACGAACAGAAGAAGAAAGTGCCGCATTTATTTTGATGAAACGTTGTGTTGACTCATTCAAGGAAACGAACAGATGAAGAAAGTGCCGCATTTATTTTGATGAAACGTGGTGTTGACTCGTTCAAGGAAACGAACAGAATAAAGTGCCGCATTTATTTTAATGAAACGTTGTGTTGACTCGTTCAAGGAAACGAACAGAAGAAGAAAGTGCCGCATTTATTTTGATGAAACGTTGTGTTGACTCGTTCAAGGAAACGAACAGAAGAAGAAAGTGCCGCGTTTATTTTGATGAAACGTTGTGTTGACTCATTCAAGGAAACGAACAGATGAAGAAAGTGCCGCATTTATTTTGATGAAACGTTGTGTTGACTCGTTCAAGGAAACGAACAGAAGAAGAAAGTGCTGCATTTATTTTGATGAAACGTTGTGTTGACTCGTTCAAGGAAACGAACAGAAGAAGAAAGTGCCGCATTTATTTTTATGAAACGTTGTGTTGACTCGTTCAAGAAAACGAACAGAAGAAGAAAGTGCCGCATTTATTTTGATGAAACGTTGTGTTGACTCATTCAAGGAAACGAACAGATGAAGAAAATGCCGCATTTATTTTGATGAAACGTTGTGTTGACTCATTCAAGGAAACGAACAGAAGAAGAAAGTGCCGCGTTTATTTTTATGAAACGTTGTGTTGACTCGTTCAATGAAAACGAACAGAAGAAGAAAGTGCTGCATTTATTTTGATGAAACGTTGTGTTAACCCGTTCAAGGAAACGAACAGTAGAAGAAAGTGCCGCATTTATTTTGATGAAACGTTGTGTTGACTCGTTCAAGGAAACGAACAGAAGAAGAAAGTGCTGCATTTATTTTGATGAAACGTTGTGTTGACTCGTTCAAGAAAACGAACAGAAGAAGAAAGTGCCGCATTTATTTTGATGAAACGTTGTGTTGACTCATTCAAGGAAACGAACAGATGAAGAAAGTGCCGCATTTATTTTGATGAAACGTTGTGTTGACTCGTTCAAGGAAACGAACAGAAGAAGAAAGTGCTGCATTTATTTTGATGAAACGTTGTGTTGACTCGTTCAAGAAAACGAACAGAAGAAGAAAGTGTCGCATTTATTTTGATGAAACGTTGTGTTGACTCATTCAAGGAAACGAACAGATGAAGAAAGTGCCGCATTTATTTTGATGAAACGTTGTGTTGACTCGTTCAAGGAAACGAACAGAAGAAAGTGCCGCGTTTATTTTGATGAAACGTTGTGTTGACTCGTTCAAGAAAACGAACAGAAGAAGAAAGTGCCGCATTTATTTTGATGAAACGTTGTGTTGACTCATTCAAGGAAACGAACAGATGAAGAAAGTGCCGCATTTATTTTGATGAAACGTGGTGTTGACTCGTTCAAGGAAACGAACAGAATAAAGTGCCGCATTTATTTTAATGAAACGTTGTGTTGACTCGTTCAAGGAAACGAACAGAAGAAGAAAGTGCCGCATTTATTTTGATGAAACGTTGTGTTGACTCGTTCAAGGAAACGAACAGAAGAAGAAAGTGCCGCATTTATTTTTATGAAACGTTGTGTTGACTCGTTCAAGAAAACGAACAGAAGAAGAAAGTGCCGCATTTATTTTGATGAAACGTTGTGTTGACTCATTCAAGGAAACGAACAGATGAAGAAAATGCCGCATTTATTTTGATGAAACGTTGGGTTGACTCATTCAAGGAAACGAACAGAAGAAGAAAGTGCCGCGTTTATTTTGATGAAACGTTGTGTTGACTCGTTCAAGGAAACGAACAGAAGAAGAAAGTGCTGCATTTATTTTGATGAAACGTTGTGTTGACCCGTTCAAGGAAACGAACAGTAGAAGAAAGTGCCGCATTTATTTTGATGAAACGTGGTGTTGACTCGTTCAAGGAAACGAACAGAAGAAGAAAGTGCTGCATTTATTTTGATGAAACGTTGTGTTGACTCGTTCAAAGAAACGAACAGAAGAAGAAAGTGCCGCATTTATTTTGATGAAACGTTGTGTTAACTCATTCAAGGAAACGAACAGAAGAAGAAAGTGCCGCATTTATTTTGATGAAACGTTGTGTTGACTCGTTCAAAGGAAACGAACAGAAGAAGAAAGTGCCGCATTTATTTTGATGAAACGTTGTGTTGACCCGTTCAATGAAACGAACAGAAGAAGAAAGTGCCGCATTTATTTTGATGAAACGTTGTGTTGACTCGTTCAAGGAAACGAACAGAAGAAGAAAGTGCCGCATTTATTTTGATGAAACGTTGTGTTGACCCGTTCAAGGAAACGAACAGAATAAGAAAGTGCCGCATTAATTTTGATGAAACGTTGTGTTGACTCGTTCAAGAAAACGAACAGAAGAAGAAAGTGCCGCATTTATTTTGATGAAACGTTGTGTTGACTCATTCAAGGAAACGAACAGATGAAGAAAGTGCCGCATTTATTTTGATGAAACGTTGTGTTGACTCGTTCAAGGAAACGAACAGAAGAAGAAAGTGCCGCATTTATTTTGATGAAACGTGGTGTTGACTCGTTCAAGGAAACGAACAGAAGAAGAAAGTGCCGCATTTATTTTGATGAAACGTTGTGTTGACTCGTTCAAGAAAACGAACAGAAGAAGAAAGTGCCGCATTTATTTTGATGAAACGTTGTGTTGACTCGTTCAACGAAAACGAACAGAAGAAGAAAGTACTGCATTTATTTTGATGAAACGTTGTGTTGACTCGTTCAGAAGACGAACAGAAGAAGAAAGTGCCGCATTTATTTTAATGAAACGTTGTGTTGACTCGTTCAAGAAAACGAACAGAAGAAGAAAGTGCCGCATTTATTTTGATGAAACGTTGTGTTGACTCATTCAAGGAAACGAACAGATGAAGAAAGTGCCGCATTTATTTTGATGAAACGTTTTTTCACTCATTCAAGGAAACGAACAGAAGAAGAAAGTGCCGCGTTTATTTTGATGAAACGTTGTGTTGACTCGTTCAAGGAAACGAACAGAAGAAGAAAGTGCTGCATTTATTTTGATGAAACGTTGTGTTGACCCGTTCAAGGAAACGAACAGAAGAAGAAAGTGCCGCATTTATTTTGATGAAACGTGTTGACTCGTTCAAGGAAACGAACAGAAGAAGAAAGTGCTGCATTTATTTTGATGAAACGTTGTGTTGACTCGTTCAAGGAAACGAACAGAAGAAGAAAGTGCCGCATTTATTTTGATGAAACGTTGTGTTGACTCGTTCATGGAAACGAACAGAAGAAGAAAGTGCTGCATTTGTTTTGTATGAAACGTTGTGGTTACTCGTTCAAGGAAACGAACAGAAGAAGAAAGTGCTGCATTTATTTTGATGAAACGTTGTGTTGATTCATTCGAGGAAACGAACAGAAGAAGAAAGTGCCGCATTTATTTTGGTGAAACGTTGTGTTGACTCGTTCAAGGAAACGTACAGAAGAAGAAAGTGCCGCATTATTTTGACTCGTGTGAAGTATTGTTGTTACAGAGTACTGAGAATGCAGTCCCATGGGATTTGTCTTTGCTGCCGGCGAAGAGATGCTGTTTCTTTATGCCGAGTTTTTCTCTCAATCCTACAATGGTGAAATACGTAACAGACATTGTATAACTCTACTCAAAGCAGGGCTTCACCTAAACAAGTTCACATTTTGTTCCATGCAGTCTAATTGATACGAAAAAGTTTGTTTGTGGAAATATGCACCGATTCTATTGGCATTGGGGAGTGTGTTAAGTTTTCTTGGATTTTCTACTGCAGCAAAGAAGGACATCAATGTATTGCTTAACATAAGAATAACTTTATTATTACAAAAAAAACTTCTAACCAATGGACCAATTTACAAGTTAGAAGGTGAATGAACATTTTAACACTGCAAGAAAACTACATATGTACCCAGGTAGACACGTGTGATATGTGGCCCGGCTAAAAAAAAAACAACACAAAACACTTTGCAACCGGTCATAAAAGAACCTTCAATATCCTTTGAAAAGCTACACTCATAGGGAAATCAAGTGTTAGTCCCAAGAGGGGCCTTTTGATCTCTCCAAACGAATTGAACTAAAATATAAAAATGTAAGCATTGAAAAGGCCAAACAAAAACATTTTGTCAACTAAATATGACTTTTAAAAATAATTTGATATTTTTTCTCAGTCTCATGTTTGAGAACAAACCTTTTGTTTCCTTTTTCAGTTCTTGAATTCACAAGTGTGTCCCCCCTCCCCCCTTTCCCTTTTCTCCTTTTTGCATTGCATTATATCTATGAGTTGTTTTCGGTTTGGGAAATAAACACGATTAGCTTTTTTATGCTAAGACAAAGCAAGTTCTGTCAACATCCCACCTTTATTTATAACAAAAACAAAAGCGCCCCCTAGGAAAGATAAAAAACTGGCATACGAAGCCGATAATTTTGCCTAAAGCTTTCTGCTTTAAGGACGACAACTCACATCCTTGATATATATTACATCCTTCCATTTTTAGATCAATGAAGCTAGTCTCTTAACTTAAATGGAGCCTTCCGCACACGTTCAGATCGCCTCGATGCTTCCTGTCCAATGTCTATAGGTTCCAACTCAGCTTTATTCTGACTTACTAACTCTGGTGCTACTACATCCTTGGAAGACTCCCTTGTACTGGTTGTCACCATGTTATCTGCACTCTCATTCACATCAGTAACACCCTCCTCTGGAAACGGGATCGTCCTTTTAATGATCTGGTCTGAATGTCTCCGTACCACTCCTCTCTCTGTCTCCACCTCAAAATTGACATTACCCAACTGCTTCGTAATGATGCCTTCCATGCACTGTTTACCAGGGCCAAAATTCCTCACAAGAACTGGATCATTTACTGCATATTTTTGGAAAGGGGTCATAATCTTACTACCTCTCTACATTTTGTAGTTGTACACAAGATTTGGCAAGGCATTTGCTGTAGAGTTTGGGGAGGACAGGGGCCAGTTCAGCAAATCATTTCTTTATTACTATTACTGGTATAAGATCAGGCCCACATGCTTTGGAGGTGTCAAGGTTTTTTATGATGTCCAGGACATGAGATGGGATGATGGCCAGGTCATCAAGTGCACATCAGTCCACAATGGGAAATTTGGGAGGGAGTGGTTTGCGGAGTAAAAAGTGGAGTTTAAAGCAAAATGCTGGGCAAGTAGTTCAGCCTTATCAGTTGCCGTGCAAACGACATCATTGTGGTTGGATAGTGGGGTAATTGTTGATTGTCCATTGTTCACCACACTATTGAAGATTTTCCAGAAATTATGAGTACCTAGTTTCTGTGACTGAATACGTTTTCTGGTCATCTCTGTATACTTTCTCTTTCGTTCACCTATTACAGTCTTACAATGATTTTTTGACGCTATAAGTTTCTGTCTATTTGTAGTTGACTTATTGTCTGAATACTTGCTACTTCTGAGAAATAACAGCTGCACAGTTCGAGGTGAACCATTGGGAACTTGCTGTAGAATTTTTCCATGGGGACATGTGCTTCAATGCCTGCTTTGACCCATTTAGTTACCTCATTTGCGCACTGATCAGCAGGGAGAGAAAAAGTTTCACTTGATGGAGCGTCTCTGGTGTGATCTCTGATGGATTCCCAATCAGCCCGCTTGAGCAACGACTCATTAGTTTTGGGGCGAGATTTTAGGTTGATATCAATCATTATCACAAGGTGATCAGTGTTCCTGAGCAGGCTATGGGTATTCATCGCACAAGTCTCGTGCAGTGAGGTCAAGAACAGGTTTGAGAAGTGAGGCTTGCTTGTCCACATGATCAGGGAGGCAGGTCAGAAAAGTGACAGTCTGTGAGAGGAAGTGCGCTATGGAGAAACTAGATGTGGAGTTACCAGCTGTGTCTGTATAGCTGGAGAATCCAAGCCAGTCACGGTGATGTACATTAAAATCCCACTCGAGTCAAGTGAAGGTGCTGTATCTATGCTTTCAGAGACAAAGTTAAGCAGGGTACAGTCCTGGGTCGAATGAGAATGCTAAAGAAATATAAGTAACTAATGCTGTGCTATAAGGTTAATCTAAAGCACATGTAGGATTGATTATTTGATTCTAGCCTATGTTCTCTAGTCAAGGGAAGGGTGTTTCGAATATAAACTCCTAGCCCGTGCATATGTTTGTCAGAATCTTTATGGTAGAGTGGGACGTATTCAGTCATGTCAAAATGGTGTGAGGAGATTGAAGATTATAGGTTTGTTTAACTTAGTGCTAGGATATCCGGGAGTTTACCAGGAGAAATATTTCTATGTCATTGATGTTGGATTTAAGCCCCCGGATATTTGTGAATGCTAGCCTCAAGGGCGGAGGCGAAGATGTTTTTTTTTTGTGGGTGTCTGTTTTAGGTGTGTTTCTTTTCCTTTGTATTGTCATTTTAGTTTTAGATAGAGTGGGTGGGGGACAAAATAGGTGTTTGTTTGGTGCCAATAAGCCAATAGCACAGTTTTTATATCAGAGTTTTCCTTCTCCTAGATGGATGACCTGACAAGGTCTACGGGTCCATCACACTGAGAGGGGTAATCCTGCGCCTGTATACTAGTCAGGTATTTCAGAGCCCCTGCAGAAAAAATTCTATATATATATGTAGATTAATTTTACATGTCACATCCCAGAGATAACAGAAAATTGAAGATGGGTTCCCCTCTCATAAGTAAGAATAAGATGGGTGGTCAGACCATTTTTTTTTCATTTAACCTCAAGAACAATCGAAACGGGCATTTTTCCGGCCAGTAGGGTGAAAATAAAGCACATAGAATAAAATAAAAATAAAATAAAATCATAGAAAATAAATACAATTAAATAAGATAACAAGGTAAAATTAATAAAACTACCAGTCATAGTTAAAGCATGCAAAGGAAACTTAGCCGAACTTTGGCAGATTTATTCAAATTTTCAGGGTCATGTGCTGGCATCAATTATTTGTAGGCCGACCACTTTACAAATGACCTGGCAAGAACGAAGATACCATTTATTTCAGAATAAGACGGAGGAAGGGGGTATCCTTCTATGCGTGGTCAATAAATAGAAGTTCTGTTGGGTTATTTCTGATTCAGCACACAGCTTTCACACACTTTGGCGGTCCACTCTATATCTCCATCTAGTTTTGGCCACCACACATAGCATCTAGCTAATGCTTTCATTTTCACAATGCCTACATGAATCTAGTGTAGTTACTGCAGCACTTTTCCTCACAACTTAAGGGGAATAACAACCCTGCTTCCCCACAGTAACCCACCATCTCACAGGTCAGTTCCTCCCATTTATTAAAATAGGGCGTTAACGGCTCACTCCAACTGACATTGTTCCAACCATTCATTGTGAATTTGTATACCCGACTCAAGATCAGTTTCTTCCTAGTTTCTGCTCTCACAGCTTGCACTTTCACTGGAGCTTCCACAAGGTTCATCATATATATTTCATTAGTGGACTTAGAGATGTCTTCTGCTTTCTGCTTTGAGGACAACTTACATCCATGTTATATATTACATGTTTCATTTATAAGAAAAAAAAGAAGAAAAAGGATGCAGTCATTTTATTTGGCTACAATACAACTAATGGAGAACAACGTCAAACAAGTTTCAATAAAATCGGCAAAAGTAATAAAGAAAATTTACTTTGGACAGACTGACCTGTTTAACTTTGTGTAAAGTATTAAAAAAAGAGAACATAACTAAAAGCAATTTTCTCTCTGATAATATCTGTAAAGAGTGAAAGAAAGCAGCAGGTGCTTTTCTTCACTTTATTTTATGATTGTTAATCGAATCTCTGCTTATCTGCATCTATATTGTTTCTTGTCAAATAAACTTTTCTGAATTATGAATATGGATCTGTTGCAGGGGCTGATTCGGTTTGATCGGTCTTACAGCTAAGACAGAAACACAACCCAAAATATGGCAAAGAAGGTAAAACATACTTGGTGGCATTTATTTCAAAGAAATAAATATGTGACCATTAGGAAAAGAGTTTGAGAGGAAAGGATGATGATGATGATGATGATGATGATGATGATGATGATGATGATGCATGGATTGGTTTATAGCTGCTGTAGTTGCTATGACAATAGTGATGATGATGGCAATCATTGTTGATATGCCGTAGAAGGAGGGAGCAAGGTTTCTGCTGCTGACTACGTTCATCGTGGTAGTGAAAATGCTATTCTGTCTGGCAGGGCTTTGAGGGGAAAATCTGTTGCTGCTGCTAGATGTTGTCATCGCAGTGGTGAAATGGTGCCGTAATCTCTAGAAAGATGTGGAGAAAGGTGCGGTCGGCAGAGATTGCATCTCTTCGGGTGTCGAGACTAGAGGAAAAATATCCAAATGAACGGCTGAGTGAAGAGACTAGTGTTGGGACAATTAATCAAAATCGGAATCGGGAATCGGAAAATTTTTAGCCTTATTTCGATTCCAAAAACGATTCTTTTAATTTTTTTCTTGACAATAAAAACTGAAACAAACACGATGTATTTATTTATTAGAAGATTGTTTATTCATAACATAAGACTAAGGGTTACAAGACCACAGGTTAGGAATCCCATTCCCAGATTTAGTATTGACTCTTGGAGTCTAAGTAAAAATTTTTAATTAGTAAATTATGGTAAACAAAGTAAATAGTCTAGAGTTCATTTGCCTATTTCCTTGTCAAACCTTTTGAAATGTTCAAATTTCTTTTCACACCTATTTGCTAAACGTCTATATCGCGCCTCTCAGAGAGTTCACAGTTGAATATTAAAAGATTTGGCAGAACAGGTTTTTTTATTTTGCTGGCGCCACCCTGACCTTGGTCATTGTCTGGTCATCACATATATATCCTCTTAAATAATTAATGTTTTATTGTTTTCTTTTTGGCTATGACATAAGTGAAAAATATAGATGAAAATCTCACAATGAGTTTATAAAATTTTGGATACAATACATAAAGGGAAAACATTTAGAAGTTTGTCAAATTAAAAAAAGAAATTATATCTAAATTTAAAAGTATCCCCCCCCCCCAAAAAAAATGAGATTCTACTTATGTATGAACACACTGAAAAAAACCCAATTATTTTAGAATTTAGAGTGTGTGTGTGTGTGTGGGGGGGGGTGGGGTATGACTTTTAACAATGACATATTTTATACTAAAGTTTGATGAGGAACATTAACATGGCCAATATTTAAAACAAACAAAATTGGTTACATGTCCTTAAAACACCGTCTGGTCTGAAAGTGGTGATCATTTTGCTTTAAATTTATATGCGAAACTGATATTTTGCTGTTTTATTTCATTTTTATCACTAAGGTTTTCAGGCTGTTTACATGTAATCGCCTAAAAATGGAGAATCGCATTTTTCGTTTTGGGTGAATTTAATTAGCATCGGATGCAGAGCTCTAATAATACCTTATTTTCTTTCACAGCAAAACGTTATAATTGCGAATAGGCGAAAAAACAAAAGAAAACACCGATAATTTCATAAGAATGCAGTAAAAATACCGTAAAAATGTTTTAAAATGAAATAAAAATATTTTTGTCAAGAAAAAAAATTACTGTTAAACATTTATTGATAATTATTTTTAAAAATATAACGATTTTTTTTTAATCTTTAAAATTTAATTAATTTTTCGTTGGTGGGTTTTTGTCCGTGTTTGCATTATTTTGGTGGGCTTTTATCTGATGGGATTTTGTCCGGTCACCCCATGAGATTCTATTTTTTTCGTGAACACCCTGAAAAAACAACAACAATTACTTAGAGTGGGGGATCAGTTTCACACATAAATTTAACGTCAAGTGAGCTCCTATTTCCGAAACATTCTAGCATTTTAGAGCATTAGCCAAAAATACTTATTTTTCTCTGGGAGATAAATTCTGTGAGTTTTTTAAGTGATTACGCATGATTTTGCGACCTTGTTAGTCGGACTTAAGGTTAGTAGTAAAAAAATTTAGTGAGCATTCCTCAAAAGTTAGAATGGCCCGGAAATGATAATCATTTTACATTAAATTTATATACGAACCAGATCTCTGACTCTAAATTCTAAAATAATTGGGTTTTTTTCTTTCCGCCTAGTTTTTCAAGATGTTAACATATAATCACCTAAAACAGTAGTCTAATTTTTTTTAGGGGTGGGGGTTGGGGTGATTTATCTGAGGGTGTTAATCTACAAATTTTCAATTAATGTTATTAGTAGCATTACTATTATTATTTTATGTATCTTGTTTTTCTTTTAACAGTAAAACAAATCAATCTAATAACCGACCAAATCTTTATAATTAGGATAATAAATATGAACATTCTTTGATAGAGGGAAGGCACAGAATAGTTAACACCAACTCCCCCCCCCCCATGTAAAGAATGGTTTTCTAAATAGTAACATTATTTAGAAACTCATTCTTAACATAGGGAGAGGGCTTTGTTAACTATTCTCTTCCTACACCGTCTTCTAATTTTGCATACCAATCATCGACTATTTTCAATTATGACAAAATTCAAATCGTATTTTGTACACTAAAGACCAACTAATATAAATCGGTTTTGTTTTAAAAGAAAAATGTTCTTCCAGCGCTACGTGAATAAAACGTGTCAAACTCGACAACTTCGCCTTCCAATGCCAATGCTGCGTGAACAATCTTGTCAAAGTCGACAACTTCTTCGTCCTTCTTCAGAAAAGGTTGAAAGCCGCAACATTCTCAAAACTTATGGACGCGTTGAATTTCGATTCAACGCCTCGTGCGGCAACAAACTCCTGCGTTGAATATCACAGTCTCAGTGTTCTTGAAGAAAAGAAACGCTTAGGGAATTCTCTCTATCAATGGGCTGGAGAAACACGCCACTACCAAAGCTGGCTGAATTCTAAAAGGAAGCATTTGGCGCCAGAATCCCTGACGTCAGTCTCAAAGAGCCTGGCCGTAAACGTTATCTAAATTACATAGAGTTTTGTACAAAATCAAAAGTACGAAAGCAAATCAATAGATAGTATAAAATACAGAATATCAAAATATGATACAGGGTACAAAATATGTAAATATAAAATAGGATACAAAATATATGAATATAATACAGAATATATAGGAGGTCACATAATTGTTGGTAGAAAATTCCAACAATTAATAGTAAATAAAAAAAATGCTAATCCAATGTGTAATTATCAAAGTAACGTTGATACTAGAAATAGACACACACACACACACGCACGCGCACACATGAAGTTATGTCATAATTATATGACTATAGAGATGAACTAGGCCTCAACACTAATACCTACTCTTCTCCTTCTCATTGCCTGTCACATGATTATCACACCTCACCTCTGTAAAATTAAAATGGGAACAGGCTATTCATTTTTAAGCTGAGACATTTCGAAAACATTCACTTTAGAAAACTGAACATTTTACTCAAGTGAATAATCTGAAAAAAGAAAAAAAAGAGAAAAGAGAAACTAGCTCGCATTAATATTTTGAAAACAAAACAAAACAACAAGAACAACAAACGCATTTTTTGCTGACAATGCTGAAAACATTTCCTTGGTGAAGTAAATTCGTAGATGTAATTACAAAAATATATAGTTTTGTAAAAAGCTTTATTAAATGTTTTATTTTAGTCGATTTTTAATAATGGCTACTTTATATCATTTATAAGACGCGTCAAACTAAAAAAAAGTGAGTTGTTACAATGAAAATATTTTTTTTATTTGGTGGACTTTTCTTTGTGTCTTGTTGGTAATTTTTTAATACTTTATAAGTCAATGCAAAATTCCTCGCTTATCACAAATATAACCCTAACACCATCAACCCTGCAAATCTCCCTCCCAAATTTAAAGGAGAGGGTTTTTTCTTGTTTTCCTCAAGGAGAGACGCTAACTGACTACTTGTATTCCTGGCTTAACCTGTTCTATTCTAGAATAATCTGAACTAGGAGATGGTACATGGATTTTATGGGATGCTGGTGGTGTAGGGGATAGTGTTGTTGGGAGTATTGGTGGTGCTGGGGAGGGTGTAGGTGCAGGGTGTTTGAAGTGTCGGGGAGTGTCTTGGGGAAGGAGTTTGTTCAATGGGGGGGATTGGGTTTGAGTTTGGGTATTAGTCTGTTGTGCCTTGCTCGTTATTCCCTTCTTTTTATTGTCTTTTTCTTTTTTTCTCTTTTGCTGAGTCGAGAGGGAAGGTTGTATGGTCATGCACGACCCTTCCTTGTCGAATCCTTCTTCTGCTTCAAAGGAACTTTTGTTCTTCCTCTTGGTTCATTTCTGTTGGATGTGTTGTCATTCCGCCGCTGAGATTCTCTCACAGCCGCTGCTGCGGTTCTGCTGGTTGCACAGGTGATGGGATCATGGCTGGGGCAATTGTGTATTACTAACTCCTGCTTCTCACGGCCTTCTATCCCTCTTTCATTTGTTTCTGGGAGGCTTCTGGTGCTTTTGCGATGGAATCTAGAGTTGGAGCTGAAGCTGTAGATGATGTTGCAGTTGGTTAATCAATGGTTGTCTTTTTGGGGCAGCTCCTTGCAATATGGCCCTGCTGTTGTCAGAACTGACAGTGTGGACGACGGCTTTCTACTATAACCATCATCATATAAGTTTTCCTTTTCAACCACATTGAGATTGTGTAGTCTGCAAGAGTGAGTCCACCTTTTATACTTATCGGGTCCACTTGTTTCACATCTCTGAACTGACTGAAGTATGAACTCAGGTAATTTGCTTCAGTTTAGTTTGGCTGTTGTAAATTCAGACCCGGATCCTTAGTCTCCCCCGTTTCATATTGTCTTTGATAGTCTGTCTGCCTCCTCTTTTGTGGGGAGAAAGACGTACCATATAGTGTAATTCCTATGGTAGATGTATATAGCAGGAATTTTGCATTCCCTCATGTCTTCTCTTTTCTATCCCAGTACTCTCTGGTCTATCGCCTTCTAGGCACTGAGCACGGATTTCAGCACATTGCCCTCGATGTATTGTTTTATTTGTTCATATACAAGTCCTTGGGTGTAGTTCATGCAGACTCTTTCGGTTGTCTGGCTGGGATAACCTGTGATGCAAATTGATAAGTTTTCTGCATATGTCTAGGTGTCAGCTGGGTCCCCATTTCGGGCATGACGACCTTAATTGGTGATATTGCACCTTCTGTAGCAGATCCCTGGCTATTAACATCAAGGCCATTTGACTGCTTATTTTCTGTGGCAGATGAAGTTGGACAGGTGCCCATTTAGTTGAGGCACTTTATGATTGATCTTGTTGTGAAAACGCCAAGATCAAAGAGGTGGGAAATAAAAGGGGAGAAAATATGGGAAGACGTTTAGTAGGAAGAATGAAAGTTTTTCGCCAAACCTAATCCGGAACTCATTGAAGGTTTAGAATGGTCTGTTATATCTCAGCCGGAGACAGAAGAATAATAAAAAAGGTGAAAGAAATGACTCTACTTCATTATCTCAGTAAGTAAGACAACACATTAGTGTGGCTTTGTAAAGACCAGAGAAAACAGATACTACACTTTGAATTATTTATTCGCAAATTAAAAGTATAATTCATTTACAAACTTGGCACAAGGCCATCAAAAGTGTGAGGAGTGGAGTGTGATCATCCTCTGTCTATTCTACTCTTAACTAGACGTATTTTGACTCAATTGTAAAGGTTCATTTAGAAATACCAACATCTTCTCTACAATGAAATCAACTTTATTTAACAGTTTCATTAACACAGAAAAACACAAAAGTCGGTTCGGCAGGCCTGTATTAGATAAATGTAATTGAGTCCAGGCCTTTTAATCTCAAATCTGAATTTGTATCTCACCTCCCTCCAAGTCCTGGCAAAAGGCGAGGAAAGCAATACAGCGTTTTGTCAGGTCTGCATCTCGCCTGGAACTAAATCATATTTGCAGTGTCTGGGCAGAAATGGCTAAAAAGCTGAGTATACACAAAAGTGTTTGAATAGCCCAATGTATTTCTATGCGAGTTTTGATATGCATGTTTTAGCAAACTGAACCACAAACTAATCACTATGCAAGAGATTGCATGCAAATACAAAAGAAAGTAGATCTCAGTCATGTAACTGCTATATTACCCTTTGCTTAGGCTTTTAGCCGATAAAAACAAGAGATTCTTTATTGGTTATAGCAGCACATGAGAATAACATTAAACGAACATGCACATTCTAGAAAGAGAGTAAATAAAGGTTCATTTTGATCTGAAATGATTGTTCTTTGCTTAAAAGAGAAATATGTATGTTCTTTTGCTTTAAAGAAGAAAATGTTCTTTTGCTGAAAAAAGAAAAATGCAGATGTAGTCTTGGCTGGCCTAGGTTCATCTAAATCAATGTGGATATGGTAAAATTGTGTATCAGGATTACTAAAGGTTCCGAGTGGAGCTCGTATGTGTTTGTGCACTGTAGATTTTAGGCAGGATAAACAGGGAAGAGTTCAAGCAGAGATTTCACGTCTCAAAAAGAATGTGGCTGAAATAAGTTTCAGTGTGGCAGAAAAAGACAGTTTTGCGATGAGTCTTGAGAACGAAAGCGTGAGGTTAATTCAAGAAGGACTCGCACAAGATTTGTTGTCGGGATGTGAATGTACTAGAATTTAAATTATCCACTGATGGCTGGTTCAAAGCCAATTAACGAAGGTTAATGTCCTCAGATGAAGAAATGGCACTGAAATACATTCAACAGAGTTTATCCCGACATGGCATCAGTGCAATCGCTGAGAGAGAAGGCGGAGATGTACCAAGGTATTAATAGCTTAATATGTAAATCTACCAGTTTGTAGTCTATACAAAATAAGATAGGGTAGGATAGATTGGGGTAGGGATATTTACGACAATGAATATTAGGTATAAGAAAGTGGTTCACAGATTTAAGTGAGTATGCACTGTTGCAAGCATGGAGTATAGGTCAGTTTGAACTGTTGCAAGCGTGGAAGAGTAGTGGGCAGTCTCTACTGTTGCGCATGAGGAGAAGTGCATGTGTGTATGCACTGTTGTGTGTGAGGAGAAGTGCATGTGTGTATGCACTGTTGTGTGTGAGGAGAAGTGCATGTGTGTATGCACTGTTGCACATGAAGATAAGTGCATGTGTATATGCACTGTTGCGCATGACTCCATAATTTCTACCTCCCGTAAGTTGCTTAATAGCACGCTCTCACACATATTTTCTACTACCAATTACAACTGATTTGAGAACACACACACGCCTGAACACTCATACACATATAGCCTGCTACGAATTACAGCTGATTTGAGAATATGTGGTTCGCCCAATTGGAAGTAACTGTTCGCCAATTTGTTGACACATTCTGTTGCATGTATGTTCCCTTTCCACTTTCTGTCTGAATCAACAGACGATTTCATTTTTTCTATCTATCTACCTATCTATCTTTCTATTTATCTATCTATCTATCTTTATTCTACCCTTTTTATTATATATTTCTCTTTTTACTTTATTTTATTTTATATTTTATATTTTATATTTTATATTTTATATTTTATATTTTTATTTTAACTTTTTGATTCTTAACGGTCCCAAACCACGTGACTTCCTAAATTCTTCTTCTTCTTCTTCTTCTTTTTTCTCCATTTCATTCTTTCCAAATATGATCTAAGGTTAAGATCGGATTCTAACTCTGCCTGGTGAGATCTCAGTTTATAATAACTTTTGATCGATAACATCGACATGCCAGTGTCGCAGATTTTGTACATGTCTGTGTAAATAAAAATAATCATATATATATATATATATATATATATATATATATATATATATATATTCGGTATTTAAATTTTGTTTTCTTTATTCGGAAATTTCCGAGTTCAAAAATGTGTTTTCTTTCTTTTTTTGTTTGTTTTGTTTTTGTGTTTTCAATGAGAAAAAAAGTTTTGGTAGTCTCTCCATGTTGAAAAATCTTTTCTTTCTTTTTGCTTTGTAAACGGCAGAGTCTTTGGTCGTCGTTCGACGACCAAGTTAAATTTTTCTTTCTTCTTTTGGTCGCCGCTTTTACAAGAGTCACGAACCCTTTCGCTGCTGAAATAACTTCACGAAGTCTTTTTTAAAAATTTAGTTTCGTACTGTTTTAGCGTTTCGTTTATCAGAAGGTCTGTGCTTTTTTCAGTCGGGGTAACCATTGTAAAGAAGCGGTACGTTGTCCCTATCTTATGTTTACGACACGAAATGAAACAAAACCTCTTCATAACATCAACGAAAAGGGCTTATTTTTTAAGGTTACCTATACTGTTTGGTATAGGTAGAAAGAAAGTTGGACAGTGTCCGAGAGAGGAAGAGGGAAGTAGGAAGTTTTTAGAGCTGCCGGAGGTCTGTCAGCAACTATCTTCAGGCGAAGATAGTAGTTACTGGCACGTCCAGTGGACAGGGGCAGGAGAGAGAGAAAGAAGTGTTTCCTCGTTGCTTGTCGGGGTCTCTCTGCTGACTGCTCGTAATTCCCAAAGGAGGCCGAAATAGTTCTTCAGCCGACAGAAGGAATCCATGCGCACTGCAGGCTGATTGGTCAGTGTGTGACTAGCTCACTCAATTGGGGACATTTTTCGGAGGGAGATAATAGGTCTATGTTTATGACCGCTACATATTTCTGTAATGTCGTGTGTAGCAAGCTGTTTTGTTGAGATCAGAAAGTTGCTCATGTTTTTGTTTTATATGTGTCACACCTTTAAACTGACAACAAACTCCACCTGTCGGGTGTGGAGAAATTAAAAGTTTGCCTAGTTCCTTTTTTTTGTATCAGACATTTGCGTGCTTTTTTCATGTTAGGGACGCAAATTTGTAGATGTTTATTTAGAAATACCAACATCTTCTCTACAATGAAATCAACTTTATTTAACAGTTTCATTAACACAGGAACATAAGAATGTAAGACAAGTTGGTTTGGCAGGCGTGTATTAGATAAATGTAATTGAATCCAGTTTTATTTTTATCTCAAATCTGAATTTGTATCTCATCTCCCGCCAAGTCCTAACAAGAGACGAGGAAGACAATACAGCGTCTTATCAGGTCTGCTTCTCGGCTGGTTGGCGCCAAGTTTGAGTTCGTGTTTCCTCCATAGTTATGGCACACGCGGTACTGGGTTCTACGGAACCCACCCCTGTAGAGTTTTTTGATTTATTTAAAAAAACTGAAAAAACTCTTAACTAGTAGGAATGAGAGATATCCTGTCCTTATTTTATTTTTGCCGGCACTAGAGAGCTTCCAAAGATTCCCACTTCCACTGTTTTATTTTGTCCCCGGTCTTTTGAAACCTTTGGCATTATTATCTTGGAAGACGCCATCCACCCCTTAATCCCATTCCCGATGAATTTATTTTTGAACACTCCTCTTTTAAGTTCCCACTCCCATTTAGGGACCGACCTGCTTGTTTTTGGTCTCATGCCGGAAAACAGTGGGCAATCTAACACTTAGCAATGAGGGAAAGCCGGGCCATACTACCCCCCCTCCTTTTTATCATTTTATTTGGTTCTTTATTTTTCTTTCTTTTTGGGTGTTTGTAATATTTTATCCCACTCCCACGATAATTCATTTTACATCGATGTTTTTGGGGGATATTTTAAGTAGGGATCCACCCACAGAGTGAATGCAGTATTTTGGTGCAAGGATCTAGTTTAGAGTAAGCAAATGTTTTCTGTTTTTTGTCATTTTATTTTTAATAAAAAATGTCTTTATTTTTTTTTAAAATTGTTGAAAATAAAAAATGTTAAAAGCTTGTCTCAGTTATCCCCTCCCCCTCCCCCTCCCCCTTCACTAGCGGGCGTCATGCCTAAGGTAAATACATTCCAAAGGGTGTAATTTTTATTTAGATGAATTTTGCCCAGGAATGTATTTGCCTAAATACATTCTCGGCTGGTTGCGTACTAAATATCTGGGCGGAAATGGCTGAAAAGCTGAGTATGCGCAGAAGTGTTTGAATTGCCTGATGTATTTCTACGTGAGTTTTAACATGTCTGTTTTAGCCAACCGAACCACAAACTAATCATAATGAGATTGCGTATAAATACAAAAGAAAGTAGATCTCAGTTATATAACTGCTACACAATCATTCAAGCATAGTTTCTCTCATTCTTTTATTATTTGTCTATCACCTATACTTCAGCAATCACCACAATCATACCACATTTACTCTATGGGATACTCTACTAAAATATCCCAATAGTTTTGATTGAATTTTATTTACAAAAAATATATATGTATATCGATACAATTTCACTGAAAACACCCAAAAAGTAAAGAAAAACAAAGAAACCAAATGAAAGCAGGTTAATGAGACTCTTCCGATCCTTTCTATAAAGTAGACGACTCACTGTTTTCCCGTTTGTTTAAGACCGAAAACAAGATGCTACACTTTGATCCTAATAAAAAGGTCGAGAAGCATTCTCAGATACTACACTTTGATTCCAGTCCGAAAACTGAAGAATCTGCAAAATAAAACTCTGTAATAAACTTTTTTCTCTCTCTTTCTCTCTCTCTCTCTCTCTCTCTCTCTCTCCCTCCCTCACTCGTTCTCACTTAAAACAAACACTTCAATTTTTCGAGTGTGCCAAAACGCCAGAACGAAATGACTGCAGTGTTTATTTAAACTGAAAAATCAGTCGATGTAATAGTCACACAACACGTGAAAAACGTTTATTTTACAATCTCGCCAATCAATTACATTTTAATTTCGATACTTGTCTTCTCGTCAAATTGTTGGTTAAGAAAAATAGTTTGTATGTTTTTAAACAAATGTATTTCTTTCTCTTGGTAAGCTTTAGGAAGAAATGTTATCTACGTTGCCAAACAGACGGGGACATTTTTTGTACACAAAGCATTATGTTAAAAGTTTTTAACGTACAAAAGTAAAATATGATACTCCATATTGGAATTTTCTTTTGATTCTATGTTTCTTTTTAACATAATATCAATCGTGTTGGGGTTATTTAATGCCGAAAAACATAGTGTCCACCACATTTAATATGTTTAAAAACTGCCGAGAAACGTCAACTATGTGTAATGAGCATTCTAACGGACGTGGCCGCCATCTTGGAAAGCATATAAGAAAGCATTTAGCTGAGAGAGACTATTTTAGTATTGTGTTTAAATCGAGAAGAAAATCAGGATGACGAACTTACTTGGAAGAGTAATTCGTCTGGTCATGTCTGACTGAAATAGAATAAGCAAAACGGGATCACCATTCCTCGCGAAATAAACAATGACTTCACAACTAAAGAGGTGTGTAGATTTATTTACGGGATCACAGGAACAAAATGAAGGTTGTACAATGGGTTGGTTAATGTAGACAAAGACGAAATAATCTTATCCTGGAGTTCGTCGACTCATCTACCGCAGGCCTGGTAGAGAGTTCATGAATACACGTCTTGTCGGTTTGAAAGTAAGCCTGGAACCGGAGATCTTGTCTCATTGCGTGGTTGGTGTTCGCGCCAAAACACGATTCATTGCGTATGAATCTTGTGTAGTGAAGAGGCGATGGTCGCATAATCTCCAATCGGATTACATCTCACTGCCACTCACATAGACCGATAGAAAATAGTTCACTCATGTAACTGCTACAAGCACAATATGGAAACTTCAGGACTTTTAATATGTTATTTGTCACTACGTAACGGAACTATTCTGACATGTATGTAGCCAAATACGCAGATATACTAGAAACATCGACAACTAAATATTATTCAACCTTTCTTCTTCAACAAGTAAGTAATAATTCAATGTGACATTATTATAAAAAGAAAAAACCCATTCGACGAAAATTAACTGTTTTTAAAGAAATATGATAATTATTATCCTCTATCGGATACTTAGTCGAATGAACAAATTCGTTCACTAAAAAGTACTGTTATATGAATGTTATATGAAAATATATTTTATTTATCTCATTATTCATTAACATTTTCTTCGGTGATTTAAACTAACAAGATTCGAGCCAATCACAATTCACATTTGTATTTCTTTCAAGAGTCACAATCAGTGCTCGATTGTCTACTCAAATCCGGTCCTTTTCTGATTTAGGCAACACAACAAAAATTATCCACCGGATGTGGACTCGCCGAAGACAGAGTAAAAAAAGGAAAGAAAACATGTCTCTATGCGTAAGGTTTTGTATACCTGTTCCGGTTTTCAAACGAAATAATAGCTAAAGAACATGTTCATAAAGTACCAATAACAGATGTTATAATAAGCGTTTGGTAGCAAGGAAAAAGGAGACGTAACAGAATGGAATTTAAATAAATTGTATTGTTTCAAAATACATTAGATACAAAACAAAGTTATCGTTGTTGTTCCGTGCGTAGAGTTCTTGTTGTTCTCGTTGTTGTTCTGTCGTGGTAGAGTCGTCGTCGTCGTCGTTGTTGTCGTCGTCGTTGTTGTTGTTGTTCAAGGTGTGATGTAGTCAGGATGGCAATGTCGTTGGTGGTTCGAGTGGGTGGGTTAGTTGAGTGAACAGTCGACAGCGACACGACCGTTCAGTGTCGGGTTTCCTTGTGTGACTGCTGCCTGCTGTCGGGCCCCGCTATTTAAGAGGACGGAGTTGTAGACACCCGGCTCCCAAACGATAGGGACAAAAAAAATGCCCCTTGACTTTAGAAAACTGTGTTTCTTTTAAATCTTATTTTCGCCATAGCGAGCAGGGCACATGAGTAATCGGCACACAACTTTGTGGTGATGTGCATGAGTATGTGCTCCAACTCTGCTTCGACCATGGCGACTAGAGAACAGATCGCAGTGGACTTAATTCCACTTTTAAGTAGTTAGGAACCACAGAGATAAGGCATATGTTCAGATCGAGGGTCGTGTTCCCCCGATTATAAACGTGTTCAGTAAATCAAGCAATGTTGCATGCAAAGACTGAGTAATAATTAATAAACAAAATGAAGTAGTTCAAATAACGTTTATTGAACGTGTGTGTACGTGGAATGATGAAGTGTGTGATGTATGCATGTGTGTCGATGGAAAAACAGTTCTTGAAAAGGTATAAGAAGAAATGAATCCGGCGTGTGGAAAGTCTTTGAAAGCCGTACACAAAGAAAATGAGTTGAGAACTCTTACCGTTGTTTGACCACGTGTTGACGGAAGAAACGTGTGTTGGTAGTTGTTATGCCAAGACCAGTTGGAGAGAAAAGCGTGAGACGAAGCGCTAGTGTATGCGTCGTTCTGTCGAGGCCGATTGACCAGAAGAGAAGAGTGAAACGGAACGCTAGTGTCAGCGTCGTTCATGTCGAGGCCAATTGAGTAGGAAAAAGCGAGTGAAACGGAGCACTGGTGCCAGCGTTGTTCTGTCGAGACTGGTCGGCGAAGAAGAGATGGATTTTCCGTTTGCAACGGTTTTTATAGTCAGAAGGGCAGACAACTCTGGTGTCGCTTTACAGCGCCACCTGTCGGTGAAAAAGCGACACCTACCGGCAAACCGG
This sequence comes from Sepiola atlantica, assembly GCA_963556195.1. Taxonomy (NCBI): domain Eukaryota; kingdom Metazoa; phylum Mollusca; class Cephalopoda; order Sepiida; family Sepiolidae; genus Sepiola; species Sepiola atlantica. Next base: position 81,436,390 of record OY744516.1, read on the forward strand.
TGTAGTTATGTTTTGAAAGGAGGAGGTAACTGCTACACATACTTGGACGGCGAAACAAAATGAGATCTAAATATCGTAACACAGAGGTTGTCTCAAAAGAAAGAGATTGAAAAAAGCCTGTCAAATCGTGATCCGATTTTTGCAAATAAGTGGAGCTCATTCATCCACTAAAATTATTACTTATCAGCTTCTCTTGTACACAAATTCGAAGACCCATTTTAACTGCCACTAAATAATGCCGCTAAACGACGGCCCACTACCCACATACCACGAACTGATCTCCAACCCCCCTCTTCACGAGTATTAATTTACTTTCCTTGTGAAACCACTCATACACTATTTCACTTCAAAATAACTGAAGGAAATGGAAGAAAGTCTTAAATGAAAGTGAAAGAGAGGGTTAGAATTAATTGTAACAAAAATAAACAGTGAATCAGAGATGACACAACTATAGAATCCAAATAAACATTTTATTAAACACAAAATTTCAATAAATAATATTCCAGGCTGAGTTGTACATAATGCTGTGCACAAGAGAAAACATCAACTTGAATTAACACTAAAAAAAACTTGGACATATTTTGTACGGAATACAAAGTAAAATCTTTCTTTTATTATTTCTTAAACAGTTGTAGGAGCGCGGAACTTAGCTTAGTAAGATATTGTGTCTTAGAGAATATACTAAGATCCACGCTTACATTTAAGTTGTGTTGACTCCATTTTGTAGAGACGCATGGACTATGTGGGGAGAATGAAATTGTGTTATATATTTGTGAAATCCTTAAACAATGAAAACCGGAGAAAAACATGAAATGGTTGAATAAAAAATAAGGTATGCATATAGTTGAAGGAAGAATAAACCGTAGTTTAAAAGTAACACAAAATACTTATATAGGTACAAAATCTTACATGGTAGTAAAATGTTAGTTTGAAATGTTCGTTGAAAGTCAGTTCCGAGAATAGTAGTAAGCACATGTGTGCGACCCTGTTTGTATGTGTGTGTGTAGTTGTACGAATGTGTGTGCGTGTACGTGAGTTGAGAATTCACGTTGGCATTTGTATGTGTGTGTGCCTTTGTCAGCAGTGTGTGGTTGTACGCATGTGTGTGTGAGAGTGTGCGGTTGCGTACGACAGATAAGGTGTGTGCGTCGCTATGTCCGTATGTGCGTTGCGTGGAACAATATGTGTGTGTGCGTGACAGTGGTTGTACGCGTGAGCGCATGAGTTGTATGGTGAATAGCAGTCACGCCGCTCCTCGGACTTGGGCGAGGAGCGGCCTGGACACGTCTTTCTGTTAAGCGTCGGAGAGGCAAAGAGGAGAAGAGAAAAAGAGAAAGTTTGGCGCTGTGTGATGCTTTTTATATTGGCCGCGCGGACGTAGTTTTACGCACTATCACGCGATCAAGATTTTTGGGAGTGAACTTGGTTTTGTCAGTGTGGGAATGGAGGGGGGTGACTTTGTTTTAAGGGAGAGGGGACTTTGTTTTAGGGGAGGGCTTGCTTTTTGAGAGTGTGATTTGGTGGGTGACTGCAGGGTTCTATTTTGTGAAGGTTTTGGTCTTTTTGCTATTTTTCCTTGATCCAGTTTTTTTTAGGTCACGCACCTCCACATATTTGTCCTTTGCCGGATCTTTGGACAACATTTCTTTCTCCCTCATCTGATCAAGGGCTAGCTTACCAGGTGTCTTTTTCCCTTGCATCAATACCCATTCGTTTTGTTTACTCAGATCAGGGAGTACTCGTTAGTCTTCTTTGGTTGACTTCGGTGAGGCGGATTTTATGGACATACCCACTCTTTGGGTCATCGGCACTCATAGATGTTGGCCCACTCTAGTTTTCATGATTGTGGGTTTTCTTAGAGGGCATTCAAAAGTGAGATGACCAATTTCCTCACAAGCCTAACAAACAAGCCTCCTTCCAGCTACAATTATAGGGAGCTTTTCTTCCCCTATTTGCATATAATATGGAATGTTGTCAAATGCTGCCTTATCCAGTAATATCTCAAATGTCCATATCCCTGGTTGTTCATCCCAGGTTACGGACGTAATGTCTCTGTACTTAAGGAAAAATCTCCTAAGTGTTCTCCGTCCACATGGAACGGAATGTTGAAAATGGACACAGCTGTCCTCTTCTTCCCCATATATTCCGTTCTTAGAGTGTAGTCTTGGGTAACTATTTCTGTCTGAGAAACTTTAAGACACGTTTCTTCATTTGAGAAGAGTGTATTCCAAGTGTTGTAGGCTTTACAACAAATTATTCGTTGTGGTCGATAACCTGCCGTTGCCAATAATTTACAGATCAAATCTGTTGATGCTCTGATAACTTTTTTATTTTTTTGTCAGCAACAAACATAACGATGCTTCTTTTCTTAATTTCTTCTAGTTTAGGAATATCTACAATTAGTCCCGTTTCTGTGATTAAATGAAGGCACTTTTTCGCTTTCTCAATAAAATCTTTAACATTAATAATGACTTTAGGAGGCTTGCTCCAGTCAGAACCTTCAGGTGCAGCCTCAGCCGGCCTCTTCTTCTCCTCCTCGGTAACCTACATAATGTCAACAGGCTTCAGGCTACTAGTAGCCATCGCCATAATAAGTTATCAAAAACTGATAACAGAAATAAAAAAATTTAAAAAACGTAGTAAAAAAAGGAAATAATGCGGCTCCACGAAAACAAAGTCCAAAGTCAATAACAACAACAGCAACAATAACAGCAGCAACAATAACAACAGCAACAGAGGTAACAATCCAAAAAATAACAAATGCAATGCAAAAATATGAACGCTTTCAAGACGGGGCTTACTCAAACTTTCGCCATCGCTCCCCGGAGCAAAGTGTCTACTCTTTTTATGACAACAAGAATTAGGCCATGTAAAACAAGCCTCATTTGCATACGTGAACTCTCGTCGCGTGACAAAAGTTACAAGTTTCCATTTTGTAACCGAAACACTCTGGGTTCAATCCCCGATGGACAATACATGGCGCAACCCTCACTCGTTTTCCCTGTGGACCTGCATGATGGCTGCTACACATATACAGCCATGCAGAGGGCGATTAAGCGACTTCTCAGAGCGATTGAAGCTTTGAAGTTGTCCAGAGTGTGATCACCTTTGCGATGGCATCGTCATTGTTCTCCTTCACTAGCTTGTTATAATGCTGGTTCCCACAAAATGTGATTGGGTTCACCATTTCCTGAAAAAGTTCAAGCTCTACAGGATGTATGGTTACCAAGTTCTTTTTACCAACTGTGACATTTTCTGGGACTATTAAATTATTACAGATGTTTCATCCCATGTGGATTTTCTTGCCACTTTAACTGACCTTTTGTAAAATAGGAAAAAGAAGAATAAAGCTATTTCATTAAATGACTGTCAGCTGAAAGCCTTTAACAATGTGAAGAAGCTTGCAGACACATCTTTGCTGTCACATCTCATAGCTGCTATTTAATTTTCTCGAGTCGTGGATGCATCTAGTTCTGCAGTTGGTACAGTTTTACAACAACTTTTGCCTATTAAACTATTAAACCTTTTTGCCGTGCATTGGAGGGTCGTGAATTTGCTATTCCTATGGACCATCGTCCACTTACGTGCTAAGCAGGACAAATATTCCCCTTGGGAAGCTAGGCATTTGGATTTCATTTCCTAGTTCCAGCGACATTCAGCATATATCCAGTTCACAGAATATTGCTGCAGATGCACTGTCTCATCTTCCCATCAGTGCTATTTCTTCTCCTGAGTGTACTCAGGAGAAGAAATCTTCGTCAAATGGCTTTGGACCAGCCATGTTTGGATATTTTAAATCTGTCAGCTCCAGAATTTGTTACTTGCAAATTTCAATACATTCCCATCTCTACAATAGATGAACAAATCTTGTGTGAGACTTTCATGAATTCACTTAACTCCTTCATTCCTGAAACTCATCGCAAAACTGACTTTTCTTCTTTGCACGGTCTGGTTCAGCTAGCAATTTCTGCCACATTGAAGCTTATTTCAGCTAGATTCTTCTGGCCGAATATGAGATGCAAAATCACTGCCTGGACTTGTTCCTGTTTATTCTGCCAGAAATTGAAAGTGCACAGGTATATTTGAGCTTCCCTTGGAACTTTTAGTACTCCTGATACATGGTTTAACTATATCTACATTGACCTAGTTGGAGCTTGACTGGTCAGCAAAGACTACTCCTACCTGTTAATTTGTATTGATAATTTTTCTTGTTGGCCTAAAGCCATACCTGAGTGATATTTCTGCTGAAACTGTGGTGCGTGCCCTAATCGTGGGCTGGATTTTGTGTTATGTTGTGCTTGCAATAATTACCACTGAACGTGGTAAGCAATTCGAATCCCATCTATTTCAAGAACTTTCTAAAATCCTGAGTACAAAACGCACAAAAACCACAAGTTATCATCCAGCTTCTAATGGTATAATTGAGTGCTTTTATCGTCAATTGAAAGCTGTTTTACGTAAAGCCCTGATCCTCAACGATGGACTGATTATGTACCTATTGTTCTCCTTGGTTGATGCGCTGCTATCAAAGTGGATTTGGGATATTTCCCAGCAAAACTGATTTACGAAATTCCATTGGCATTACCTAGCCAAATGTTCATCCCTTCGCATTATCCTGTGATTGATACGGATCAATGTATAGACAGAATCAAATGTTATTAGAACAACAGTCTTCTGCTGCCGCCGATGAACCCTTGGCAACAAAGTATTAAATCAGCAGTTCCTAAAGACATTGCTTCATTGACTCATGTGTTTCAACCAAAAGACTCAGTGAAAGCACCACTCACACTACCTTACACCGGTTCTTATCGTGTACTTGCATGAGTGGAAAATCTTTTGACTCTGGTGTGAATGTTCCAAAAAGTCTTTTTGGAACACTCACACCTAGGAACTTCATGTTCCACCCATATTCAATTTTCCTGAGCCAACTGAGATGAAACCTCCAGAGACACTCAAATCATGTCTTCTAACAGCACGTTCTGGTTAACATATCCATTGGACCCAAAAATTATGCAAGACTGTCTAAATTTTCCATTTACAATGTCATCTTTTGAATATGATATTTGCTACTTGGTTAAATGTTACCTTTTTCTCTTTTTGCATGTGTTCTCTTTTCAGCAAAAGAACAGACATTTTTCTCTTCTCAGCAAAAGAACAGACATTGTTCTCTTTTCAGCAAGTGAAAGAACAGACTTAAGATCGAACTAAACTCTTGTTGCAACTTGCATGTTTGTTTAAACTTATTATCTTGTGCTACTACTGTCAATATAGCATATCTTGTTTTTATCGGCTATAAGGGTGTAATATAGCAGTTGTATGATTACGATCTTTTTTTTTTTGCATGAGCTTATCCTTACATGTGAAGTGATTGATACATTATCCAATCAAAACATTTCTTCCACTGAACTGTCTTCATACTATTTTCCCGTATTTTTGACAGTCAGTGATTTCACATCGAGGTGACGAGGCGACCATGTTCCTGCCTCGTCCTGAAGCCAAGACTGGGCTAGCGTGAGACGAGTAACCCAGACTCAACCAATGTTTCGAGCATATGCGCGTCCACCGACTCAACATGTTTTCATATTTTTGTCTACATAACTCTTTCCAGTTCCAACTGTTTATTGATGAAACTGTATGAATAAAATCGATTTTAATTGTAATGGAAGAGTTTGTTCTTATGTATTTTATAAAATGTGTAGCAGTTATATGATTATGATCTATTTTGTTTTGCACAAGCTTATCCTTACACACGGAGTGATTGATACATTATCTAATCAGAATACTCTTGCATGGAAGGTACTTCCGTTGAACTTTTTTCATCCTAATTCCCTGCATTTTTTACCGTGGGTGATTTCATGTCAAGGTGATGAGACGACTATGTTCCTGTCTTGCATCGAAGTCAAGTATAGGATAGTGTGAGATGAGTGACCCAGACTCGACTCATGTTTCGAGTATACGCACGTCCACTGACTCAACATGTTTTTGTATTTTTGTCTATCTAACTCTTTCAAACCCATGCCTGTTTGTTGATGAAACGTTATGAATAAAATTGATTTTAATTGTAATGGAGAAGTTTGTCCAACAAAGCTAATGGTAACCCATTTTTCTTCCTACCAAACGAGGCCAACAGGTTGGATATCTACCCTTTCCTCCTACAAAATGTGACAATCCTTATTCTCTACTCACCATTCGTCACAGTAGCAAAATGGCCGTCTTTACTCTCTACACAACGTGTACAGACAAATGACTATTTCATTCTCTCAAAGTTCTACGCTGGTAAATAGTGTTTAGGCAAAATCAAACAATGGACAGAATAAAAGAGTCCATGGACGACGAAAATATATAACAACAAATGTGTGCATTCAATTACAAAAGGATTTGTAATATGTTTATTTTGGTTGTTTTTTAAAATGTCACCATTTCAAAGTTTGTATAGTGTTAGGTTTAGAAAATTGAAATGATGTTTAATGTACAAATCAGTCTATCTTTAAACAAACATTAAGTCACGAAATCATAAAAAGGGTGGAGCAGACAGTCTTGTTCGATATATAAACGAAAGGGCACTGTTAATAGCATGTGTAATCTCGTATGGGTGCGCATGGAGCACAGAGGCACCTGTTGATTCTGGTCTTAGTGCTTGAAAGTCTATCCTCTTTATTTGAAAACAAGTACTTACAAACAGAGATCGGATAGTCATGTTGATTTTGGATATTTTTCATTACTTATTTACAGAAAAGTTCTTATTGGAGGGGAATTGATTTTTACTGTCATGTAGCTATGTTGTATACTACGTCATCGCGTTTGGATTTATAAGGTAGCTAATTATTGTAGCTATTTTGATATATGATGTCACACTATGTGTTATGGATTACGGAAAGTATTAATAGTAGTAGTAGTAGTAGTAGTAGTAGTAGTAGTAGTAGTAGTAGTAGTAGTAGTAGTCACAAGTCTACAAAGTTCTGAAAATAAAGTTTTTGTTTAATAAAAGATTTCAGAGTTTATTGTTAGAATGAGTTCCATTTTAGGTTTCCGCGGTTTACAGACCTAGCCCCAGCCATTGCGGAGGTGGAGGTAATGTTCTAACCTGTTTGACTGTAAATGGAAAGTCAACCTCCCTATAAAAAGAATGTTGTCAATACCACCTTCATCTCTGCTATAATTAAAAGATCTCTGTTGTAATTAAAAGGACTGATGAAAAATATTTATGCTGGTTTCACCATTGTTTATGGTGCCAATAATCGATTGGGTTGCATGTGTAGATCTACTAGTCTTTAGTTTTCCTTATATCAGAAATATATCATACTTTGTGCTTTTAGCGACAATTAGAAGGTGTTGCAGGGCCCGGTCACCTGACGAGAGTTTTGTCCCAGACACTTGAGCAGTGCCGAGTGCGACGCTTGGACTCTGAGGTGATCGGTCTTACAACTAAGAAAGTGGACACAGGAAAATTACGACAATGGCAAAAAAGAGTGGACAAACGCAGATGAACAGTGTAAAAGAATCGTTTATTTACCATAAAGGTAACAACGTAAGAAGGAAGGCAGAAATAACAGGGATGACGTCACTGGAAGCAGGAAAGACTGGAACGACAGCAGTGACATCACTAGAAGCAGGAGAAGCTGGAGCCACTGGGAAGAGCTGGAGCAGGCGCTGGAAGGAGCTGGAGCAGTCACTGGAAGGAGCTGGAGCAGGAGTCACTGAACAGAGCTGGAGTGAACCACTGAAGAGAACTGGAGCAGGCGTTGCTGGAAGCGTGAGCAAGTGCCAATGGAAGGAGCTGGAGCTGGAGCCGCTGGAGAAGGAGTCGCTGGAGAGAGCTGGAGCAGGCGTTGTTGGAGCAGGAGCCGCTGGAGAGAGCTGGAGCAGAAGCCGCTGGAAGGAGCTGGAACAGGCACCGCAGGAAGCGTGAGCAAAAGCCAATGGAAGGGCTGGAGCTAGAGCCGTTGGAGAGAGCTGGAGCAGGAGCCGCTGGAGAGAGCTGGAGCAGGCAAAGCTAGAGAGAGCTGGAGCAGGTGCTGCAGAAAGCTGAAGCAAGAGCCGTTAGAAGGAGCTAAAGCTACTGGATGGAGCTGGCGCTGCTGGGCAGGAGATAGCTGCAGCATGTGGAGTTATTGGAGCTGGTGCTGGGGTCGGAGCAGGAGCCGCTGGTGCAGGAGTGAGCTGGAGCAAGAGACTGAAGAGGCAGGCTGGAGTCAGGTGGATGGAGCAGGCAGCAAAGTGTGGATTGCATTATAAGTAGTTTGTGTGTGACCCTGAAAAGGGCTGTTTGATTGCTGCTGCTGCTGCTACTGCTGCTGCTGCTGCTGCTGGTGTCTTTTTTTGCTTCCTGGCTCAACGACTGGTCCACACAGTCGGAGGGGGCCTTCTGACTCCCTGGCTGAATTAAGTTCTCGGTTGAAAACCCGCCGTATGGATTTATGAGAAACGGCATTACAGCCGCCGATCCCATCAAACACAGAAACAACTAAAATTAATTCCTGGGTAAATTTATCATGGTCAAAAATAGCTTAAAAGTTAGTTGACCGTGTTTACATAAATCCCGGCCACTTTTCAGATACTGGTATTTCGGATTATTGTTAGAAAGTGATTTAGGAAGCTGAACTGTGTGGGCGATGGTAAAACCCTACCAATTCATATCTTTCCGTTAAGCAAGAAGAGTGGAAATTTACCACGGATGCTGCTGGTGCCCTCAGTGGAAAAAGTACAAGGGCAAAGTTGTTCTGGATTTTAGGGGAGGCGTGGCTTTGAAGGAGGTGTATGATTTTGTAATGTTAGTAAACATTGGGAGCGGTAAACGGATACTGCGACAAAGGCTCACCTGGAAGTGTTCAGTAATGAATGAGAAACCCTGTGTACTTCTGCTCCAAGCCTTAAAGTAAATAGAATGTTTTATCTCATTCGCTCGGCATCGACAAACATTAAGTGAGGTAAATAATAAAAAAGTGGAAATTCTTTTTTATTTAAATCATTCCTCTCCTCTCACCATTTCTCGTCTTATTCACCCTTAATTTAAGTTGTTAGAAGTAGCAACGAGAGTGAATGTTGTTTTTACGTATTGACTTGCGATTAGGAAAATCTTCAATCAGTAGTTTCTTTCAGCTAACCAGAGAAGCAAGAATGTGCACTTCGAATTTTAGCACGTACTATAAAAACTCCAACACACAACTTTCTTTCTCTTTTCTGGTATTTTTCTTCAACAGACGTGCACAATTCACAATCAAGCCTAGCCTCTTGGAGCTTAAAGGCTCTCGGCAATAGCACACACATGGTAAGTGACATCCCAAAACTACTGTACGCTCAGCGAAACACACACACACTGCCCACCGAATGCACATATACACAAGTTCATAGACATACACACACACTAACAAAACAGAGACACACATACACACATATCTTCATGCCTATCTCAGTTACACACATGTAAATGCACACGGCGTCAGCTGAAATGAACACGTGTACTTACTTTCTCCTTACAGACAAAACACCTCTTCTTTCACCTGAAACGTTCCCTGGACTCTTTGAACTCTCTTTAATTATCAACACTTTATTTTGCATTGTCTTAACAAGTTGTCAATAAAAAGTAATATTTTTCATTTGATAATGTCCTATTTTCAACATTGATGACCTCCAGTACGGTATCTTCAACAACGTCATTTTCCCTTTCGCGTAGTATATAAAATACCTTTTAGTACTAGTCGGACTGATAACATGAACCTTTGGTTAGTCCGAACAAAGTAAAAACAAAGCAAATAATTTATTCTTTTAATGGACGCTGATTTGTACTCAAGTAACTTTGGTTGGAATCTTGTGAGAAATCTGATGTTAAATATTTGTGAAACAGCGTTAACGAAAGCTTCAAAAGCTTTTTATATATATTTTATGTTTATATATATATATATATATATATATATATATATATATATATTTGGGGGGGGGGGGTAAATGCCTTGATTTAAAGATAGCGTTTTACCAGAACTTTCCGACAACCGATCATTTCTCAGGATTCATTTCCCTAACAATAGTAATGATGTGGGAACATTTACAAACATCAAGAGACAGGGTTACAGATATATATATATATATATATATATATATATATATATATATATATATATATATATATATAGTTATTTTTACAAATAGAACATTACTTTTTTTCACGTGTGTACACATGAATTTATACGAAAAACAAATCATTATTTCTTTTCTTTTACACGCAATGTCTTCTTTATTTATAATCTTTAAGTCGTCGTAACTACCGCTGCTGTTCGCGAGTGTAATTATGTTCATGTTTGTATCACTTCAATCACCTTATTTTAAATTAAACCAGATCTTAATAACAAATAAAAGAAAACAAAAAAATATTAATAATACTTTTTTCATTTATGACTTTAGATTTGGTACTTATCGAAAATAAAAAAAAATATTTGTATGTAGTTATGAGTTAGGAGCAGGAGTTCCTTCTGTTTCTCTATTTTCCAAGGCAACGCCACGACATGGGCCCGCTAGTATATGAATAAATGAATAAAGGCGAAAGTTTTTTTCCATCTATCCTAATTATATTAACATTAAAAGGCCTTATGCTTATTTAATTCTATGATACAACACAGCATTTTGTAATGTCGTATATATAGTAATCTGCAAACGCCCATATGTTTATTTAGGTAATTTGCATTTTTTTAAACAGTTTCTAATAAATTAATATTCTCTAATATATATTTTGTAATTTGCATTGTAATATTTTTTATATATACGCAATAGTTTCGTCGACAGTAAAACGTCTGATGTCACTGAGGTGCTCAATTGGCCTCGATAGAACGACGCTGACACTAGCGTTCCGTTTCACTTATCTCTTCTTCACCAGCCTCGACAGAAGTACGCTGACACTAGCGTTCCGTTTCACTTTTCTCTTCTGGTCGATTGGCCTCGGCAGAACGACGCTAATACACTAGCGCTTCGTCTCACGCTTTTCTCTTGAACTGGTCCCAGCATAACAACTACCAACACACGTGGTCAAACAACGGTAAGAGTTCTCAACTCATTTTCTTTGTGTACGGTTTTCAAAGACTTTTCCTACGCCGGATTCATTTCTTCTTATACCTTTTCAAGAACTGTTTTTCCATCGACACACATGCATACATCACCCACTTCATCATTCCACGTACACACACGTTCAATAAACGTTATTTGAACTACTTCATTTTGTTTATTAATTATTACTCTGTCTTTGCATGCAACATTGTTTGATTTACTGAACACGTCCATAATCGGCGGAACACCACTCGGTCCCGTAACAATTGGTGACCCGACGTGCAAGCTTTGTTGTATGGGGCAGAGTAATTAATTTCGTACAAAAACAAAATATATATATATATCATTTCTCGTTTTTTCTTTCGTGGTGAAACGAATTACGCACCCATCTTTTTCCTTTTTTTTCTACCCACACGGTAGAAATATACAAACAAACAAACAAAAAAAGAAATGCCGTCATTTTTTCCTGGCCACGTGGAAAAACCCAAACAAAGAGAAACAAAAACATTTCTCGGCTCTCTCCGAGTATAAAACAAATTACAATTTCATTTTTTCTTCTTCTCTTTCTCTACCCACGTGTCGGAAAATTATATACAAAGAAAAAGACAAACTTTTTTTCTTCTTTTTCGACGAACAAAAGGACCTTACAAGACGCCATTTTCTTTTGTTTTGAACACGTGGAGATAAAAAGAAAACAAAAGAAAACAAACGCTCACGCTGCCCATCCTTTTCGTGACCACGTGTTGAAAAAAAAAATTCAAAAAATGCCGTCACCTCTTGCCATGACCACGTGTTGATAAAAAAACTTCAAAAAACAAAAAAAAACGCCATTTTTCTCTTACCACGTGGAAATGAAAATTCAAACAACAAAAAAAGAAAATACGAATTTATTTTCTCTGTTTCAACAACAAGCAAAAAAGGAAGCCGCCATCTTTTTCCCTAACCACGTGGAAATGAAAATTCAAACAAAAAAAAAAAGAAAATACGAATTTTTTTTTTTCTATCTTTTCGACAACAAAGAAAAGAGAAAGAGAGGCCGCCATTCTTTCTCTACGTGGAAACTAACATTCAAACAAACTAAAACGAAAACAAAAAACGTCATTCCTCGTGTGAAACAAATTACGACTCCATATTTTTTTCTTTTTCCTTTCTACCCACGTGTTGGAAATATATATATAAAGGAAAAGAAAACTACAAAACGACCAACACTCGATGACAAACACGAACAACATCACCTTCAAGGCCTACCAACAATCTTCAACACAAGATGAACAACCACATTTTCCCGGACATTCATCAAGCACCAAACATTTCCGAACCTCACTGACAACACTATGGAAGAAATCACACCAGTTCAAAATGAGTACAACTGCACAAGCACGACTACATACTCAACAACTGGACGTTCGTTGATCAACTGGGGGACACATCAACTCGAACGACGCGCACCAATACCAGTACAGACCCACTTGTACCTGGACCTGCTAACTCCCTTGCAGACATTTGTGCATCTGATTTTGACCATAGTGTACCATCAATCTCAACAACTAGATGTTTGTTCATCAGTTCCACAACACGGACTAATTAACATGAACAACATCAACACCGCACAGACCCACTTGTGCTCATTCATCAACAACTGCACAGATTCACTTGTGCTCATTCATCCACAACTGCACAGACTCACTTGTGCTCATTCATCCACAACTGCACAGACTCACTTGTGCTCATTCATCAACAACTGCACAGACTCACTTGTGCTTATTCATCAACAACTGCGCAGACCCACTTGTGCTTATTCATCAACAACTGCACAGACTCACTTGTGCTAATTCATCAACACCTGCACAGACTCACATGTGCTCATTCATCAACAACTGCACAGACTCACTTGTGCTCACTCATCAACCACCGCACAGACTCAATTGTGCTCACTCATCAACCACCGCACAGACCCAATTGTGCTCACTCATCAACAACCGTGCAGACCCAAGCACCAAACATTCCCGGACAACACTGATAATTCAACGTTCGTTCATCAGCTCCGCATCACGCAGACTAATCAACATGAACAACGCCACCAACAAGTGCAAATTCACTTGCACTCAACATTTTTCGACCGCAAACCCACTTGCACTCAAACTTGATGCAGACCCAAACAACACGCAGATTCACATGCGTTACAAACACTCAATTCCGCAGACGCACTTGCGATCAATCATTCAATACAGATGCAGAAACAGAAATAAGTAGCGTGCACACTACTTTTTCTAATCTTCAACAGCAAAACAGACATACCCACAAAGAATGCTTCTCATCTACAACTGTACATATTGAATAATATTTTCAATATTTTTCAATCTGGGGGGGAGTCCTTGTAGCAGTTACCTCCTCCTTTCAAAACATAACTACACCGGTTTGCCGGTAGGTGTCGCTTTTTCACCGACAGGTGGCACTGTAAAGCGACACCAGAGTTATCTGCCCTTCTGACTATAAAAGCCGTTGCAAACGGAAAATCCATCTCTCCTTCACTGACCAGCCTCGACAGAACAACGCTGGCACCAGTGCTCCGTTTCACTCGCTTTTTCCTACTCAATTGGCCTCGATAGAACGACGCTGACACTAGCGTTCCGTTTCACTTATCTCTTCTTCACCAGCCTCGACAGAAGTACGCTGACACTAGCGTTCCGTTTCACTTTTCTCTTCTGGTCGATTGGCCTCGGCAGAACGACGCTAATACACTAGCGCTTCGTCTCACGCTTTTCTCTTGAACTGGTCCCAGCATAACAACTACCAACACACGTGGTCAAACAACGGTAAGAGTTCTCAACTCATTTTCTTTGTGTACGGTTTTCAAAGACTTTTCCTACGCCGGATTCATTTCTTCTTATACCTTTTCAAGAACTGTGTTTTCCATCGACACACATGCATACATCACCCACTTCATCATTCCACGTACACACACGTTCAATAAACCTTATTTGAACTACTTCATTTTGTTTATTAATTATTACTCTGTCTTTGCATGCAACATTGCTTGATTCAACTTTTCACGTTTATAATCGGGGGAACACGACCCTCGATCCTAACAATATCATCCTCTGTAGAGAAAAGCTGTATCAAAATAAATTGACAAAGACATTAGAGCTTATTGCCAGATACCTGTCGCCTAGGAAGACATACCGAAAACGGCAATTTGTACTCCATTCGGTCTTTTTGCAGTACAAGCTTTTCAAAGACTTATTGGCGAAGTATTACGAGGATTGCCTTTCGTTTTCGCCTATATTGACGATATTCTAATTGCCAGTAACTCGCCAAACATTTAGACTACGTCAAGGTTAAGTGTTAAGACGATTCGATTTTTACGGTTTAAAAATAAACTCTACGAAATGCGAATTCGGTGAAAAATCACTGAACTTTTTAGGACATCAGATTGATAACTCGGGAATAATACCTTTCCCCGACAAAATTGGCAGCTATCAAAAGTTTTCCAATTCCTAATTACATGAAACAATTACGAAGGTTCATAGGGGTTATAAACTGCTATAGAAGATTCATCCCTAACTGCTTCCACACTTCCCAGCCAAGAAAAAATCGACTGGAAGGAACATATATTTGTTTTAATATATATATATATATATATATATATATATATATATATATATATATATATATATATATATAGTCATTCACAGACAGCTGTTTCGTCGTTTCCCAACTCATCAGTGTGACTAGACATAGCACGTATATCAACCCCAACATTCGAACCCGGACGCCTGATCACTTTCGATGGTGTCAGATATCTTACAATCTGAACTAATGAGCCTGCTACTGAGTGTGTGTGTGTGGGAGGGGAGATTATATCATTTTTAAAAAAAATTATTATTTGTTTACAAATTTACGATATTGGTAACCTAGAAAATTCAATGTCTTTTTATGGAAGAATATTGCATTACACTAAGTGGAGACCATCGTTTCCCCAGCCAGAGTGCTCCACTTATAATGGGGGCATATATATATATATATATATATATATATATATATATATATATATATATATATATATATATATAGTATGAAAAGTCACACATGGAAGCGTTGATGAAATGGCAATAATAAGGAGAGTATTTTGAAAAATATTTTGAAAACCTGGACAACGCGTTTAATTATGTTTTTTTTAAAATAAATTATTTATTTACTTTAAAAACTTGAGTACTTTCTGTGATATACACCCTTGTCAAAAGTATAAGCATGTTTTTTTCCTCTTCCTTCTTCGTTTAATCCTCCTTGATTGAGACATATTTATCGCAGTCAAGTTGAAATTCGTCTTGATGTTATCGACAATTAATGTTGATATGCCGCTGTGTGTAGCACGCGGTTACGTGACTGCGATTATAGTCCCAAGTCTTGCGTTGGAAAACTACTTTGCTTGTAAGTCAATTAATCTCTTGCAATCACTACATTAGTTTGCTTCCAAGAATTTATGCTATTATTTTAGGGATCATTAGTTGTTTATCATGTTTCGGGAATCGCTTTTTCCCTGTCGTTTTTTTTTCCTGTCGTTTTTTTTCTCTGTCGCTTTTTTCACTGTCGCTTTGGCTGTTATAAGTTTAGAGCTAAAAGCTTGATATGCTAATCTGTTCCGCCAGCCACCTAGGGCAAGTCTTCATGCGTGTTTCCAGAAAATATTAAAAAAATCAAAATTTATTACATTTTCTCTGGGTTAGCTGTCTCTCCCAACTACGTATTTCACAAAGAAGGTGGCAGACATTTTTACTCTGATATTAATATCTACTTCCACGTCGCTCACATTCATCGGGGAATTTTTTAATAGAGAGAATTTTGGTTAAATCACCTAAATCATTTCATTTTTCCTTCTTACTATTGTCTACACACTACACTAGATTTTAAATCTAAATAACAAACGCTCCCTTGTATTCGCGGAATAAAGGAATATCGGATTCCATATTTCAGCCTCTCTGGCTGCCTGTTTCTTATACATTCTGGGTTAGCAAAAAAACAATTAATGAACATATAGTCGCTTGCATGGACTGAATCACAACTGCTGACATCTGCTTGATACCTCCACGTAAGTAAATTTCTGACATTCGAAAAATGACGCATTTTTTCACTGGTGTTTTGAATTTGCTTCATGTCTATTGCTAACTTCTTCAGTTTATGTTCATCTAATACTATCCTACTGATATATAATCACTAAATTTATCCTTCGTGTCACATTTCCATTTCTGGGAAAGAAATACTATGAGAAATAAATCTGATCCAAAAGCAAGTCCAAGAACTGGGCATTGGTTTGGATGTCCGTGTAACTCACATGGAAGCAGCCAAAATTTTATTTAACTGAAACAGGGATACATAATATAAGTAAAACTAAGTGCGAGAAATGGGAATTCCAGTTGAAAAGCGGATTGGAAGAAAGAGAAAGCTACCTGAAGATGATATTGATCAAACACTTGAGCAATAAGATCTATACAAATGTCATGATCAGTTTATAACCGAACTGGAAGCAAGATTTAACTCCATGTCTCATCTGCGAACTGTCTTCACTGGATTATCATCGCCAACAATCCTAAAAGACACTGAGGAGGAGTTGCAACAAAAATTTAATAGTCTCGGTAAATAATACGCTGGGGACTTGGATCTTTCTATGTTGCCTTTAGAAGTTATTTGCCTTCAAGACTTTTTAGTGGCAGCTTCCGAGGAGGAAAGTGGTATGAGCCTAACAGTGATGACCAAATCATCGACTATTGAATGACTGAGATGGATCCATCGGAGCAAGTGCAAGAAACAGTTCCAAATAGTGTTATTATTCTAACGCTGTTTTTGACTCTTACCATTTCTTTTGCCATCGCAGAGAGAAGCTTCTCAAAACAAAACTTATTTAAGATCGAGCATATCACAAGATCGCCTTTCGAATTTGTCGCTCTTATCAATTGAGCATGAAACTGTGGAGCTGATGGTCTTTGACAAAATAATAAGTGAATTTGCTTCTACAAAAGCTCGCAAAGTCAAAATTAAATAAATCTGTTTATTAGCTAATTTTTTAATTTTTTTTTTCTTCAAATGCATTGTTTATCATTGTTCTTTCAATGAAATTAAAGACTTATAATGATAAGTCTTTAATTTCTTTTTGTCCTCCAAGAAAAAGGGGCGGATCATATGAATAGGACAACGGGTAACACTTTGCCTTGGTACGTCACTATAAATATATATATATATATATATATATATATATATATATATATATATATATATATATATATATACACACTTACTTATATATTTTTTTATTTCATTTTATGATTTTTTAATTCTCCTTATTTCTTAGGGCTATTTTACGACATGATATTTAAATTATAAGTACCTTTTCCTAGCTCTGTTCGTATAAAAGACGGTGTCTAATAACTATTAGGAACCTCACGTTCCTTTTTGGAACTGTATTTTATGAATCCTATAACAATGTGAGTGTTGTTTTCAGTCTTTTGTTTTTTTCTGATGTTTCTGGACACGATTTTTGGACTTCTAAAGAGCGACTCCATGATATATATGTCTATATTTGGTTGTTCATGTGTAAACGAAACGGACCGTAAAGTTGTACGGATTTTTTTAAAAGTGAATAAAGAAAGCGGTTATTAGAATCTAGAATTCTATTGTTTACACACATATATATATATATATATATATATATATATATATATATATATATATATATATATATATATATATATATATATATATATATATATATATATATATATGAGGATGAAATATAAGATATGTGATGTGAATGGAATCTATAATAATTCTGTTAAAAAAAATTATTTTCTCAGTTTCGAATATTTACGGAAATGACAATCAAGAGTGGGTGCGAATAACAAACACAACACATTTTTAAATACATGTAACATTTATTGAAATAATAAATAAATTGTTATTATAAAATAAACAGGACTTAAACAAAACAAAGAAAAAAATGGTGGCAGCATATACAGTTTGTATTTTCTTGTAATAAAAGAAATGTCACTTATTTGAATAGAAGACTTACTCTGGTTTTGATCTATCCCCTTTTTGTGTTATGTTTGTTTGTTTCGTTTCATATCAAAATTGTTATTTTTGTTTTCAATATGAATTTTACAGTTTCAGATTCTCATACTCATGTCTTTTCGACTGAATCGATCTCTTCGGAATTTCGTCGTTTACCGACATTCGGCTCAAACGAGCATGCCTTCTAATATTCGAGTTTAAACATCTCTTTGTAATTATTGGTCATATGGTCGTTTTCTTTGATCTTCAACAAATTAGTTGACATCTTCGGTCCTATGGTAGAGAATTTTATTTTTACACCGTTTTTTGGCGGATATCTCTGCGAAACTGAAACTCGTATTTATTTTTCAATTCTAGCGTCCTTCGATTTTTTCCGTTATCCTTTGCTACGCTCTGTCTATCTCAAAACGCTGCCTGCTTTTTTTAATGTGAGCTGCTGTTCGCAGTATATGCTTATCACTGGAGTAAGGGGTTAGGCTGTATGCTAATTATAAGGGGAAAAGGGGATTAAATTATTGTAAGAGCAAATGAGAGTTTTTTTGTGTCTGTGTGTGCGCTTTTGTTTTGGTTTGGTTTCAATATTTGCCTTCTCTTTATACTATCTTTTTCTAATGCGCGTGCGTATGTCACAATATATATATATATATATATATATATATATATATATATATATATATATATATATATATATATATATATATATATATATATATATATATATATAGTGGGCTCGTGTTCCAGCATTGTCTAGAAAAGTAGAGTAACCCAAGAAACTTCTGGCCGCAACCTTGAACTATTGTATTATTTGCTGTTAGGTTGTCCGATGAAAATGTAGACCCCACGAAATTAATGTTAAACAACAACCGAAAAGTAAATAGCAAACATAAAATAACTAATTTCTAGTAAGTAATCGTTTTGGAATACTTGTTTATAATTTATGTAGCGAAAAACGAAAATCCAATATAAATATAAGTAAAACTTACTTCATTTTGTAAATCTATTATTTTACTAAAGATGAATTAATCAACATTTGTTTCCCTAATACTTTGTTGCACACACACACACACACACACACACACACACACACACACACATATATATATATATATATATATATATATATATATATATTGGGGGAGGGGGTCTTTAATTTTAATGTACAATATAACAAAAGAAAGAATGGCAGATTTGCGTATGACTGAACCGAAAGTCATTATGTTTGAAATTTAATTTTGTAATGACATTAATGTAGAGGGGGCGAGGGATACTTACTGATTTGTTTGCTTGACCACGGTTTGTGTGCATGTGTGGTTTTGTTAGAGGTGGTGCATTGTTTACTTGGATTGCAACTCCCAGACGTAAGTTGACTTAAAAATAGTCGGAAAAATGCTTCTCACCAAAAATGCTCATGTTTTATCCACGATATAAAAAATCTGTGCTAATAGAACTCTGTGTAATGATAAACCGAAAACAATCCTAGAATTAGAAAACACTATTAACGAATGAGATGTCATTTTGTAAAACAATATGCAAATTAGTTTGGCCTAGTACGTATATTGATTGGACATATTCAGTATAGTAGAAATCTGAATTTCTTGTATTTTGTATATGAAAAGAGGGTTTTAATGTCACTTCCATTGCGATAAACAACACAACTTTACAAATATGCGTTGTATCATCGTCAAAATCTAATGCAAGATAAGATCATGCAGATTTACTTTCACTGACTAGATAACCGAGTTTTGTCAAAATAAAGTCGTATATCTAATATGTCTCACGTTACTATTGGACATGCTTTTCTTGTTGACAAAATCAATACTATCAAAGAGCAACTGATCTACATAAAGAAAACCTGGACGACAGCCAAATACTTCTTTCCTTTCTACCGTTATATTGCGATTTTAGATCAACACGTTAAATCTTCATGTAAACATAAACTTAAAACTATCATTGGATTTCTGGTGTCTAAACCTATGACAAGTAAATCATCATCACACGACATCTGTAGATAAACAAATAAAAAATTGTCACATATTTTGTCATTATTTATATTGTAACATGACTGGAGTGATTTTTTACTGTGTCACAGCAGACAAAAATGTATTTGCTGGAATTTATATCTGAGGGTAAATAAGTGTCACGGGAATAAACATGTGTTGGTGTGCAAAAAGTTTTCACATTATTTGTTTCAAACGGGAAGCATAGTTTTTCTATTTCGGAAGAGATTGCGTGTTTTTGCATGAACGATTCACCTGGTAGGTGTGATGCTGTACCATAAACCATTTCTGCTGCAATACTTTGTGAGTTTGCGTTTGATATCTTGGTTGCGAAAACAGGGTTATATTCCATCGACCTGAAGTTTGATTCAAGGCCATTCCACAAAGAGCGAACCTTCACAGCTCATAAAGTAAATGTGGTATTGTGGTGACTGATAAAGTGAAAGTGATGGACAAGTAGTGAAAGAATGAAAGGAATCGTGATTGGACGAGTGGATCAAAATCTAGTTAAGAGTAGGATAGACAGAGAATCATCACAATTATAATATACGAGAGATTCTTTCCTCATTTTGGTCCTGCTTAAACTAAACTTATTCATGACAAAGCTCAACCATAAAGATGCCTATAAATCACTTCAGGCATTTCTCTCTCTCTCTCTATTTCTCTCTCTCTCTCTCTCTCTCTCTATTCTCTCTCTCTCTCTCTCTCTCTCTCTCTCTCTCTCTCTCTCTCTCTGCTCCTTCATTATTAGTCGGTTGATATATCGACTATGTCCAGCTATGAGTTACTTGACTTGACACGCCATTCTGATGGCCCCTGAGCTAAATTTAGTAAATAAGAAATGAATACGTGTAGTAAACGTTTCCACTACATATTGATTGAAAGTAAGTGCAGTGAAGTAGAAGAGTTGACCCACAAAGCCTTTCGTGTACACTGTCCGTTAAATGAGCCAATCAGTCTAAGAAAAAAACTTGTCTCGTTTGGATCAAAACAGTGATGTCAATGACTGATCGAGTTCGGCAGTTCAATTGTACTATAGGAGTCGTTGGAATAACTCCCCTATTTCGTTCTTTTTTCGCCCATATTTTGACTAAAATTGACTGTTATTCTGAAATAAAATTGTAATTTACTTTTAAAGTGTTGAGAATGTAACTTTAATTCAATATTTTAATTGTTGATGACTATGTTTTTTCTGTTTTTGTTTTTTATTTTGTTTCTTCTGGGGGGGGGGGTTCTGACATCAAAAATATTTTCCTTTTTTTAAATTTTACACTATTAACACAAACGTTTTGACACAAATATAAACGTTGACCATTCTTTTTATACACACACACACACACACACACACACCAGCCTTAAAGAAATTTAACGATTTTAAAAGCAAAAATTAAATGGTTAGTAGATAATTTAAGAATAATTAATTATCAAAAGTTAAACATGTCGTTCCAGCCCTGTTTTATGATTCCGCACCCCTAACAAAACCTGATATTTGATCATTGAACATCTTAGCCCTTGTCGTGCCGACTCTGTATATGATTTGCCACTCCTAATACAACCGGGTGTGTAATCCTTGAACACCGTAACTCGTGTGACAGAAACCAACACAATTTCTTTTTCTCTGCATATTTCGACACTCAATCCAACCAATCAGATCTCATCAAAGCGTCACACCAGGAGCAGCTCACAAAACAAGATAAAAGGAGTGTGTTTCTTCACTCGATAGCTCATTTTGGCACTTACCCCAAGCCTTGATGCCCGACACTGTCTCCACCGACCACACTTTGCTCCACAGACCTGTACCAGACATTATGGTGCCCCTTCCTCCACTACGACAACGACAATCCAGAATTCACCTCTTTCCACAGCTCATCAACAATAACTGCTTGTCATCATCATCATCATCATCATCATCATCATCATCGTCATGGCAACTACAGTAGCTATCAACCGATCCATGCATTATAAACATCTGTAGCTTGTTCCTGCTCTTGCATATCCTGCATCTGCTAACCTCCTCCTTCATCTCCTATCTCTGAGAACGTCCTCAAGCAGCTCCTGTTCATGTTGATAACTTTCCTGCTTCTGATGATATCCTTCCTTCACCAGTCGACATTCTCCTGCACTCAGCAACGTTCTGCCCTTTCCAGTTTCCGTCAACGTCCTCCTGGTGATTCTGCTCTTGACCATGTCTACACGGACCGGACATACTTGAGGCACCTGATTATTACCTCGGTTACCGGCCTTTGCAACAAACATTTAACATAAAAGTTCAATTTTGTATTCATTTAAAAGTTAATTAGAATTTCATTTAAGAACAAAACCTTTAAACCAAGAAACAGTATTATGCCATATTTGCGTAAAATGGAAAAGATATCCCAATGGACCCTATAGTAAAATTGAACCTACCTTTACTTTATGTCAAAATTGCTTGGATTAAAATGTAGTATCTGTTCTCTCCTCGGTCAGGAGAGAAGATATCATTTTAAACCAGTGGTTCTTAACCATTTTACTATCACACCTATCCAGAGTTGTTTCCTTTTGAGATAATTAGTTCTAGAGCTAGGGTTAGTGTTAGTGTTAGGATATTCTATGTGATTTAGTACTCTCGTGCGACGATGTGATCGTAAATTCAAGATGGAGAATATTCCTCTTATTGGCAAGACCTTTAAGCTTTAGCATTAGTTCAAACTCCAAACAAACTTTTTTCATTGTTCATCCTCATAGGTGTAAATGGCCACAGTTCAAATGTAAGTAAAATTTACTTCCGGGCATTCACACATCATTCTTCGTCTCTGCAACAATTTGTGAATTTAATGTAATAATGAGACAGATCTATGCCTTAATTTGGAATTTTTTTCTATGTTACTTGCGTTGTTTACATATTCATGTATTTTCATGTCGACTCTAGCAAATGTCTTTTGTGTCCTGTCAATGTTACTAACTGTTGTAGACCCGTGCTAGGGGTCACAAAGATAACAACCACAAATTGTGACAGGTTAAAATATACAATGTATTTATATCATAGCAATACAGTAACGCCACTAAATGTGGTAGGAGATGACCGGATTCCTACCATGCGGTAAAACATGATAGGGATGTCCTCTGTTGAGTCTTTGCAACCATGGTATTTATTATAGATGGCTGCTTCCATTAGTTCTTCAATAGGGGTGATTTGTACCCCACAACACCCCCCTCCCGAGCTTTTCATTCCCCTGGAATGACCGTATAGCTCTTTTTTCTGGGATTGCTCTCTATGGGATCGATCCTTTTTCTTTTTCTGGAAGACCAGCGTTGTCCGGCTGCTTGTGGTGTTACCAGGTCGACCGTGTCATATATATGGTCCATTACTTCTTCTTGTTCAACAGGAGGTTGTCTGTCGTCATCAGTGACACGTTTCCGAATTCGGTTCAAATGCTTCTTGTGAGTAAATTTTGGACCTTCGATTATGTAAACCATCCGCCCGATCCTCTGCTTGACCTTTCCTAGTTCCCACATCATACTATTATTTTTATGTACCTGGAAAAATACCTTTTCCCCAGGTAAATACCTCTTTTTAGGAACTGTAGTATTCGGCGGTTTTACCTGTTTAGGCAAAAGTTTCTCGAAGACCGGCCTAATTTTCCTCGCAAACATTAACTCTGCCGGCGACATCTTTGATGGAGCGCTTTCATTTGGCGTAATTCGGTACACCTGTAAAAACTGTTGTAACGCCTTTCCTGAGGGCGTTCCTTTAGCTTTTTTCAGGGCTCTTTTTAGCGTGTCTACGAACCTCTCTGCCTGACCGTTCGATCGAGGATGATAGGTTGGCGTTGTTATGTGGTTGACCTGGAAATCCTCGCAGAAACTTTTAAAATCTGCTGACGTGAATTGCGTGCCATTGTCCGACACCAGACAATCGACCACACCAAACCTAGCATACAATTCGTGAAGAGCACTGATTGTAAAATCCGTCGTTGGACTCTTGCATCTAAATACCTCAGGCGATTTTGAAAAGCTATCAACAACTATTAAGTAATAGTTTCCCTCCAATGGACCTGCAAAGTCCACGTGTATCCTTGACCATGGATGGTCAGCTTTAGGCCACGGGCTAAATTGTATTGAGGGCGCTTTTGCAGCCAATGCGCATCCCTTACACGATTTTACCATGTCTTCAATATCAGTGTCCATGCTCTTCCAGTAAACGTAGGACCTCATGAGACTCTTCATTCTAGTAGCCCCAGGGTGCCCCGTATGAAAATCCTTTAAAAATTTTTTTCTCAGCGTGGCTGGGATTACCACCCTTTCTAGGTACAACAGTACCTCATTGCACATAGAATAAACTTCCGCCGCCGATTCATCTGATTGCATTTTTTGTTTCGTTTCTTTGATGAAACTATCTTCTTCAGCCTCCCTTATTATATCTTTCAAAGTCACTGGTAATTCCCTGATCGTATTGCACAGTATTTGTGTATAGTCCTTTTCACTTTGTAGTGACGCTATTACTGTGTCTTCCAGCGGTTCCCTTGATTTCGGGATTAATCGCGACAATCCGTCAGCATGACCTAACTTCGCAGATGCAAGAAATTCCATACTGAAATCGTAATTTAGCAGGATGGTCGCCCATCTTTGCAGTCTGTTGGCTGAGTAAATTGGTATCCCTTTTTTTGAACCGAAAATGGTTATAAGCGGCTTGTGATCAGTTTGTAATTTGAATTTTCGACCGTGTAAAAAACGGTGGAATTTTGTAACCCCGAATATGATCCCCATTTCTTCCTTCTCAATTTGGGAATAATTCTTCTCGGCTGGCAGTAAGGTTCTCGACGCATGGGCGATCGGTTTAGTGGACCCATCTGGCATTTTATGTAGAATGCATGCCTCTATTCCATAAGCACTTACGTCGGTTGCGATAATAATCTCTTGTTCTGGATTGAAATGAATCAGAAACAAATCTGATGTTAGTACATCTTTTAACTGCTTAAATGCCGACTGGCACTCCGGCGTCCAGTTCCATTTTTTGTCCTTTTTTAATAGTTCATTCAAAGGCGCGTGCAATTTATGCATATTCTTAATAAAAGTTTGATAATAGTTAACGAGCCCTAAAAAACTTTGCAATGTAGTTACATTATGAGGCTCTGGCATGTCTTTTATTGCTGTGGACCTATCCGGGTCGGGTTTTCTCCCGTCCTTATTTAATATATGACCCAGGTATTTTATTTGTTCCAAAAAAAATTCACATTTTGCCTCCTTCAAAGTGAAGCCGTATTCTTTTATTCTGTCAAACACTTGAAATACATGATCTCTATGTTGTTCAACATTTTGACTACGTATGAGAATATCGTCCAGATAGCTTATTGAAAAATCCAAACCGCTTAGCAAAGTGTCAATTATCTGTTGGAAAATAGCAGGTGATACTTTTATCCCAAATGCTAATCTATTGAATTTAAAAAGACCTATGTGTGTTGAGATACACAAAAGTTTCGAACTATCGTCTTCTACTGGTATCTGTAGATACGCCTCGCTTAAGTCTATTTTGGAAAAGATTTTTCCGCCATTTAACTTAGCGAATACTTCCTCTGGGTTTGGTAACGGATAGTGGTGGTCCTTGAGCGATGCATTCAATCCAGTAGAGAAATCTGCGCATACTCTGATTTCTTTTGATTTTTTTTTTATGTATACGGTGGGGGAAGCCCACTCACTATAGTTAATATGGGTCAAAATCCCTGTGTTAACTAGTCTTTCCAATTCTTCTTCAATTTTTTCTCTTGAAGCGAACGGTACGCTACATGGTTTTTTGAATATTGGTTTTGCTTCATCCAGCAATTCGAATCTCGCTTTTATTTTCGTGCAGCATCCAAGCTTTTCAGAAAAAAACACTTGGAAAAGAGTTTTTTAGATCTTTTTTTAGTTTGTCGGCTTCGGCCGTTAAATTTTCGACTTTTTGACAAAAATCACTCATTGGCGAGTCCCATAATTAAAATTCTTGGATCCAGTCAGATCCAAATAAATTTGATGCGTTCCTAAGAACGAATACTTTTAGCTTTTTTGTCTTTCTTTTTAGTGAAACATTAATAATTAATTCACCCTCAAAATGTATCTTTTCACCAGTTACCGATCTTGCGACTTTATTCGTCTTCATCATCGTGGGCTTACCTAATTTCTTCCACGTGTGAACATTTATAATCGATATATCCGACCCTGAATCGAGTTGCAGATTTACTTCTCTATTTTCGATTCTCACCGTAACATATTACCTTATGTTCTCTGTTGGTGAAGGGTCCCTTTTTGCAGTTTTTATGTAGCTCTTTTTTTCTACTTTTGCTCTGCAATATGAGGCCTTGTGCCCTGCTCGTTTGCATAGGTCACACGTTATTTTCTTATGGTACCAACATGCATTGTACCCATGAGGTCCTCCACATTTACTACAAGGGGTCCTAGGCTTTTGTCTATCCTGATAATTTTGTGAAGGTTCTTTTTGCCTCTTGGTTGATAATAGCTGGCGGGTGAATGTCCTTTATTTTTGGAGCGTATCTTTTTAATGTGAGCGATACCTGCTTCCTCTATGTTTCGGGAATCTTGTTTCACTGCCACGAACCGCTGACAATCTTCAGCCAGTTTCTGAAGTGTTAAATCAGGTTCTAATTCCAGTTTATTTAGAGCACGACGTCTTATATCAGTGTCTTTTGTGGCTATCAAACCTTGTGTGAATATTAGGCATTTAAAGTTATCTGCCGTTAATGATGACAACTTGAAGTCGTCACAGTGTTTATTAACTATAGACGCAAAAGTCGTATAATCCTGATTCTCCTTATGTGTAATATTCATACATTTCCATCTTTTATGGAAAAGGCTTGTCTTTGGACAGTATAACTCCATTAACAGTTTGACTGCCTCGTCAAACGACAATTCGTTGGTTTTTCTTGGCAAAATATAATCCACGAATTTGTTATGTTCGGATGCACCCAACTTCCGTAGTAATAAACGAACCTTCTTTTGATCCGTCCATGAATCACAATCAATCTTGAATAAGTCTTCAAATCTTCTGAAGTATGCTTCAAACGTTAGGTCTTCCTCAGGAGCATAGCGAAATGTATCAATTTTGTGAAAAAGCCGTACTGTTTTCCTGTCCGTTGTCCTTATTCATTAAAACTTGCGTTAACAAGTCCATTCTTTTATCTGATTGGTTTTGATGCTCTAAATGTAATTTTTTCAATTCCAATATTTGTTCGTTCATTTCTTTCTTTTCTTCCGCGGCGTATTTCATCATTTCTTTTTTTTCTCTTCCCTGTTTTTCCTCAAAGTATTTCATTAAACTTAACTGTTTCTCGTCGTTTTGTTTCTGTACTATCAATTGTTCTTCTCGAAACCTTTTTTCAAGTTCTAATTGTTGATTTTGTTGAAGCTTTATAATTTCCAAAATCTGTTTTGAAAAATATCCATTTTTTTTTTCTATGACAAAAATGCGTTTTCAGAAACAAACCAATTCTTTTTCTATAGTACCAACTCTACAAAAAAAACTTTTACAATTTTTGTATCTGGTTATATTGACGAGTATTTCCTTAATTTATTTTTTCCTTGTGTGGCAATTTTCCACTAGAAAATAATTCAGCGTTTGTGTTTATACAGAAAAAAGTTTGACCCTTTTTTTTTTCTTCAATTTTCTTTCCGTAACGTGTAAGTATTTAGTTCAAATCCTTGTTGAACGTACACTTTTTTTTCTTTTACAAAGAATTAGTTTGTTTTTTTTGTAAAAAAAAAAAACGAGTTCATAGCATTTATTTAAATATTGGCCATAATTTCCGCTTTAAGTGCGTAACAGAATATCATATTTTCTCATTAACACAAAGTGTTATGCCGTACCTGCTTGTCGAAAGTGTTTTTTTGTTTCAACGTGCCAGTCAGTCAGAGAAAAATTTATTTTAATCGGAAAAATCCGACGTAACTTTTAATTTTTTCGAATACTCGCTTTAGCCAAAATAAAATATACTATCGTTTACTTGCTGTATTTTCGTAATTTTTTTTTTTCAATGCTAATGCCTTTTTAAAGACAATCTTTTTAGAACGAACAAAATTAATTTTTTTGTACTTACTGAAACTTTGAGTCGTTTTTTTTTTCAGTTGTCGTAAATCCACGCCATTTATGAGTTCCGTTTTAACTCGTAGTTTAGGCTTCTTGTGGCTTTTTTTTCCAACAGCAAGATAAGACTTTTTTGACGACGTCTTTTGTTGTTAGACGTTTTTTTTTGTTTTTTTTCCTTGCCCGAATCTTCGTTATTCAGTTTTTTGTCGAATGATCCCGTAACTTTCTTGAGTAATCCTGGTAGCCAGTTGTCGTGACTGGTATAACATCAAAATCCTCACGTTTGTTCTTTACTAATTTCTTCGTCGCCAGTGTTGTAGACCCGTGCTAGGGGTCACAAAGATAACAACCACAAATTGTGACAGGTTAAAATATACAATGTATTTATATCATAGCAATACAGTAACGCCACTAAATGTGGTAGGAGATGACCGGATTCCTACCATGCGGTAAAACATGATAGGGGTGTCCAATATTTAACACCTACCCACTATAGGAGTATGTGACACAAGGTCGGAAAGTGGGATTTGAAAAGCCAGCGCCCGAGAAGGTGAGCGCTTTAGCCATTAAAAATTGCCTGGGCAGCCCCGTCGGCATTCCCCGGTAGGGGCGCCTCAGGCAGTAAGCTATAAACTTACTCCTCCCCAAAGAGGAGAGGCAAAGCCTGGGAGGGTGGACCTCCTAGAACTGCACAGGACAGACCCATAGACCGGCGGAATCATGCCCCGAAGGCCAAGACAACACCGGTCCATAGGGTGTAGTATCCATCGGAACAGATACCACACGTGGTACGAGGACTCTCACATGATAGGAATGTCCTCTGTTGAGTCTTTGCAACCATGGTATTTATTATAGATGGTTGCTTCCATTAGTTCTTCAATAGGGGTGATTTGTACCCCACAATACTAACCCTAACGCTGGCAAGTTAATAATAAATGTTAATACTTTTTTCTTTTTCATCCTTTTTTTTCCAATGACTTTTGTTGTATCATTGATACAATAAAATATGTGGCACTTGTTACTGTTACCACATGCATAGGGAGAGTGAAATCGTCTCCAACAGGTGTGCAACTAAATAGAAAATGTATAACCATAAATATACATTTCAGTCACTTTCAACGTTCAGCCTGTTTCTCTATTTGGTCTTGACAGCAACAAGTGTGGAAATGCAGCTTCATAAAGATACATGGATCCAACCCTAACCCAAATTCAGGTCAGCAGCTAAACAGGAAGGTACTTGATCCAGAATGTGTTCAAGATCCTGTTCTATAAAGCTGTGGATCTGAACTTTAGATCAAGAAACTCGTCTTGCACTTCATCCAAAACATCAGCCAATTCACACAGAAATTGGGTCCTGAGGAAGTTCCAAGCTTAACGCTTTTCATTTATATCTCGGAAGTATATGAGAAATTCCTTCTTCTCGGCCACATCTCTCTGGAAATTACTGAGGTTAAAAACCACACTGTTCTAGACTGAGGCAATTTTTTGTTTAAGTGCTCATTTTGGGCTGCTGAATTAAAAACCTCAATAAGGATAAGAGTTAAACAATGTGAAAATCATTTTTCCCATTTACAGTCTCCCCACGACGGCTGGATGTGACACAAGTTCAGTTTAATATGGGAGATAATGAGCTCTCCAAAAAGGACACTCTTGGTGGGAAAAATAAAAATTTCCCCAGTCAAGAAAGATCTCTTCCCGTCCAACTGAGGACAGAACAGACACTACACTCTGATCCTGACTCGAGAGCCACGTCATACGGGCAATTGTCATTGAATGACTATGCTGTTTCTTGACACAATGATGCTACCCTTCACTAAAAGAAGAAGATAAGATTCTAATATTGTTATTGTACAGATAAGTTTTTAAGATTTTCAATTTTTTTCAACTTTCAAAGCCAAGATAATTTTGCAAATTGTTATCTATTTTGAATCGACAAGAAAATATAACATATGATACAACAGTGTGGTGATGGTGGTGGTGGACCGAAGAGAGACAAACGACTTAAGAAGCATGAAATGAATCATGATGCTGTAACTAAGAGAAATCCTTTTGAGGCCAGAGTGATGAACATGAGAAAACGCCAAGAGTAACAATATTCATGTGGTGTGTGAAAGAATGTCTTCTTATGTTTCATTTGATTAAGTACTAAAAAGTGGATTTTGGAGGCGAATGAGAAGGAGTCATCTCTCCTTTAAAGTTTGTAGAAAAAAGAATGAAAGATAATCATGTGACTGACATCACACATTTGACGATAAGCTCACAAGATTCAAACTTGCGCATATCTGCGTATTAACATACACTACACAACTAATCATGATTATAATTAACTTATGAGTAGTATCTGTTCCCCCACCCTGGAACTATATTAAATTAAGGCTTGATTTATTTTTCGGCTGCCAACTATATGCTAGTTGGAACTTACTTGCTAAGATCTTGACATCTCAGCCTACTCTAGCTGGCTCTTACTACGGCTATCAGCTTCAGTTTGCTCTTCAGATGGCTACCAGTTTTAGTATGTTTTTCCTGCAGCTACCAGCTTGTTCCAGTTACAACTTCCTCCAACTGCACCTCCATCTTGTCTTGTCAACTACCCCATTTCTTTCATTAAGAATAAAGCTGGCAATTAAACTTTAACCTTTTGACTTTGTTATTCTTATTTTGGTTGTGTTGATCACTTTTACTTTTGGGTTTGTGAAGCTAACATATTATATTATATTACATTATATTATATTATATTATATTATATTATATTACATTATATGATATTACATTATATCATATTATATTATATTATCGGCCTTGCAACAATGTGTCCAATGACACAAAAGAATGTCATGACAAAAATCGACCAGACCAGATCCACTATGGTAGGCAACAATCACCCAACAGCTGAAAGGCGGCCCAACAATACTGAGTCATCACTTAATATCTGATGGATAAAAGTCAAATTCAATACTACCAACTGCCTGAATTAACATTTTGCTTGATCTTTGATCATTAACAAATCCCCTCCAAAGAATATGTCCCTATCAACAATTTCCAGACATTGATCTCATATGGAAAAGGTCTGGAATATTCGATCAACAAAGTCGTCATCAATAATGCATAATGGAAGAATTCTCACCAGTTAAAATGAGTGCAGGCGCGATGTGCTAATAAATTACTCAACAACTGGATGTTTATTGACTCACTTCTTGACGAAGGATCATCAACTTCAAACAACTTTGCAAACACGCTTCAAACAACAGCGCAGACTCATTTGCACATCAAAATGCAGCACTCAACCCAAAAATATGACAGAAGAGCTTTAGGAAATTGAAAAAGTAGCAAAAACAGAAATTAATGAAGAAACGCTCAAGACAACCATAAGAAAAATGGCAAACTGGAAAGTGGCATGACAGAATACATACATACTGGTTTAAAAACTTCACAACCTTCTATGAAAAGTTAATGCAAAACCTGAGAAGAAACAGCTATACCAGAGTATATGACCAAAGGAAGAATTACATTAATACAAAAAGAGTGCAAAAAGAGAAAAACTCCAAGCAATTACAGACCAATAACCTGTTTACCAACCATGTGGAAAATCTTAATGGCACAACTGAGAAAACAGATTTACAACTCCCTTAATAACCGTGGACTACTTCTCGAGAAACAGAAAGAATGCCGGAAAGCAACAAGAAAGACACATGATCTGCTATACATAGATCAAAAGATCCTGAAGAAGGTAAAAAAAAACAGATAAAAGACTATAGCAATAGCATGGATCAACTACAAGAAAGCCTATGACAGAACCCTAACTCTAACCCTAACCCAAGCATGGATAATTAAATACTTAAGGATGTACAAAATATCTAATAAAATTATCAATCTTATAGAGAAAACAATGAAAACATGGAGACTGGAACTGACAGCTGGAGGACAATACCTGACTGAAATAAAAACAGAGAAGTATTTTCCAGGGAGACTCTATCACCATTACTGTTTATCATAGTCTCATGACACTCAACAACATACTAAGGAAGTACAATGCCGGATACAAGTACACAAACGCAGAAAAAAGAATAAACCACCTTATATATATATGTGAATGACCTGAAACTATTTTCAAAAAAACAAAAAGGAACTAGAAAAACTGATGCATTCAATCAGAATCTTCAGCCAGGACATTCAAATGGAATTTGGAATGGTAAAGTGTGCACTATTAGAGATAAAGAGAGGAAAACTCGAGACATGGAACTACCCAAGCAAGAGGAGATGTGTTCACTTGGTGAACATGGTACCCATAAATATCTGGGAGTTCTAGAAGCAGACACCATCAAATCAACAGAAATGAAATTGGAAACGAGTATCTGAGAAGAAGAAGAAAACTCTTAAAAAACAAATTATATAGTAGAAACATGAATAAATACCTGGATAGTATCTCGAATGAATAAATACGATATTCTCGATCCTTCATAGACTGAACAAAAGAAGAACTTAGGCACCTGGACAAGAAGACTAGGAAATTAATGACCATGCACTACACCTGATGGATGATACTGACCGACTCTATGTAAAAAGGGGGGAGAGAACTAGTAAGTATAGAAGACTGTATGAATGACACAAAAAAGGAATTAGAAAAATATGTAACCTAAAGCTCAGAAAAGCTGATCGCTGTAAGAGGCACTGTCAAAAAGAACAATACAAAACAGCAAAAATGGAAACAAAAAGACGAGAAAAGAAAACTGGGAAGAGAAGCAGCTACATGGACGATTTACAAGACTGACCAGAGAAGAGACGCATGAAAACACTTGGACATGGCCATGAAAAAGGAAACTTGAATAAAGAAATGGGATTACTACTGACACTGCACAGTACAGTGTGATCAGAACGAATTATATCAAAGCTAAATATAGACAAAACCCAGGAAAACAGTAAATGCAGACTCTGTGGACAAAGAGACAAAACAGTAAATCATATAAATGAAACTAGCCCCAAAATAGTACAAAAATAAACATGACTGCATGGGAAAGGCAGTACAGTGGGAACTATGCAAACGACTGCACTTTGAGCATGAAGACAAATTGTACAAACACAAACCGGAGACAGTACTGGAAAACGAAAAACACAAAATCCTCAGTGAGATGGAGGTACAAACAAACTTATCCAAGCAAGGGGACTGGACAAACTGAAAAAAAAAACCCTGCTAAATCGTAGATTTTGTCATCCCAGCAGCTAACAGGGTGAAGATCAAGAAGACAAAAAAACGAAATACATGGAACATGCCAGAGAAATCTAAAGCATGTGGAACATGAAGAAAATCACTATAATATCAACAATCGTAGGAACACTAAAGACAGTCCCGAAAAACTTGAAAAAAGGACAACTAGAAATTGGAATCAAAGATTGAGACCATGCAATGCACAGCAATTATGAAAATAGCAAAATTTTCTTAAGGAAAATCATTGGATGTGGAAACCAACCAACATAATCAACGAACATTAACCAGTCACAAGTCGGATTGAAATAGAAAGAAAATCAAACGAGCTCAAGGGAACTGAAACTACCAGAAATTCCATAAACTTAAATAAACAAAAAACACACAAACAAAATGGTGATAAAGAGACAAAAACGATGGAAAGACAAAGGGGAGAGAATACCAACCAGGCCTCCATCAGAAGGATGTTGTTATAATTGTGGTACTAGGACACTGAACGTTACATATACGTAATTCAGCCACGAATGTAAAAATGTGAAAAGGTTGAAAACCCGATGAAAGGGAAACAACGCGTACTCCATAAAAATGAATAACACATCGTATCACAAATTATAATCATATATTTGTATAAACAACCAAGACAAATTAACAATACATAACAAGTATTTATTTTTTTCAAAAGATCAACTGATATTCTTTCTGCACAAACTTTATAAAAGGCTGGTTTTAGTTATTCCGAGAAAGTTGATCAGTCAAATATAGCAATTAAGAAGGCTTATAGCCTTTATGAAAAATGAAAATAGGAAAGTCTTTTTCCTTACATAATTCGAGGAAAACAAATGAGAAGTCCTTCTCCTCCCACGGGAGATCGAGATATGAAGGTAAATGTGTTAACATCGCGGGGAACGATTGAATGAGATCATTTAACACGACAATATATAACAATATGAAAGTTCAATTTTAGGACGAATTAATATGGTATTTTTTTTTGTTTTTT
The DNA here is from genome assembly GCA_963556195.1 of Sepiola atlantica. Classification (NCBI taxonomy): domain Eukaryota; kingdom Metazoa; phylum Mollusca; class Cephalopoda; order Sepiida; family Sepiolidae; genus Sepiola; species Sepiola atlantica. Next base: position 81,470,736 of record OY744516.1, read on the forward strand.
GTCCTTTTTGGTTTGACGGCGGAGGGAAGGATATTTTAACAGAATTTTAGATTCTGTGGTCCGTTCTTAACGAGCTGTTTTTAGGGTTCCGAGATATACGTAATCTCGACTTCAGAGAGGTAATATGATTGACTGGTCTGTCGTAGTCAATTTTGTTGGACCAGGTTTTTTTCTTTTGGTGTCTGGTAGACAGCAGTATTAAACGTCGCTGTATTTCTTAGCCATTAATTTTCGAATTCCACTTTTCCTATTTTTGATTTTGTGTGCGGGGATAAAGTGTTCGATATGACAGCGGGGTAAGCTGCCAATCTCCTAGACGTCCGCTCTCAATGCCGTTCGACGACCTTCTCCCCGAGTTTCTTCTCGCCTCGATTTTCCCGCTCTCCTGGCCTCTCCTCTGTATAGCAACAATATTCTCCCATTTGATTGGTTGAATCCTCCGCCCCCGCAAATGCGTGGGCTGAATTATGAAAGCCTGTCTATCGAACTTCCTGTTGACCCCTTTTGACATGTCGTCGCCCGTCTGCACCCCTTTTTCTTTATGCGTAGGGGAACATATGCCAACAAGTCCCCTGTTCCTTTTTTATGCTTTATGGGGCAAAATATGTGGATATAACAATGTGGAGAGTACTGGAACCTTGGAGAAGCTTATTGCCACTGAAATACAAGAGAAAACTAATGGTCGTTGCCAGCGAGAAATCAATCATACAAATTTGTTACGATAACGCAAAAATAATTTGCAACAGTTATCGAAAGAGGTGGAGAATGCTGGAAATCTTGGGATTGTTTATCTAATTATGAGTTTTAAATAAAATACAATAAATTTAGGCAATATCTAAAAAAGAACAAAAATATGTGGCTTTTCAGTCTATAAATTTCCATTCTAGCCTAAAATCACTTTCGAATTGACAGATTAATGGCTTCAAAATCACTTTCGAATTGACAGATTAATGGCTTCAAAATCACTTTCGAATTTCACATGGCCAATGAGAAATTACTGTGTGTGACGACCAATTGGTATTTATAATATAGGGGAGGGGGTCTAGTCGTAGTCTCCAAGATTCAAAAGTGATTTTAAACATTTAAATTGGTGGATAGAAAATAATTTCTGGCTCGAATTAGACAAAGGTTTGGTATTATCGTTTATTATTTGTGCTTCTACAAAAACAAAGTTTCAAACAAATCAAACTGATTTTACTTTTCATAAACTTTCGGTTATTCGATCAGAGAAAACATTGAACTGACTGTGCATGACCTTAAGAATAATAAATCATATAAAAATTTAAAAACATAAAAATAATCTATATTTTTTGTCATTTATTTTAATTTTAATGTCTGCTGAAATGTGTGTTGAAGTCTTATGTGAAATCTGAAAGGAAAAACAAAGTCAGGTTGTGCTCACGCATTTTAGTTATAAATGCCTTTTCTTTTGTTTTAACATTTGATAGCCTCGTGTGATGAGGTAGTAGTAATTGTGACCGTTTCAGGTTGGTTGCCATTAGCAACAAGCAAAGGGTGTTAGCAAACTGATAAATTGTTTTTCTGTATTTGTAGAATGTTCAAAGTGAGAAAACTGATTTAGTTAGTGTAAACAGAGTAGTGTAGAAATGTTTGTCTTCTGTCACTGTGTGACTTTGTGTGTAAATAAGTTCAATGGCATGTCCTTTTGCCTAGTTGCCGAGGGGATAGTGTAGTTGTGTGTTACCCTTTTGACAGGTATATCTGGCTGAACTTGGAAAGGCTGTGTTTGGAGCTGGGGTATTTCTTTCAAAATGATTTCAGTCGGCTCCCAGCAGTAGGTGCAAATAATTGAAATGTCTCTCTTTTTTTAATATTGCAGAGGTGTATTATTTCCGTGCTTCTGATTGGTTGAAATAAGATTTTTATATTTAGATTCTTATCCTATCAAAAGTCGATATTTTTACACAATATTCTCTGTTTTTTTTAATCTGTTTATTGAACATGGGTTCTATAATCTTTTACACTTCCTTAGACGAGAAAGACTAACGAAATAGTATTCACAAACCTGGATTTGAATACTATTCTGCAGGCATGATTAACCTCTGTCTATCCTACTTTTAACTAGATGCATTTTGACCCATTCATCCAAGCACTGTTCTTTTCATCCATTTGTCCATCATTTTAACTTAATACCACATTTACTCTATGGACTAAAAATATCCCCAATGGTTTAAAATCAGTTTTATTAACAAAAGATTTTTTTATGGAAATCGCTCCAGACAAAGCATGAAGCCACTTGATGTAAGGAGCTGAAAAAACATACTACTTCAAGGTCAAAAACTAGGTGGATAAATTCCGACTCAAAAAACAGCAATTCTTACCCATTTGTCAGAAACATCGCTCATGGAATGTGAGGACTACAGGACAAAATAAGAGAAGCGAGAGTTACGAGGCTACCGAAAATAAACCCAAGGTCCACTTTTCACTCTCCCTATACAATTTTATTGGAAGTAGATTGGGAGTGGAACAACAAAAATCACTTAAAAAGAATCAAAACTGGAGAGAAATAGACGGGGTCACCAGCATAATGGAAAGGTCACCAATGTTGCGGATAAAGCATTAGCAAAGAAAGAATGACAAAGTCTATTCATACATAAATATATCAATTTCATTGACAACGTGTGAAGACAACTAAAAGTAAAGTGTTAGTAGATAATGAGAACTCAAAATGTCCAAGAACGTCCCAAGTGAAGAAACAGTTGTTTAGTCTGTCAGAAGAAGTTGAATAGCCATGTTTGTTTCGGCTGACGCTGTGAGTTTGCATATGGTAGTATGTGTAAATTGGGTAGTGTAGTGTCGAAGATCACGTACCAACGTGATCGGTACGAGAGCAGGAAGCAGCAGCAGCAGCGACATAGCTAGGAACATAGATAGAGAGATTACGACCGTTGATACACACATGTTGTTATAACCCTTGTTAAATAAAGATATGTTTACAACCACCACAATTGACTGTTGTTTATTACCAAACACCACAAACTGGCGACGACGATGAGATGAAATTCTACACAAAAAAAAAGCAAAGAAAGACATCTACAAAAAAAAAGTGCAAACAACGAACTTTTCTACGAAAAAAAAAACACGAAAAAAGAGGTCACACGTGCTACAAGAGAGAAAGAAAAATATTTTTTTTTTCTTCCAAAGGAAAAGTACAGAAAAAAAACGAGAGATAAGTAATTCGTTTGTTATCACATTTATTGTCTTTAAATAACAATCCTTTTGTTATTCACATCTTATTGTCCTTTTAAACAACAATATGGCAAAATTCGTCACATTGGGGGGGCTAAGCCCTCCACGTGCGTTAGATACGATCGGAGATCCAGAGTCTTTACATAAAAGATGGGTAAATTGGAAAACCGATCTGGAAATTTTCATACTAGCTTCAGGTGTCATAAATTCTGAGCAAAAAAGAGCTATCCTTTTGTTAACAGGAGGCGAGGGTCTGCGTGAAATTTGGACGAATTTCACGGACGAACAAAAAGCCGGACACGAGGCTAATAAAGAAAGAGTCGATGTATTCCGAACAGCTATAGAACTGTTTGACAAAACTTTCGCTCTAAAGGAAAATATCCCTAAAGCGCGTTCAAGATTTTGGGAGTCTGAACCAAACACGGGAGAAACCGTGAATAATTATATCACTCGCTTAAAGAGTTTGGCGAAGGTGTGCGGTTTCACTCCAGAACCGAACGAATTCGTCAGAGACAAGATCCTTCTTCACATAAAGGACGCGGAACTAAAAGCCAAATTATATGGTGAAAGCAACTTGACGTTGGATCGTCTCATCCAAATTATTGGGACGTACCACCACAAAGAGGCCCTAATTTTAGGATCTACTTGTACGTCTGATATAAATAGATTAAGCGACAGACAAAAACCTAAACCAAGCCACAATGTGTCATCTGCATGTTATAAGTGTGGGGGGAATGGACATTTTGCAAGAGATTGTGTTAGAAGCAAGCATCACAAGTGTGGAATCTGTGGGAAAAAGGGACATTTTGAAGTCTGTTGTTTCTACAAAAACAAACAAACAAAAACGCAGAATAGAAACGAACATGACAGAGCCCCAAAATACAGTCGTGGTGGACGAAAGCATTATCATAACAAAGGAATTCAACAGAGTGTAGGGGAAAGGGAAGATAACAAAACTGGTGGCGCTAATGGGTTTAATTTATTCAAAATATCAATGAGTGAAAATGTAATAAACCTCAAAGTCAGAAACACCACCATCCCTTTAGTGATAGACTCAGGAGCACAGCATAAATACATTATCTGTAGAGGACTTCAAGAAAATAGAAAAAGAAGGACCCAAAATTAAGCTCCAGCCAGATTCTACTAAACTATACCCCTATGCTAGTGAAAAACCACTTCCCCTTCTAGGAAAGTGCATATTGAAGGTTGAAGTTCCTAGCACAAATCGCTACATAACAGTTCCATTTTTTGTCATACCACAGGCCCAAGCGTCACTTTTAAGTGGTAGAACTAGTAAAAGACTAGGACTTTTAAGTGTGGGCGTTAACGCCAACATCTTGAACTGCTCGGAACTGGATATATGGACAAGAATACTAAAAGAATTTCCAAAGGTTTTCAGTGGATTGGGAAAACTGAAAAACTACCAATTAAAATTCAAAATAAATCCAGAAATTATACCTGTCACTCAGCCAGTACGTCGGATACCATTCAAGCGGCGGCAATGTGTCCTAAACAAATTGCAAGAACTGGTTGATCTGGATGTAATTGAGAGGGTCAGGGAACCTTCTCAATGGGTGAATCCTTTAGTGACAGTGGAAAAAAGGCCCGAGGACAATGGAAAAAGCGATGTGAGGATATGTATCGACATGCGTAGAGCAAACGAAGCTATCGTTCGAGAACGTCATCCAGTGCCCACGATTGAGGAAACTATACAAGAAATGGCTGGAGGCAAATATTTCTCAAAAGTAGATTTGAATATGGCCTACCATCAAATAGAGTTGCATCCAGACTCCAGAGAAATCACAACATTTGCTGCACCTGATGGGCTATACCGGTATAAAAGACTTATGTTTGGGGTAAACATGGCCTCAGAAAAATTTCAGCAAATCATAAGTCAGGTTATAGCTGGCTGCCCAGGAGCATACAACATGTCAGATGACATCATAGTAGTCGGGAAAACAGAGAGTGAGCACGACACTAGACTCGCCAAAGTTTTCCAACACCTAGCCGAACAAGGACTGACCGTCAATGGAAAGAAGTGCCAGATTAAAATGACATCTATAAGATACATGGGCCACATTCTGACACAAGACGGCTTGAAGGTCTCGGACGAAAAGGTGAAGGCTGTAGTTGATGCTCCTCCACCAAAAGATGCATCACAGATGAGGAGTTTCTTGGGACTGGCCCAATTCTGTGCTAAGTTTGTGCCCCATTTTGCTAGTGTAACTGCACCACTTTGGGATCTTACAAGACTAGATTCTGATTGGAAATGGGAAGAAGAGGAACAATATTCCTTTAACAAACTAAAGAAAGGGTTAATTGAAGCGCCAGTCATGGCATACTACAGTGTTGAGTTGCCAACTAGAATCACAACTGATGCTTCTCCCGTTGGCGTGGGTGCAATCATTGAACAACAGCAGCTAAACGGATACTGGAAACCAGTATACTATGCCAGTAGGAAGCTCACACCAACAGAGTCCTGATATTCTCAATTTGAAAGAGAAGCACTGGGAGTATTCTGGGCATGCAAAAAGTTCAGTCTGTACCTCATTGGATGTGACTTTCAGATCCTGACTGATCACAAAGCGCTGGTAAAGGTACTATCACCTTCCTCGAAGCCCCCTTCAGCAAGAGTGGAGAGATGGCTGTTGTTTCTACAACAGTTCACCTACAAAGTCATCCACATTCCTGGCCGAACCAATAAGGCGGACCTGCTGAGTCGACAGCCCGTTGAAAACCCAGACAAAACTGAGGAAAAGGAAACAATGGACTACATCTACAGTATCATTAAAGATACTGTACCTCAGGCACTGACTCCCTGTGAAGTGGAAAAAGCTTCAAAGGATGATGCTACGATCTCCAAACTTCGGCAAGCTATATCCGAAAATGACTGGACCCATTTCAAAGGTACTGCATTTCATGCAATCAAAGATGAACTCTGGATAGCAGGACAGATGGTCATCCGAGGACGCAGGATCATAATCCCTGAGGCACTTCAGGGGCGGGTAGTTGTACTGGCTCATGAAGGACACCAAGGGATTGTGCGAACCAAAAATCGCCTACGGTCCAAAGTTTGGTGGCCAGAGATGGATAGAATGGCAGAAAAGCGAGTAAAAGCGTGTTACCCATGTCAAGTGGTTGGCAAAAATGCCCCTCCAGAAGAACTAGAGAGTACACCGCTGCCTGACAACCCTGGACCTATGTAGCTGTTGACCTACTGAGTGTCTCCGAAGGGAACTACCTGCTGGCTGTTGTCGACTACTACTCAAGATGGCCAGAAGTTGCGCATATGAAAATAGCAAATGCCAAAAATGTAACGGGTGCACTAGAAATGATGTTCAATCATCATGGATATCCCAACTATCTGAGGAGTGACAACGGACAGCCATTCTCATCAAGAGAATTCAATGAGTATATGAATACTCACGGCATCACCCAGGTGAGAGGGATCCCGTATTGGCCACAGTCCAACGGCGAAGTGGAACGGTTCAACAGAACAATCCTAAAGGCAATTAAGATCGCCAAAGTCGAAGGGAAAGACTGGAGGACTGAACTAAGGAATTTTCTGTTCCAATACTGAACCACCCCTCACACAGTAACCAGAGTATCCCCAGCGAAGTTACTAATGAACCGCGAACTCCGAGGTAAGCTGCCAAGTATTGTAGGAGCGTCCACTGATTTTAGTGACGTACATGATAAGGATGATCTACACAAACTAAAACGCAACATAGCTGCTGACCAGAGAAGAGGAGCCAGAGACCAACAGATCCAGAGAGGGGACACAGCATTGTGTAAAAATTTACACAGAACAAACAAGCTGGACGCTCGGTTCGAGTCTCAGCCCTATCAAGTTGTGGAAAAGAAGGGAAATGCTGTTCTAATACAACAACCCCAAGGCCAAGTGAGAATGAGAAACGCTGCCCATGTAAAAAAGGTACCCGGCGACATGCAGTATAGTCCTGACTACACCGACGTCCCTAAAGCAGTTTACTCTCCCCCTGATACAACTCACTGGCCCCTTACTTCTACAACAGATATCGAAGACACACACCTCAACCCAATCGATGCACTTCCCATCTCCAGTCCAGACCCTAAGGAAACTGCTCAAGAACCCCTAACACCGGCCCTAACTGCCCCTAGTGGTTCAATCAGAACACCTAGAGTAAGATCCACCCCAGTGTGGCAAGAAGACTTTATAGTGACATAAATTTATAAAAAAAAGAGGGAAGATGTAGTGTCGAAGATCACGTACCAACGTGATCGGTACGAGAGCAGGAAGCAACAGCAGCAGCGACATAGCTAGGAACATAGATAGAGAGATTACGACCGTTGATACACACATGTTGTTATAACCCTTGTTAAATAAAGATATGTTTACAACCACCACAATTGACTGTTGTTTATTACCAAACACCACAGGTAGGCATTGTAGATGTGTGTGTATATTAGCTTACCATTGTTTTGTCATTGAGAGAGTGTGTGAGTGAACTTGTGTGTACGTGCGTTTGGTGAATGTTGTGTATGTGCTGTCGTGTGTGTGCAACTTGCTTCGGTTTAGTCGGTGAGGGAATGAGTGTATGCTGCCGATGTGGGTATAATAGTTTGTGAAGTTCTTGTTGCATCTGCTGAATTTGTGACGTACACACGTGTGTTGTACCTGAAAGGAAAAACTGAAGAAAAGAGAAATCAGCTGTGTGCTTGGGTTTTTATATTACGTGTGAAATTCAGAAGTGAATATTCTTGTCTCTGTGGTTGGTTGAATGAAACTGCATATTGGGGATTTTGTGCCAATCGAAAGTCGATACTTAAAAACAATATTGGCTGCTGCTGATTTCCATAAAACAGATAAACCGTGTTAGTAAGTCCATTCCAACCCTTTCTAAGAGTAGACTGTACACTATTTTCCAGTTTATTTATTTTGATCCTAATTGGAAGGCCAGACAGTTTTCATCTTGTCATGAACAATTGAAACGGTAATAAGTTTGTTTTATTTCCTTGTTCTTGTGTGAAACGTATACCAATTGTGATTTATCTGACCCCCCACCCCCGAAGGTGGCACATAGTTGAGTTTAATGTGGAGTGTAGCCATTTTAGAACGCCACAAATTATATATAAAAATTACTGATCGGAACCGTGGACATTCCCTGAAATCAATAGAACAGATACTATACTCTGAGTCCGATGACCGAATTTAATTGGTTTAAATGGAAATATATATCATTGTGTTTAAAAAAGAAAGAAATTCATTGGCCTTTTGGCTAGGAACAAAGTGTCGTATCTGTTCTGATCCTACCCTTCATCTTTTCTGTCCTTTCATTTCCCCTTGACTGACCACTTAATCCTTCTAGACTGGGGAATTTTTTAGTTTTGTCCCAATCCAGAGCCACTTTTGGGGGAATTGGGTTTTCCCCAGATTAAAAACAGACCTTATTTCTAACTCTGCTCTCGTATTGAGGAAAGTAAATAGGAACATGTAATATCCAAACTGAAGAAAAAAAAGTTAAAGACAGTTCCGTGTTATTCAATAAAGAAAGATCGAGATATATATATATATATATATATATATATATATATTTGTTGTTTAATCAATTAGTTTACTTTAAAAATAAAAATTGTAAATAAAAAAAGGGGGAAAAGAAGGAAAAATGTGCAACTGAGGGTGTTGGAGTCTATTCTCGCTCGCTGATTGGTGGAGCCGTTTGACGTCATCGGCGTGTTATTCCCAGCAGCACTTGCGTCTCGGACGGGGAAAATTATTTGTGTGACATTCATTCGAGACTGATATGGCATCCGAGAAGGAGCATAAGGTTTTACACAGTGGCTATTCACACCCGGTCCTACGAGTGTGGCAGACCACTTCAGCCAGTATATCTTCATCCAACCTCATCTATCCCATATTTGTTACGTAAGTACAGCGAAACTTCCTTTTTACATCTTAACCATCGAAAATTACAAATAATAACATTCCAACCAGGTGTCCACGTTCTAAATTTCTTTCAAGTACAGTGCGTCATGTTTGTCCTTCTCATCTCGGATTTTATTTTAATAAAATCAACAGATATTGTTTGTTTTTATGTTGTTGTTTTTTTTTGTTTTTTTTTTGGTGACTACATCAATCTTCTCTTCTGCTCTTAGATATCGTGTATAATGATACGACTTTTTATTTGTATTTTTATTCTCAACAAACTGATTTTATAATCAACTTGACCTCCCAGAAACATAATGTTTTCTTGGGTGGGTGTGTTTTAATTCATTATTATTAATTACAGATGTAATGAAGTATATTATTTCATTTTTATTAATTAAATTCTGGCGATTTTTTTAATATTATGTATAATAAAAAAAAAAGTGATGATATTTTTTAATGAATATTTTAATAACCTTTTATATATATATATATATATATATATATATATATATATATATAATAACCATGGTTTCCTTCACGGTTACATTGATGTGTAAAAAAAAAATGTTTTAAACTGATTTATTGGGAAACAAAAATAATAGTTTATTTTATAAGCTTCGTTTTTAGTTTATTTGTTTTTAATTTTACTGAATGGTGTTACTGTTAGTGTACGGAAAAAACAAACAAACAAAAACGCCTTAGAAACAGTAAAACGAAAGAAATCAAAACTTAAAGCTGTTATCTTTTTTCTTTCCCACGATCAAGACAAGGATCGGAGTGTAGTATTTGTTTTGTCTTCCTTATTGACTGACGTAATTTAAAAAATCTTTGTTATTAATTCAGGATGAGCTGAATCCCCCCTCCTCCATTAAAAAAACCGACCTTTTGCCCTCGGGTGGGGAGGCAAGTATTATCCCGGTCCGCAGTCACGTCCGCATCATGACTAGTGGTGCTATCATTTATTGTCTCTGATTCTATCAACTTTTAAACTTGTCTTCAAAGAAATCTTAACTAATACGTTTACACATGTCTAAAAAGTCCTTTTTTTAACTCTGACCTTCAAGAACTGTTTTCTTCAAGAAGTATTGCATGTCAATATTACCAAAGATTAGTAACAGCCAACTGTTAATACCATTCTCTGTGGGGTTAGAAATCCTTCTTTTACTCTTTCTTTCGAAAGTCTCTTAAGACTTCGGACTCGTTTTTCTTCTTCCTTTCTCTGTCTTGACATTATTAGAATTGAGCATTCTTCCTGTGGGTAAGTGGGTCTAGTTTAGAAGTACTGGACACTTCCTGGTTTTAAGTTAGCTTAATCACCCACAAACTATAATTAACTCTTCTAAAAATAACGTTTAGTGGTTCGTACAAACAACAGTTAAAACAGTTAATTTAATGTATTTTTTTTTGTACACGCTTTATTACCTTTCGAGACTTTCATCCTCATCTCATACTGTACACAAACAAAACATGCCATACCTCTCTTGATTTTCACAAAACAAATTTAAATACAATCAGACTTAACAAACCAGTTTTAGTTGTCTTTACTTTTTCTTTAAAGTAAAAATCTATTTTAATGTTTCCTGTATTTTTGCGTTTGACGTCACAGACGGCTTTCTCTGACGGCAGAATCATGTCTTATCTTTTTGTTGTTTTTCCTCTTTTAAACCATAAGCCAAATTGCATTACTGATGGGGTCCACATTTTTTGTCGATCACAAATAAAAGAATAAAAAAACATATTACTTTTAATAATTTGAAAAGGATTGTTGGTCCCTTCATCCGAACAGGCAAAGCACTAAAATTATGAAAATGAAAAAAAGAGATCATTCATAATTGGTCCCCCGATTTAAAAAAATTGGGAAACCTATGTTTTGAGGCATTTCCGTCCGTCCGGATTTTTCTCCGCAACTATCCATTGAATTTCTCTGAAATTTTGCATGAAGTTGTAACTTTGGTCAGGTTAGAAAGTGACATTCTCCGATTTTTGAAAAAAAATCTGGTTATCCCCCAGGGAGTTAAAAGACCCCGAAATGGCCGGAAATGACATTTTCTGTCCCATAACTTTTCATCCATCCATTCAATTTCTCTGAAACTTGACCAAAATGTGCAGGCAATTGTTCCTAATAGAAACTAAGTATCGCTGACCTTGGAAAACATCCGGTTCGCGCCCCCAGGGGGTCACAGTGCCCCTAAAATGGCAAAAAATGACCCTTTCCTCCAATAACGTTTGATCCATACATTCAATTTTTCTGAAATTTTGCATGAAGTTGTAACTTTGGTCAGGTTAGAAAGTGACATTCTCCGATTTTTGAAAAAAAATCTGGTTAGCTCCCCAGGGAGTTAAAAGACCCCGAAATGGCCGGAAATGACATTTTTTGCCCATAACTTTTCATCCATCCATTCAATTACTCTGAAACTTGGCCAAAATGTGGACGCAATTGTTCCTAATAGAAACTAAGTATCGCTGACTTTGGAAAAAATCTGGTTCGCGCCCCCAGGGGGTCACAGTGCCCCTAAAATGGCAAAAAATGACCCTTTTCTCCCATAACGTTTGATCCATCCATTGAATTTTTCTGAAACTTGGCCAAAATGTAGAAGCAATTGTTTTGGATATAAAATGAGCATCCTTGACATCAGAAAAATACTGGTTCGCGCCCAAATTTATTGCATTTTACACTCGTCACATACAAAGGGGGACCACGCATGCGCGGCTTGTTGTACATTGAAATTCAGTAATCACGTCGTTTCCCGACACATGTAATTTTATCTGAACATTTACTTTTTTTTTTTTTTTAAGATAATGACATGATGAACATATTGGCGTTAAAATCAATTTAATATTACGTAATAGAAGAAAAATACTTGAAATTAGTCGACACACTGGCATATTTCTAAGATGGACGCTAGTCGATATAAAACTTGGGACATTTATAGCAACAACTAACAGAACGAACAAGGGGTGAAAACAAAAAGGCAACAAATAAATGGTACCAAAGGCAAAATAAGTTGCTCTTCTACCTACCTGGATAAGTTTATTTGTGTTTTAACTTATTTTAAAACAATTTCTCTTCCCCCCCCCCTTTCACTCAACCAAACACCATGAATAAATAATTAAACATATAAAAAACTTGAAGCATAAAAACCTTCACCAAAATGACCGGATTCAGCATTACATAACCTGAAAAGGGTTGATATGCCATAAAACAACCAAACACCATTAATGAATACTTGAAGCATGAAGACTTTTACCATGGTGACCGGATTCAGCATTGAATAGCCCGAAAAGGGAGTATGTTCCGTAAAACGAACCAACCAAACATCATGACTAAATACTTGAACATGTAAAGAACTTAAAGCATGAGAATTTGGGCCAAAATGACCGGATTCTGCATTGAATAAACCGAAAAAGGCTGATAGGCTGTAAAACAAAACCACTAAACAAAACCTAAAAATATTATTTGAGAAGGTAACATCTTATAAAATATTGCATTTTCTAAAGAAAATGAACCTTTTGGAACTCATCTAAAAATTCAGTACAAAAAAAAAACAGACAAAACAACCAAAGTTGAAATTTAGGCCTTAAAACAGGGTCAACAAAATGCATCTAACCTCGAACAATTCAAAAATACCAAAGCTCTCAACTAATGTGCCTATAAATGACTCGCCTTACGACTCAAATGAAGGATATTCCCTTCAACATTCATGGCATGAAATGACCTTTATGGTTGATATGCCATTAAGCAATATCTTGCCTTACCTATCTCAATCCGTCTTCCCCCTTCCCGTTTTTCCACTTCCCCCTCCCCTACCTCTCTTTCACCTCTGCCCACCCCATTCCTCTCTTGTTTTAATGTATTGAAAATAACAATAATGTAAGTCATTCACCTGAGCTTTCAGTTTTAAAGTTATTGCTCCCAAATTTCATTGAGTCCCCCCCTCCTTCCTCAAAATATAATAAAATCTATATTTGTTTTAATTTATTCCTGGAAAACGCTGAGTTTATCTTCCCCTCCCCCCTAATAATATAATGAAACCTATATTTATTTTAGTGTATTCCCGAGCAACGCTGAGTTTCTTGTCTTCCCCTTCAAGCATATATCACATAGTAAATGTACTACTGTATTATTGCACACACCTGCCCTATCTAGGATATTGAGCACTGACTCCCAAGCAACGCAGCATATCTTTTTTTGGTATACAATAGTATGACAAAATACAGTGAGAATCTTTCTCTCGCACAATGCAACGTTTAACAACACCTGCTCTATGTAGGATATTGAGCACTTTGGATTAACTTATACCATTTACCAAATATAATACTATTATAGCTCCTGGGCAACACCGAGTTAACAAAAGACAGAAGTTCTTTCTCCTAGGCAGCACTGCATTTAAACATACCTGCTCTATCTAGGATGTTTAACACTTTTGGATTACTATATACTACTTACCAAATGTAATACTGTAATCTTACATTTGTTGCTTCCGTTTAGAGTATTACTGAAACCACCCATATAAAATTAAGAATGCATCCACAGCACTACTAAAACTATCCTTTCGAAATTTCTCCCCCCCCCCTCTCCCTAGTTCGAAGAGAAGTTTTAGAGACGTTAAATAATTTTGAAAGGAAATGCAGCAGAGTAATTTCCAGAGGGAATACATTGAAATTATAGTGTTTTCTTTCCAAATTATGACTGAAAAACTTGACCCCAGCCCCCTGGTGAAATCTGCTCCAGTCCCCTTAGGGGTGCACTTCAAGATTTGAGAATACTTCCATTATCTTCACCGGTTAATTTTACGTAAGAATACACTTAGATTTTATGTAGATTCTCTAACCTTTCTTTCTATAGGGCACACATAAACACACACACACACACACATTGAGTTTTATATAGAGAGATTTATTTAAAACAAAAGAATTATGTTGTGAAACAATTATTTTTATATAATTCATTAATCGAGTTTACTTTTCGTTTAACCCCTTCTCTGTTCCCATTTTTATATCAACTACTGGCCATGTTGGATCTATGCCAGTATGTCGGCTAATTTACTAAGTGTTAATTTTTCTATTTTACATAATATTAAATTAATTTTAACGTAAATTGTATTTTGTTTTAAGATTATTACATTAAAAATTAAATTACATTAAAAAATAATTACAATTTTTGAGCTACTGCACATTTTTTCCGATAAAATTACATGGGTCGGGAAACGGCGTGATTATCTGAAATTCTTACTTTAATTCATTTACTGTACTGTCGTCTGTTATTCTGTTAATATGAACTTTAGAGGAATCCTAAAAATGTTACTAGGCACAATTTTTCAAAACATCTAATTTTATTTTTCTACAAATTTATTTATTCAAAAATAAAAAAGCCCTTCTGGATCCCCGTTTTCATTTTGTGTGGTTGACTAATACTGTTCGCCATGTATAAGCAACTAAAAAAGAGTACAGACTCGTTGATATTATCATTTCTTTTTTGATGTCTGTAAAAACGTTTTTTTTTTTTTGTATTGTAGATTAACACCCTAAGCTACCTCCCACCTTCCAAAAAAAAAATGAGATTCTACTTTCTTTAGACGATCACGTATGAACACTAAAAAACTTGGAATGAAAAAAACCCAATTAGAATGGGGAATCAGTTTTGCATATAAATTTAACACAGGCCATTTTAGGTGCCCCTCGCCACATCCAACACACTGGTCCTCGCTCACTCTGGGTGAGCCTATAGTGGTCCGAGTAAAAACGTTCATGCTTGAGGCACCCTATACCTCTTCCAGGACCTACTTCCATCTCTGTTTCGTAACCCCAATCTTCTTTCTCTAACTTAATTTGGGGGTCTAAGGCTGCTGTGACCCTTCCTTTTGCCTCCCCCTCCTTCTCATGGAGACCCAATCTCTTTTCGTGCCCTCTGGCTCACTCCCATCATTGTCCATGGCGAAATTGACCAAAGTTTGCAGTCTGTCGACAAATGCGTCTATGAGAATGGTCTGGATAGAACCACTTAATCGTGTATCTCTGTCCGGGAAGGTCAGCACTGCCAATCCTTCTATTCTTTCCCCCAGCTCTTCAGAGCTCCCTTTCTCAGTGGCCCTTAACCTCGTGAGCTTCTTGATCGCCTTTCTCTCACTGACGAACTGTCTCACTAACTGGTCTTGGAGGTCGCCCCCAAGTGCTCCCCATAGAGGGCTCAAATGAACTTTGAGGCTGATCCTATAGCCTCTTCATATGCTAATAAGATCCTTCTCGATCATCCAGACTATAAATCACTCTTGAATGGCAGCCTCAGCCTTCTCATTATAAGTAGGAACCCTAAGTTCCTTATCCCCTTGTGGATCTCTTCCACACCACTTACTGGCTCGGTAATCTCTGGCTCGTGATCGCTTATTGTATCACCCCGTATTTTGTTTTTCCCATATTTCCTTGCCTGCTCACTGTAAAATAATTCCTAATACATGCACTGTAAAATAATTCCTAATACATGCACTGTAAAATAATTCCTAATACATGCACTGTGACCTTGACAGGCGAGTTTTTTTTCTCTTTTCTTAGAGATCACCTGAGTGAGAAAAAAAAACAAGAGAAACCAAAACAGTTAACCTTAACCTTGTAACTCATCGTCAACCTTAACCTCTTACTCGGCTCTCATGTAACACAAAAGTACTCGATCCTGGTACATGGCACCAGACATGCGACCCTGTCCTCTCTGTCAGCAACTACTTAACTTTGGTGTCAGTTGATGTGGCATCTCTGTACTTTTGGGGTCATTCTTGGATGTACTAAGAGGCTTCATAACTGGTGGAAGACAAGCACATGAAGAACAAAAAAGAAACAAAACAAAATGGTGAAATCAAACAGACAATCTGAGCAATTCAAAAACACAACAATATACTTGATTTGTATTTAAGATATGTATTCTTCAAATTGGTAAATACAGGAACTGATTTTTTTCGTAGGAGTTAGTGTCTCATCCTCTGGATGATAAGTCTGGAGTTTCTTATAAATATTTATGGACAAACACACCCATAAAGACTTATACATATGGATACAAACATACATATAGATAAACAAATTTAACTCTGAATCAAATATACAAACGAGTATATATGTTGTATGTACCTATACGGTATTTACTTTATAGTTTGAGATGCATGGAAGTGTATATGTGTACACATGTGTGCCGGTGAGTTGATGTATTATTGTAGACCGTCGGTTAGAGATGGGCGGTTTTACCAAAAAACCGCGGTTTTTCGGTTTCGTCTCCATACCGAATACCGAATCGTTTTTTTTTTTAAAAACCGTAACCGTTCGGTATTGTGTTTTTACTACAGTAAGCCACCATATACAAGGAAACACGGTTGAAAAGATTTTCCGATTTGAATAAAATTGAACATTACCAAAAAATGTTATATTAGTAAGAGGACAGATTGAACAAATATATTACTGCAATTACTGCTATAAACACGAGGCGATTTTTGTTTATTTTCATTCTAGAACGAATTTTAAACATTTTAAAATATGAATATAGAAAATGTTGTTACATTTTTCGTACCCAACTAGTAAATAAATTAATCTTTCATCTTTTTTTATGCATTAAAATTATTATTGTACGTTGTTTTGTATTTCGGTAATAGTAATTTTAAATTATCTTATCCTAAAAAATATTGTCCTTTTTTTGAGCGAAAGTCAACAATGGCTGCTAGTATTGCTGATATAACAATCAATCAGCAGCAGCGTCTTGTAAAGCTTTGTAAAATTCGTTTATAAACTTCTTTAAAAGTAATATAAAAATACTTTTTGTGCTTAAAAAAGTTAATCCTATTTGGTTCTTTTATAAAAAATACTTTAAAAAATACTGGTTTTCACTCAACTTTAGAGCTTCTAGTAGTAATGAATTTCTAGTTGCCAATTTAAAAAAAAAAATTAAGATTCTACTTTTTTAGGCGATTACGTCTTAAAGTCTTGGCGAAAAAAAGAAAAAACAAAACAAAAAATAGTTTAGAATTTAGAGTGGGGGATCAGTTTCGCATATAAATTTAATGTAAAATGATCTCCGATTTCCCGGCCATTCTTGCCTTTTAGTGAAATTTATAAAATAAATAATTAACTCTAGGTACGACTAACAAGCCCACCTCCTAAAAATGCCATCTTGAACGTATCGTACCATTAACCTTAAATATGAGTGGCAAGCCACTCCTAAAAAACTCCCTTAACCCTAACACTAAGTCCGAATGGCAACCTCCATCCAAAACAAAACCTCTTCCTTAACCTTATCACTAACCCTAAGTCCGAGTAGGAAGCCCTAATCCTACAAAAAAAGCCCATTAAAACCACACATAATCGTCTAAAAAAAAAAAAAAAAAGCAGACGCCCATAAAAAAAAACGCACAGGATTTATTTGCCATAGAAAAAAATTGATTAATGCCCTAAAACGCTAGAATGGCCCGGAAATGGTGAATTATTCTGCATTAAATATATGTGAAACTAATCCCCCACTCGAAATTCTAAATGAATTGGGTTTTTTTCTTTCTGCTAAGTTTTCAGGGTGTTCACACTTAATTGCCCCTGGCCCTACCACTAACCTGAAGTTCAAGTGGTAAGCCCCCCTCCTCCCACAAAAACCCTTATAATCGTCTAAAAAAAAAAGAAAAAAAAAAAAAACAAGAAAAACGCAAAGGATTTATCTCCCATAGAAAAAATAATTAACTGTCCTAAAACGCTAGAATGGCCTTGAAATGGGGGATTATTTTATGTGAAACTGATCCCCACTTTAAATTCTAAAATAATTGTTTTTGTTTCTTTCTTTCTGCCAAGTTTTTCAGGGTGTTAACATGTAATTGCCTAAATAAAAAAAGTAGAATCTCATATTTTGGGGAGGTAAGGGGGTGAGTTAGCAGAAGGTGTAAATCTACAATAATGCTAAAGAAATCTTGCAATATATTCATTTTTAAACAGTCCTAGTATTAGATTTTAGTTTCTTGTACATAAAATGTATTACAATTCAACTTTGAGTTTTCTAACTTCTTTCTTTTAATGGATTCATGGTATTTTTAAGGTATTGCAGCATATTTATGTGCACTTAGTGCAGATTACTTGGAAACCATTAATTTCTGGAGATTTTCAGTGGCATATTCTGATTCCTTGTACAAAAATACACTTATATGGTAAATTTCATTGCTTAATCTTGTGTTTTAACAAAGATACAACACTTTTACTGAAAAATTAGTGTAAACAATGTGACGAAACGCATATGGTCTTAAAGAGGGGAAAATATCCAATCGTGCGAGGCACAAAAATAGTCATAACTTCCTTATTTTTAGTCAGATTTAAAAAATTTAAAAAGATTCTTTCTTAGATCATCAAGCTCTTTCTATATATGCCATTATTGAGATATTTTAAGCAATTTAAATTTTTTCATGTGTATTGCTACTTGTAGGAAGAAATCTTTGTTTACAGTTTGTTTATCATTAACATTTTGAATTTTCAAATGAAAAAAAGAGAAATACGACAGACAACATGACATTGTATTTTTAGCATAAACTATTTTCGAATGAAAAAGAAAAAATCAAACGCGTTCCGTATGATGTCGAAAATCTATTTGATTCAACTCAAAATTGTAAAATAATTATTTGTTTGTTTCAGAGTTATCTAAAAAAATAAGTTATTAAAATGAAATTAAAAAAAAATACTTGTAAAAGTAAATAAACGAAAAGTAGTGAGTAAGTATAAACATTTAAAAAGAAAAAAAGTAGTTGCCAATGCTAGTGTCACTTTATTCGGATTTTTAAAATTATTTTAAACATTAGGCATTTCATTGTTTACTTTTGAAAAGCCACTTCATACATAAATTGTCATTTCTAGAGAACTATCTCTCAACTATACCGTTTTCTCTCCCAAAAATGGGTTATTCAAAAAGTAGACTATGCAACGATTTATATTTTACTAAATTGTTAATATGGTATTTATTTAGAGTTGACAATTTATTCGAAAGTTTAATTATTAAACTTTAATCCAAGTCATGAATTCTATGACTAAAATTACCGTAAAGCTTAAAAAATGACTTTAGGTGAATTAATAATCTCTACTTTTTTTTAACCATCCTTCCTTTTCCCTTGGCGCGGTTTTCGGGTGTACTACTAGTCTTTTACGCCACTCTATAAAGTTTTATTACCCTGTCTTAACAAATATTAACCCCAACACGCACCAGTTGACAGAACTTCGAGCACACAAAATGACAGACATCCCAACAGTCAACACCGGCAATTCGAGAAGTATATGGTGTGTTTATTTTACGCGACAAGACACGTCTTGCAAACATTTTCACCTATTAAAAAATTAAAATTTTTATCTGTCAAATAATTTTGACAATATTTCATTTTCATCATCATTTTTGCTTAATTTTATTTGTAAAATTATTTTGTTTGTTTAAATAAATTTTCGTTTTTTAATTTCTTGCATTTCTGAGTTATATTTTAGCTTCTGATGGGTTAAAGAATTAGATAGAATGTATATTCAAACTCAGTTTTATTCTTCAGAAATCTTTCATGAATCTTTGGTCACTGTTGTAACGAGTTAACTGTTGTAACGAGTTAACTGTTAAAAAGGTATCAGAACTTTGATTACAACAGTCAACACCTTAAAACTTATATGATTCATATCATGGAGAATGATTCAGTCACAAAATTATCGAAACAGTGGCATAATTCAACTAAACGTTGAATAATAACTAATCATCACACAAGAGAATGAATAGCTTCTATAGTAAAAAAATTTTTTTCAGAAAAACCGAACCGTAAACCGAGGTTTTAAGGGAAAAAAACCGAAACCAAAATTTCAAAACCGCCCAACTCTACCGTCGGTATTTATGGATCCATGAATATGTGTGTGTACGACTGTTTAAAATTGTCAGTGCTAATGAAGATAAGCACATTTTTCAGTTTGGGATAAAAATTATGGCAACTGAACTAAATAATATCCAACATTTTTCACGACAATACTATAAAACAAATCAATAAAAAACATTTTTAGGCCAAACCTGCACTAATGCAAATAAGACATTCCATTTTACTTTTAACGAAACTATCAAACTAACACATATACTATGAATATCACCTTTTATTCCTACGTTGGCTTCATTAAAAATTACTTTAAATTAAAAAAAATAAACAACAAAAGTGTTACAAGTTTCACATTCGTTCATATGTCAACTTTTATTCTTTTTTTTGACTGTGCTTTAGTACAAAAAACGCCTTGAATAGTTAATTGTGTTCTCTTTTCTTTTCAATGACAGCTTCACTTCCAGTTTGGTTTCGTCATTTCTGCTTCATTAACACGAAACCGTGAATTTTTTTTTTACAGACAGGTAGACTATTTCTTATTTACATTTATTTTTAGAAAAGAAATATAAGTTACTTATAATAATGATATTAATAATAATAGCGATAATAATAATTAGGTTACTACTAATAATGATTTCTTCAATCTGTTCATTTAAGTGTCGCTCGAAGTTGATCCCATAAATTATTGTTTCTTATTTACATTCCCACATTACTGACTCTTATAATTACATTTGTTTAAAAAATCCAATCTGATTTTTTTACATTTTATTTTCATACATAATGTTATGACAATTTTAAACAGATTTTTCATTCTTTTTTTTTATAATCCATATAATTTAAGGAAATTATGACACCAGGGTGCCAATTATGGGTTCTGCATTTGCGCCAGTAAAGATAACGTTTTTTTTTTTTATTTCATTTCCCTTGAAAATTAATAGTTTAAGAAATTACAAAATAGACATACTAACATGGAGCTGGGAGCAGAAATTTCTTGGTTTCTTCACTTTATCCTAGGCAATGCCAGGATGAATATAGAAGGGTGTGTGGAATCTCGCGTAGGTATATTTACGTTGACATATCAATAAATCACTGTTAGAGTATGGTGTCCAGGCCTCTGCTCCGTATCTAATACGTGATATCCAGCATCTGGAGAGAATTCAAAGACTGGCTACTCGAATGGTGCAAAGTATATGGGATCTGCCGTATGAAAGCCGACTCAAGAAACTTGACCTTTTCTCCCTTGAGCACTGATGATTACGTAGTGATCTCATTTTGGCCTACAATCTCCTCAATGGTCATTACGATATACTTCAGGACCTATTATTCACTCCTGCACCAGAAAGAGGTCTACGCGGACACCACAAGAAACTATTTCACCGCTGATTTAGATTGAACCAGAGGAGGGCCATCTTCTCAATCAGAATCTCTGGACCTTGGAATAGTCTCCCAAGAGAAGTAATAAATGCGCCAACAACGCTGAAGTTCAAGGTGAATTTGAACAGGTGCTGGGCTACTCTATTCTCGTCTGTGTAAATTTCTACCACCCTTTCCCTACATGGCAACTGAAATGTGCTTGTTTTATTTTTTGCCAAATTAATTGAATTGAAAATATGTGTATGTCAGTATATACTGGATAAGTATATTGTCTTCGGTATGTGAATCCATAGGTGAGAGTACATGTGTGTGGATATAAATTGAGTATGTACTTATGTGTGAGTGCGTTTCTTGGAAGTGTTTACTTGTGTTACATATATATATATATATATATGATAAAAAATGGAAATAATATTCCAACGTAATGGAAAATGAAAAAAGGAAAACCAAAAATGTTATTTATGTATTCATCAACGTTTCGTCTTTATTTCAAGACTTCCTCGGGATGATTGATTTGAAGAAATAACACGCAAACTTTTTCAAATATTTGTACTTGTGTGTTATTTCTTCAAATCAATCATCCCGAGGAAGTCTTGAAATAAAGACTAAACGTTGATGAATACATAAATAATATTTTTAATTTTCCATATATGTGCACTCGCTTAAGAAATCCAAATAGATATTTGATAGCTATAAACCGACACCTGCCTTTTCTGTACGAAAGCGTCGTTGGAGTTAAGTCACATTTTGTTACTGACAAATGTGAATTTTAAATAGTAATAATAAAAAAATAAGAGAGGTTTCTAAAGTAATCACAGCCAGTTATTCTGATCACATGTCTACCGTGGCTTTGAGTTTTCTTTTTCATACCTATTGTTATAAATATCACAATTCCACTCTTGATAAATAGATATAAGTTTATTTCATTAAGATCTTTCAAATAAATATTAAAAATCTCAAGCCTAAAACATATTTTTCTCCTGAAAAAATACAGGGATGTGAGACTCTCACTTTTTAGCAGAATTCCGTTTTTTATAAATCAGAAAAGTCAGAATTCCACTTTTTCTTTGAATTCAGAAAAGGCAAATTTCTTTTTTTTTAAGCAAAGTCTGATTTCTGCTGAATCGCTAGAGTGTTACGTCTTATTTTTTCGTCATGGTTTTCTTTTTCTCTCTTCCTCTTCCTGTCTCGGTTTGATTTGTTTTATTTGCCTTATACTTCAAAACGATTCACGATATGAGTAGGGGGAGGTAGAAGATTTTTTTTCATCAAAGAATGGGGGATAATTTTACGTTAAATTACACATGACCCATAGGTTGGTGTGACTCATCTCCACAATGTACATTGTATGAATCAACAGATTCAATGAAAATAAAAGAAAGTGGTATTCTTTTGCAGAATTCATTTGGATTCAGAAACAACTAATAAACAAGCCATTAAGAACAATGCCAACACAACAATTATATAAAAATCTAATAATTATTTACAGGAATAGTAAATATACAAACAAAAAACAAATATAAGATATTAACTTGGGATGGGTTTGGTACCAAATATTATTTAGCAACATCTAGCAAAGAATGGTCATTTATATACAATCAAAGGTTGAATAAGATATTACTTTTGGTGATGCATGCATAACTTAGGATAACAATATATCCTTGAAGATGAAACAATGTTCATTCAATCTGAAAATCAAATTGGTGCATTTTTAGCACCATTGCCATGAATGTAACAATCCAGTGAAACGTACTCCGATATGAATGAAAAGAAAGTTCTTTAGCTCTGGAATTAAGGATGGGTATCTCATAGGCAAGTTTTAAAGGTGTTTGATTCAAAAATTCAAGATGGCTGCCATCCAATGGGTTTTATGGGAAACAATGAAAAGAAATCATAAATCTGAAAAGGATATATCCTTTTGTTATAATCCAAAATGTCAGGAAATTCAACACTCGTTTAAAATTATATTTTGGCTTAGTCTCTTCAAAAGGACTTTGTGATTTTCCATGTAAAATCTCTTGCGATGTGCATATGTAATTACTGTTTTATTTATTGAAAGCAACATTTCAATTTAGCCGGTTATTTTCTTTTCACAGTTGTTTTGCTTCTTACTACAAAATTTGTTCATTAAGTCAATTAAATACTAAAAATGTGTTTCTTTGTTTAGCCTGTACAATTTTGAGTTATTAAAAGCATTTTTACAAATTATTGACAGCTACAACAGCTCAAAATGTTGTCTTGCTTCACTGCAAGGTCAATTTTTTGTTTGAAATTAATGAATTTTTGCTGCACTCAATCGTCCAGCAGTCTCCATCACAACACATGCTCTATTTTTGTATTTGTCTTAGTTGTATGGAATAATTAGCTGATAGTGGTAATTTTTATTAAATTCCTTCTTGACTACTCTAATAACAAAAATGTAAATATTTGTATACATAAAATATTTTGGTGCTTACAAAAACCAAAATTGAGAATAGTTGTTCCCACTTAGTGCAGAGTGCTCTCTCTCTCTCTCTCGTTGGGAGATGTAAATTAGATGTTTAGTATTTACTCTTGAATTAGACTGGCCAAGATTTTTAGAATAAAAATCATTTAGTCACTTTGTTTACACTGTGTTTGACTGGTTCATCCTAGTTTATTTACGAATTTAGACACTCTTCAATTCAAACAAACCTAATTCACTAGTAAATACTAGGCGATCAAACACATGAGAATGGTACTATAGAGAATGTAGTAATATCGTCAGATGTGGATGGGTTAAAAATGGAATTTTCCACATTATAAAGAAAGCAGAAAATTCCATTGGAATATTAGAATTAATGTAAGAGAAGTTGCATCATGGCAAAGAAGCAAGGTAGATCCTGTCTTTTGGATTTTTGACATCAAAGCGAACAGGTGTTTCTTTTGAGCCAACCCCCCCCCCCCCCCCCCTTCAGGGGATTGCCAAAATAATGCAATCATCTAGCTAAACTTGCTGTAAAAAAACATATTTGAAGATAAGTAAATCTAGAGAAAATATGGAAGTTGTTTTTTTGTTTGTGTTTTCATTTCTGGATAAAAAAAACAAACCCTTATTTGTTTTCTTGATATTGAAATATTAATCTGAAAAGGTTGGTAAAAACTGTCAAATGATGGCCAAACCGATAATTTTATTTTTCAGAGATGGCGAACATACAGAAGAACCCATTGCTAGTATGCCAAATCAATGTCGCTATGGTGTCAAAAAGCTTAAAGATGTCCTACAACCACTTGTTGACAAAGGTTTACAGGCAATTCTTATATTTGGTGTTCCTAAAAATTTACCAAAGGTAAGCCATGAAATTTATTTTATTTTGTCATCATAAATTCAGATAAGCCCATCATATTTTTTTTATGTCAAACTTGTCATTAATTCAAATTTAATGACTTGAAAACCCAAATCAGATGAGTTAATCTTAAATTATATCAATTGGGAATCATTTTTTTTTTTTTCAGTTAATTTTTTTTGTTAACATTTGCTGCTTTATTCCAACCTCATGATGTTTTGTGTGATTACAATTTATGATTAATATATTTATTATAAACATGACAAATATATATATAAATGAAAAGTTGCATTTTCAAAATGCATGCTTAGAGCCGACGTCATTTTCGTTTCTAATGTAGAGATTATTTTTTTAATTAATCACAAATTTAATAACTTGTCAATGATGCTTTATATATGGTTCATGTTGTTACTCCTGATTGCATATAAATATTTAATTAAATAAGCCCAAACTATCCGATTTTTAAGAAAATGCTAGGTTTTGATCTAAGTTGATGAGAAATTCCAGTCAAGTCCAACAAGGTTCTCTATTTTTTTTTCAAATGAATTATCTTGATTTTTGGGCACCTATACTTCAGAGTAGCTTTTATGTTATGCCCTTGGGTTTCGACCATCTCAGTCCACCATTTGGATTTTGTGAAACATTAAAAGCATTTATTTTAAATTTATCTGAGAAAAAAATTCATCTGAAAATTTTTTAAATGTGAAAATCCAAGTCTTTGATAGCAAAATTAGAAAACTCACAAATCTGTCACTTAACAACATTGTCTGCCATAATCTGGTCAGCATACTTTGCAGAAAAGATCAATTTAATTGTTCAAAGTAACAGCTTCAATGGTTTTTCGATCATTAAAAATGAAAAGTGAAAATCATAGATTCAGATTTTTAAAAATTTGTTTTTTTAATTCTTTAACCTTCATAACTGTTATTAACTTAGAATCATATAAATCTATAAAACTATATACATATAGTTTTATAGATAAAGAAAGTGCATAAAGAGCTTATTTTATAAAGGGATTAAAATCCGTATATAAGTATATTTATGTTATCTAAAAAGGGGTTCAAAATAAAAAATTCTTAAGGGGTACTCCAGGGGCTCGAAAAATTATTTCAGCAGCAGGGTAAGTCTGAAGTGGTTATTTGACTTGCTATTTGCTTTCTCGCTTCCCCTCGCCATTCAAAATTGTTTTATCTGGGAGCTAGAAAAGGGCATATGTCTAACTTTTGCGTGACGGGATAGAAATACATACATTTATATATTTATACTAGTAGAATACACATCCCAGGACGGGTATAAGTAATAAATATAGCATTAGTTTTAAATTTTAGTGGGTTTTTTTTTCTTGGAAAGGGAGGGTATGATTTCAGTGCCACCCCCCTAAATGGTAAAGTTTACAAAAAAAATAATTCGACCATGTTACTCACCCTGTTGCTGAGAATACATATTTCATAATTCATAATGATAAGTTCAATAGTTTAAGATTTTACCAAGCACATACATATTATTTTTGTATCTAACTTATTTTAAGTTTTTGAGATGAGGGTGCGAGTTTGGGTGGTTGCAAAAGTTTACAAAAAATATAATGTGCCTATGTTACAGTGTTGTCTAGAATATATTCTAGGCAACAACTTTACCATTTAAGAGAGGCAACCACCCAAACTCGCACCCAAAATTCATAATGATCAGTACATAGAAAAATATATGCCAACATTTGTTTGGACTATGAAGACTTTTGTGAAACGATAATGATAAAAAAAGACAACGGTCGAGATTTCAGGGTTTAAATAATTATAAAAAAGAACACAGGTGAAGAGTTCTCCAATTCAAGACACAAGTGAAAGTAAAAGGAAATCAATCAACAGATCCGTGTGAAGTCACATAAGACAACCAAGTTGGAAATTCAAATAGAAATCTAATAGGGGAAAAGGAACATATCTAACATGAGCAAAGAATACATTCGTATAAATAAGATCAGTTTATGAGAGAAAGTGGGATTGCAACTTACATTACACAGACGGGCGATCCAGAGTTAAAGAGTTCAAAATATATGACAGTTCTTCCCATACAAGAAGAATGGTAACAGTAAATAGGAGTCCGATAAGTATAGTGTGAGGATTTGTTGAGTTCCTGATAGCAGGGCCGTCGCTACACAATCTCCTTCCGGGATCACAAATCAGGATATCGGGTTGATAACCGTAGGCAGTAGGAGATGAATTTGAGGATCATACATTGTTGGGTGAAAATGTCAGCTGGATTTGGTTGGTAATTTCTGAAATCATTTTGATATTTCAAATTCGGCTTTTTATTCACAATGAAAAAGAGTCAGAATATTAAAATGTGTTTCTTTTGGCGCTTTTTTGCACAATCTTCTCTGTTTGATAATAAAGGCTGTTTCTTTTGGTTTTCCTTTCCTTCTTCTTCATAGATGTTGTCAACTAACTGCTGGCGATAAAATGTGTATATTAGAGATGGGCGGTTTTACCGAAAAACCGCGGTTTTTCGGTTTCGTTTTTTTTTTTTTTGAACCGTAACCGTTCGGTATTGTGTTTTTACTACAGTAAGCCACCATATACAAGGAAACACGGTTGAAAAGATTTTCCGATTTGAATAAAATTGAATATTATCAAAAAATGTTATATTAGTAATAGATTGAACAAATATATGATAAAAACATTTAATTGACTTGTAGGAAGAAATCTTTGTTTACAGTTTATTTATCATTAACATTTTGAATTTTCAAATGAAAAAAAGAGAAATACGACAGACATGACATCGTATTTTTAGCATAAACTATTTTCAAATGAAAAAGAAAAAATCAAACACGTTCCGTATGATGTCGAAAATCTATTTGATTCAACTCAAAATTGTAAAATAATTATTTATATTTGTTTAAGAGTTATCTAAAAAAATAAGTTATTAAAATGAAATTTTAAAAAAATACTTGTAAAAGTAAATAAACGAAAAGTAGCGAGCGAGTATAAACATTTAAAAAGAAAAAAAGTAGTTGCCAATGCTAGTATCACTTTATTCGGATTTTTAAAATTATTTTAAACATTAGGCATTTCATTGTTTACTTTTGAAAAGCCACTTCATACATAAATTGTCATTTCTAGAGAACTATCTCTCAACTATACCGTTTTCTCTCCCAAAAATGGGTTATTCAAAAAGTAGACTATGCAACGATTTATATTTTACTAAATTGTTAATATAGTATTTATTTAGAGTTAACAATTTATTCGAAAGTTTAATTATGACACGAACGAAAACATTCCACCAGAAGTACAGCAAAGTAGTGAACCAAAAGGGGAAAAAGACTTTTGGGGTTTTCTCCGAAAGAAAGGTCAGGCAAGAACAAAAGAAATTGATACCAGCGGTAAAAAAATATCTCGGATTAAAAACGAGGTAGATCGATTTCTGTATGGAAAAGCCATCGACCCATCAGCCTGTCCTTTTGTCTGGTGGAAGAAAAATGGGAGGCTCTACCCGAATCTTTGTATTCTGGCAAGAGAACTTTTGAGTATTCCAGCTACCTCTGTAGCGAGTGAACGCATATTACTAAATAGGCTGGACTTTTCATTAGTGACCGAAGATGTAGGCTGAAACCTAACCATGTTGAGAAACTAGTTTTTCTCAATCACAACCTAAGAAAATGAGTAAAAACATTTTCACCTATTATAAAATTAAAATTTTTATCTGTCAAATAATTTTGACAATATTTCATTTTCATCATCATTTTTGCTTAATTTTATTTGTAAAATTATTTTGTTTGTTTAAATAAATTTTCGTTTTTTAATATCTTGCATTTCTGAGTTATATTTTAGCTTCTGATGGGTTAAAGAATTAGATAGAATGTATATTCAAACTCAGTTTTATTCTTCAGAAATCTTTCATGAATCTTTGGTCACTGTTTTAACGAGTTAACTGTTGAAAAGGTATCAGAACTTTGATTACAACAGTCAACACGATTCATATCATGGAGAATGATTCAGTCACAAAATTATCGAAACAGTGGCATAATTCAACTAAACGTTGAATAATAACTAATCATCACACAAGAGAATGAATAGCTTCCATAGTAAAAAATTTTTTTACCGAACCGTAAACCGAGGTTTTAAGGGAAAAAAAACGATACCGAAACCAAAATTTCAAAACCGCCCAACTCTAGTGTATATCCTCGAATTAGGAAACTATATAGATGTCGGTCACTAGAAGCCTAGGTTTAAGAATTGACAATTTATATTGTATTTAGAACCCAGATCAATGAGTGCATTAACCTTACTCATTGGGGTAAAGAAATTGACAAACAGGTTTGGTGACAATATATGTTTGACAGAACATGGAGGGGGGTGGGGGGTACAGGAAGGAATATGTGTTATTGCTCGCTTGAAATTATTTATCTGCTTTCCGCTTACAAACTGAAATGAGGAAATAAAAATTTACTCTCGTATTCTGTTGGTATTCCCTCTGGGAAATGTGCTATATATATATATACTAGCAAAAACTACCCGCCGTCCGGGCGGCAATTACTGACACTGTAGTCTTCTTTACAGAAACCAAAGAAGTAATTTTGATTTGACATTTTAAAAAATGATGATTTTTCGTAGTGTTATTTGATATATTCCAATGTGGGGGAAATATACTGTGCATGAACATCGTCAAATTTTGTTTTTTAGGAAAAAACAACAAAAACGTTAATTGATATGGTCTTTAAGATATTTAACGCTGATAAATTTTATTTTGTTTCTGCATGAAAATGAATTCCTCATTAAAACTGGTTATATAATGAAATAAATAAACATAAGGGTGGAACATTGATTGGTCAAAGAAAACGATTTTATATTACTGAGTAATTGAAAATGGGTACTTTGTACTTTTCACCTTTATTATAAAAGAAAGAAAAAAAATAGTTAAAGAATATTAAAGAAAAAGACTTTTTTTTTTGTAATTTAGAAAGATTAGAGAAGGTTTATTTCTTTTCTATGACAAATTTTTAATTTATCATCATCACTACCAACATGTTAACTCCTTGGCCTTTTGGCTCGGAGCAAAATGTAGTATCTGTACTGAATCTGCACTTAGTTTTTATGTTCTCTGTCAGTGAAGGAGAAATCCTTCTAGACCGAAGCAATTGAAATTTTGTTCCAATTCAGAGTGTCCTTTTGGGGAGCTGAATTCTCCCGAGGTTAAATATTGACATTGTGCCTAACTCTGCTCTCGTGGGAAGAAAATAAATAGTAACAGCAACAACAATAACAGCAACAAATTTATTAAAAAAATAAGAAACGCATGTATTTAATTATTAACAGATTAGAAAATATTAATTCATTAGAAACTTAAGAATAAATAAATATGCAAATGAGAGGATGATATCATGATGAACGAACTACATACACTGATCCCCACTACCCCTCAAAGGAGGGGTTAATGCCTGGGAGGATGATATCATGACAACAGAATAGATAGTACACACAAAATTGCTAATCCTAGAAAAATGGTATCATGAGGAACAAATGTATACTGTATGACCTTCCCTCCAAAGAGGAGGTAATGCCTGGGAGGAATGTATCATGATGAATGAAAATATACTACAGAGAATTAAATAAGCATAAACCGTTTTAATGTCAATTTAGTTAGAATAGGTGGAAAAAACTTTTGCATTTATTTATTTAGATAACATCAAAAAACCATGGCAAGTTTCATTGTCCACATGAAACACTTAAATGAAAATTGGCTGGAAAAATATAGTCGCCATCTTTATAAACAAAGATGAATATGCTAGCTAAGGAAGAACAATAACTTTCATAATTTTCTAGATAAAAAAGACATGTTTATTATAAACTTGAGTTACTGTTCTTCCTTAGCTAATATTATGGTGAACGAACATATACTACACTGACTCTCCCCCCCCATGACGGAGGATAATATGATAAACGAACACGACTTCCCTCCACCCAAAAAGGAAGTCATTCTTGCGTGGACGGTCTTATGAGAATAGAACCGATACTACACTACCCTCCCCCCCCTTAAAAGATAGTCTTACTAAATCGAGTCTTGTTTTTTTTTTTAATTCTGGGATTCCCTATGCACCCTTAAAAACGAAGGAGGTAATTCCTGAGAGGACAATCTTTTGACAACAGAACCGATACTACACTACACCGCCCATTAAAACATATTCTAATTTATCAATTTTTTTTTTTTTTTTTTTTTTTAATTTAAAAAAATGCCGAGTCACAAAAAATATTTTTATGGTTATTTGGCCTTTTGGCTAAGATCAAAGTGTAGTATCTGTTCTCGACATCACAGCGATGTTTGACACTTTACTAAAGCCGGAAGTAAATTATCTCCCTTGAAAATGAAATTCTAAATAAGTTTTTAAACGCTATCATATTTTTTTATAAAATGTCTTTATTTTATTTATAATTATAATAATAGAACTATCGATAAAACGATTGCATATGTAGAAGAAAATTTGACAATACAAGTAGAAAGGTATATTACAGAATATTAATTTATTAAAAACTTATATATATATATATATATTGATATATATATATATATTGATATATATATATATATATATATATATATATATATATATTGATTTTTATTGTAGAGTGGGACATATAAGATTTTAGGTTTTCGTTTGTATCCAAATTTTCCACTCAATTGTAATATATGAGATAATATTATAACATGATCATTCCTTTAACTTTAAACAAGATATACTAATTAAATTCATTTTAAATAAATCTTGGCAAAGACTTCTTGAATCAGCACTTATTATAAACTCTAACACAATTAAACAACATAATGGCTTTTACAATTTATCTCTTTTAATCAGAAAAATAATAAACGAACAAAACTTAAATTTAAATCCATATTCCCAACAAAACTTTGTACATAACAAATATTAAAAAATTAAGATATTAAAAAAAAAAATCTTTCTTTCAACTTCATGAACACAACATATTTTGAATTTTAATGTCTCTGGTTCAGTGGGAAAAAAAGGACTGAAAACCTTCTTTTCAAGTTATAGACGCACCACATATTTCAAATTTTAACTTCTATGTTTTTCTTCAAATCGGCCATCTTAAGAAAGTCGTTGAACAATAAGATGAAATGTCAATGAACATATAAACTTTCTGATTTTTTATCAGGTTGGATTATCAATTTCATAACTATCATCATACATTATATATATATATATATTATTATAGTTGCAGTTGATATCTGAAATAATTAAGAATGGGTGTAATTGCAAATTTTACATGATTAGCATGCTTTTTAATAAATCGATACTTATACTAGATGAAAGTATTAGGCCAAATTAATTTTATTCCCAACCAAGGATAAATTATTTCTTTAAAAGGATTTGTGAGTACGTTCAATAAATGATCATCCAATCTATTTATAGAGGAATCTTTATCTTTCAATAATTTCTTTTTTTTTTATCTTTCAATAATTTCTTTTTTTTTTATCTTTTCAATAATTTCTTCTTTTTATCTTTCAATAATTTCTTTTTTTTATCTTTCAATAATTTCTTTTTTGAAAGATATTCAATAATTTCTTTTTTTTCTTTATCGTTCAATAATTTCTTTTTTATCTTTCAATAATTTCTTTTCCTTTTAATACATATTTTTTCGCCCCTCTTTTCTCTAAAGGACAATATAGGAAGAAGTGCTACTATTCCTAATTCACCTGTAGTTATTGCCTTGGAACATTTAAGACGTTGGTTTCCTCGACTTTTACTCATCTGTGATGTATGTTTGTGTTCTTATACCTGTCATGGTCACTGTGGTAAGTATTGTTCTCTTCTTTCAGACAATTTCACTTCTTTCTTTGTGTGTGTTCTAATACTTTATGACTTTGCTATTGGACTACATACAAAATTCCTTGTTTCACTGACTGAATGCAGATGTATTCCCTTCAGTCAGTTATGACATTCTTCTGGGTTTTGGTTTTAAATAATCAAACCGATAAGACGTGTGTAAGATGTTAAACTACATCCAGTGGTGAGGCCCCAATTTTGAAGGTTTAGCTGAGAGGGTCACTCCTTAGTTTCCATTACTCCCAGATCCGCTCTCACCCAGCAGAGTGGAAGTACCTGTCAGGATGCCAACAGGATGAGTTTTTATAGAATCTCTTTTGTATCAACCAACAACTAAACAAGATGCCAAAATAAAACCACATTTTTTCCTAGAAAAGTCTTGAATGAAAGCTATAGTTCGATAGAGCAAAACTTCATGCATATACAAACCATCAGCAGAAGTGCCAACTTGATAAGATGCCAACAAGCGAACAACCCATATAAGTAACTATACCAAATGTTTAATTACCATCACTTGAAATAATATACAAATGACAAATTTGATATATAGGAAGCAAGCTACAGGTAGCTACACAAGTTACAACCATCTATTGTATAAAGGAAAGGCATATATCTGTGTCAGCACTTTTTTTCTTCATTTGGGGTCGTTTTTTGGCAATTTCTTTCTTTAAATGCATCTATGATGCTATATAATATTCGCTATTGATGGGTTTTCCTTTCTCAATGTAATTGATGAACAAAATCCCTAAAATATAGTTCATCCATTGTCACATATTGACTTAAAAACTTCTTTTTTGTTGCAAATAATGCTCTGAATCATCGAGGTGTTGTTGTTTTTGATCGACTGTGAGCAAACGCAGCATGAACTTTGAACACAACTTTCATTGACAAATGTTTATGCAAAATAGTGAATACACTGCCATCTGATATCTTCAACTTTTCTTCTATCTCATGCAATTTCAATTTACAATTTAAGTTAAAACAACTTTGTGGACTTTTAAAATATTTTCCGAGGCAACTGCCAAATTTGTCCAACCTGAGCATTCAGCGTCGTTTGTGTATGTTTTACATGTTTAAAGTCAGCATGCCACCTCTTAACCATTGTTTCCAACGAAGCCGTCTGAATAACACTTATCAAGCCATTGCTAGAACAGTATTTTTTCCCCATCAGAAAGCAATGCTTTATCAACACACAAAATTCAGATTTTTACATTGTTTTAAAAATTTACAGCAGTAGCTTTTTTTTTAAATAACTATAATTTGTAAACTAATAATCCAATTTGGCTTAAATTTTGAAACATGCCATTTGAAGGTTAGTACTTTATAAAAATCATGATTTTTTTATTAGTGGCGCCATCTATCAGGCCCAGGATTTAACTGAGATATATATATATATGAGAGAAAGAGATTGGTTTAAAAAAAAAATGTAACACAAGTTCTCCATAAAGAATGAATAAGATAAAAATAAGACATAAAATCACCCATCAGTTGTTGAGATGCTGTCAAATCCAACTAAATTAGAATTTTTGTATCCATAAAACATGAGAAAATTTAAATCCTACATCGTACCAAATTATTATTTTTTTATTATGATTATAGGCAAAACGAGATTCTTCAGCAATTTGTGTTCTAAATCTGTTCTGACTGTTAAAAAATTGGCCAACTGAAAGTTGTGTTCTTAAAAATTCGGAGAACCTTTTTTAATAATTGAAATAATATAAGAAAAATTTATATATATATATATATATATATATATATAATGAATAGATGAAAGGATAAAATAATCCGACGGTATGAAACTAAAATGGAATAACTTTGTGACTTCATCAATAACTTAAAAAAAAAAAGATGCAGAGGTTTAGAATGTCGACATCAAACAGAGCATTGTGTAAAACAATCGTATATGGCATTGTAAAAAGTTATTTTGCTTCCTAAAAACGCCAACTTCAAAAAATTAATTATTTGAAAATATTCTCTAATTCCTCTTTCTAATTATATATTTATAAAAAATGAATTTCTGAATTTGATACGTTATCGCTGAGCAGTGTATTGGTCTGTGCAAATCACACCGAACGGCCCAAGACTTTGTTTTGCATTTGTAGATTTATACCAGGTTTACGAGGGCCATATTTTACATACGGCACCTGGTGTTCCCAAATGGTCACCTATCTAAGTACGTGGTACCAGCATAAAATCAGTTCAGGACGAGTCGAAAAAGAAAGCCAGCAGTTTTGTACTTCTATTCCCCTGTTGAAAACGAATCCAGCCTACTTGAATTTAATGTGTATTCAATAGATTTGGGATCGTAATGTCTTAAAGAAAATGAGGTTAATTTAAATGTTACTTTCTGATGTTCAAGGAAACCTTCTGATTGTCAGAAATTGCCTTTCCTTGTTTTTCCTTGTTTTGTATTTTGACCATCATTTTTATGTCTTCGTATTTGCAGGTGTCTTGAATAAAGATGGTAGTATAAATAATCCTGAATCCATTAAACGTTTAGCTGAAATCTCTGTGGTATATGCCAAAGCAGGTATGTAATTTTTCTATAAATTAAATTGTTAGTTGGATGGTATGACAATTTAAGTTTTATTTTTTTTATTTATTTTTTTAAATTTTTTTTTGCTTTCATTCTTATTCTTTCTGAAGAAGCCATTCATTCTCTTGTGTGACGATTAATTATTATTCCAAGTCTTGTTGAATTATTTCAATGAGAAGGTGATCAATTTGTGACTCAATCGTTCTATTATTTAAGGGACGGCTAAAGAACATCATCTGCAGGCTCAGTTCAAAATATAGAGGGAATAAAAAGGAGCTTGAAGGCAAAATTCCAGCAATTGCAAAAAGAATACAAATGAAGGACAACAAGAACAGGTCGAAATTCGAAAACAAACATTTCAAAAAGAATGCAAGACTGTTCTACAGAAATCTCATAAGAGAGACAATCATGGTGGAAAAGCCACCCAAAAAGCAAGAGCAGAAGACTACTGGAGGCCTCTGTTTTAGGATGAGGGACGATGCTATAAAGAGGCCCAGTGAATCTTGGATATAGCTTCAAGTAATAAAAACCAGCCTGAAATGCCAGAGCCAGAGATAACGCCTGAAATGCTTAAACGAAAGTTGGATTGATTCCAGAATCACAAAAATTCTACCATAGACAACTTATCCAATTTCTGGCTTAAACAACAGCACTTCATAGTCACTATAGTAGCTGCTTCACCAGACAGTTGAAGGTGTGAGGAAGCCACACCAGCATTGCTAGTAAAAGGCGATACAAGCCTTATACCCAAAACGAGTGAGACACAACGTCCTAGTGAATGCAGACCCATCTGCTGTCTGACTACAACCTACAAGCTCTTCTGGAGCATACCTCGAAAAAGAACAAGCAGGATGCAGGAGGATATGTTTTGGTACCAAGGATCAGTTGTTGATTAATAAGACCATTTGTAAGGACTGTAGGAAGAGGCAGAGAAACCTAAGCATGGCTTGGATCGATTACCAAAAGGCATATGATAGCGTGCTTCACACGTGGCTACTGTGGTGCCTTAAATTATATATAAGATCCAAGAAAACCATTGTTGTCCATATAAAGATGTGGCAAACAACCATATCATTAAGCCACACTAATAGAACAATAACAATCTGTAGAAGAAAAAAATAACGAAATAATCTTTTAACAGAGATGTCGCCAAGATCAAGTCCAAATGGAAGAAAAAAAAACGTCTCTCTCAACTGTATAAAAAAAAACGTCGTTCAGTTCAACATAAACAAAAATCCGGCACTCTTCTTTTCTTTAGTTGACTTTCCAATCCCACATTCAGAACGATCTCCACAAAACTGACTGAATCTTCACTTTCGCTCTCTTATTGAAAAAAAATGCGACGCATGCAAATCAACTTAATTTGCATGAATCTCTCACTCGACACAGCTGCCCGGATTTTCAAATAAAAACCTTATTTGACTTTCTGACGCCTTTCTCCTCCCACTCCTCTTTCTTTTTTGTCGTCAGCGAGCGTTTTCGGGTTCGCCCTACATACACAGCATACCAGACGCTGCCTCTTTGAACGGCGCCGACAAGTGTCTGCATCTACGTCAATCGGCCGCTCTCCGTTACACAATCCTTGAAGTCAAGATCCGAAGAGGAATCTTCGAAGAAGATGGCTTATCTCCTTTACTCTTTTGCCTAGCGATAGATCCGCTAAGTAAGCTACTGAATAAATGCTGGAGTGCATACAACCTAAGCCAGGGCCGCTAACAAGACCTAAACAAAAGAGTCAACCGCCCGCTCTTCATGGACGACCAAGTAGTATGCTAGCTCAGACACTTAAGTCGACTCTTGCAGGTTCTACATATCTTCTTCAAAGATATTGGAATGAAGTTTGGCCTGGACAAATGTGCCAAGTGCTCCCTCAGAGCTGGAAAGAAGATCTCAACGGAAAGCATATAGCTTGGCATCAAAGGCATAGAAGAGCCGGAACAATACCTTGGCATAGATGAAAACAATTCAATTTAACATGCCAAGATGAGAGAAAAAATTGACAGAGAATATGTACGCCGTGTAAGGAGAATTTACAAAACCTAGCTTACAAACCAAAAACGAAGTAACTGCCATTAACCAACTTGCCATGCCAGTGATAACATACAGCTTTGGCATTATTGACTGGCCACAAAAGGACATTAACAGGCTAGACACTAAAATGATAAAAATGTTGACACTGTACAGAGTAATGTATAGTAACCAGTGTCTACCAATGCTGTATGTGCCCAGAGGAGCAGGAGTTATGGATCTCTCAGAAATTGACCATCAACATCGAGCCACTATTGTGAGCAGCGGCCAATATCTGATGATCTCCCAGAACCCAAACTTTATGATGGTATGCCAACACCAAGAAACAAGAGCTAGTAGAACAAACTCTATCACAAAACTGGCCAAACATTTTGGACAAGACTATCTAATGAGGCAGAAACACCAAACAAGCCTGCCACAGAAATATTCCAAAAGAGCTGCCAGAAGTAGACAAAGACCTTCCATTGCAGAAAACTAGAAGAATGGGCCAACCAACAACGTGCCAAATATTTTCTGGATGAACTATCCTAGGAATATATAGATAAGGAAGGCTCTGTAGACGTGCTCAAATGAGGATTGCTCCACTATGATCAGGAGAAGATGATAATGGCTGCCCACGATCAAGGCTTGATGACCAATGCTTTTAAAAAGATGAGTGATCTCAGCAACGACAAGTGCAGTTTCTACCACACAGGTAGAGTGTGAGCCACCTGATATCCAGTTGTAAGTTTCTGCTAGGGGACGACTACTATACAATGCAACACAACCATCTGTAAAAAGTTTAATATACAGTGTAGCAACAAGTCCTGGGAACATATACCAGAAAGAACAGTTGGAAATAAGTCATCCACTATGACTATGCAATCCTTTCAGTTACATACCTAGAAAATGGAGCTGTTAAACCTGATATAGTTATATAGGACAAGAGGGAGAAGTAGCAACCCTAGTTGAAGTCAGTGTCCCTAATGATACTGGCTTAAACAGAGCTGAGAGGGAGAAGATAACTAAATACCAAGGTCTTATGTATGACATGAAAAGAAACTGGAATCCCAGGAAGATCTCCATCATTCCAGTAAGTATAGGAACAACCGGGCTCATGAAAAGGAATTTCAAAAACTACCTGGCAAATATACCCGGTGAACCAAGTGCAAGAGAGATACAAACAATTGCGCTTAAAGGGACGGTTAGAATCTTAAAAAGATCTCTTGGCTGGAGTACTTGAAATAGCAGGTGAATGTCTGGTATCCGGTAGGAGTCCCCATCCCTAGCCAAAACAATAAGAAAATTTGGAAAAAAAGAGTTAACTGTAGAAATACATCCTAATTTATTTAATTTTCGTCGACAGGACCCTTATGTCATGAAAGATTTCTAAACAATAAAATTTTGAATTTATCTTCTATTCTAATTTTTTGTAATAAAATTATTAGATCTGATGATCCTAATTGCATTTGTTTATACTTCGTAATAATGATGCGTAAATGTTATGAAGTCATCTAAATATACATTGGTCACAAAAGGATTGAAAAGGTGAAATTCTACAACAAAATCTATATAGATAAAAGTTCAAGTTGGCACACCTTTATCTGACATTTATTTCATAGTGGAGGCAAAATATGACAATAGAAAGTATTTTCATTAATTTTTCAAAATATAGGCATATAAGTATACAACAGGAAATTCTCATTGTACCAAATTACAGACCAAGTCTAATTCAATGCTAATTTTAATTTTGAATTACCATAATTTCATTTGCTGATTAAAACTTAAATCGGCCAATAAACGGCTACGATGAAACGTTTTTTCATTTTATTTTTAAAATTAATTAGGAGGTTCTGCTCTATTTTCAAAACATAGTCAAGATCTCGTTTTATTCTTTAAAATTTAAATTAAAATCTCAATTTTTTCTGTAACCGCATATTTTTCTTTCTCTTGAAGGTTGCCATATAATTGCACCCTCAGACATGATGGACGGAAGAGTCGGTGCTATAAAACGGGCGCTTGTAGCAAATGGCTTTGGAAATAAAGTTTCCATAATGAGTTACAGTGCAAAATTTGCTTCTGGTTTCTATGGTCCTTTCAGGTAAATTCAAATCTTTTGAATCTTCCACTTCTGAACGCTGTCTAATATATGAAGTTATCTCTTCGGATTTTCAGTGTCATCGATAGCAATTAATCTGATAAATCACTATTTGATTCTGACTAGCCAATTTTTCCTTTTATCCTTGGGCCATGGCTTATATAAATATATAATATAATACAAATGTATTTTACTTCAGTTTCTTTCAAATGACACTTAATCCGGTTTGGAACATTTTGATCATGCAGCCATTTTTCCCTAATCACCTTCACATTTTCGGCTACTTAACATACTTAATGAAAAGAATAAAATTCAAATTTCTCTAACTTTCACAGATTTTGGATATCCATTTACATATGTTTAAAAGAAAGCTTAAGCTATTTATTTCTATATAAGTCATTTTGATTAAATGACTTGATTTCAAAAACCTACTTCGAACAGAGAAATGCCATAAGCAGTTTTCGATGCCAAGTTGTATGTACATTTTTTCTTTGGGACGCAGTCAGCTGCTATTTTATTAATTTTTTTATTATTATTACTCTTGGAACTTAGTTACTTTTCACTGGTTTTCTTTTAATTCAAAGAATTATAGGATCACAGTAAGTAAAAAAAATAATGACAATAAAAAAGAACTTGGCTTTTAATCGATTTTTAAGTAATGCTTTATTTGAGATTCTAAACCGTATGCAAGACATTTTAAAAGTGAGAGAGAGAAATAGAGGGGGGGGGGGTATATATAAAGAGATCAGATTATTTCTAATTTGGCCGAAAGGCTACCCTAACAAATTTTTATATTTTTAAGTAAATTTAACTTTTTATTTTGCTGTTTATGGATTTCCAACCCAAATATAGACCACCACAATAAAAATAAATAAAATAAAATCTTTGCTGGTAAAATTGGTTGAAATTAAAACGTCTCTTTGTCATTCAGCTGTGTCGATATGACCATAACTGTAACAGGAAGTGCTAAGTATACAGATATGACTATATCTTTTATTTTATTTAAAAAAACAACAAAACAAAAACACTCAATGAAAACCATTCTTTTGCCATGAGCTTTATAATCAGCCAGTTCAAAATAAACAACAGATCATAGCTATTTAAAAAAATTTAGATTGCAAATTACAATGTATCATTGCTGTTATCTTAGAACAGAATATGAATTTGATTCATATATCAACCAATTTCAGACAATAAAATAATGCAAATATAAAACAGTTTTTTAATATCTCTCCTTTTACAAATCTAAACCTACCACAAGTTAAACTTTAAAATCAAATTTAAAAAATAGCATTACTCAATGAATACAGTAACCAAATAAACTTTTAAGAACATTAAATATTTAAGAGAATTTGATCAGTATATTTTTTCTGATATACTCTGTGATGTATGTAATTGTGTATGTGAAACATTTTAAGTTGAAATGAGATTAAAGAGATGTCCAAAAACGTATAAAACATAAGTTAATTTTGATAACTGAAGAATCCGATTTCATCTTTTAGAATTGAAATGAGTTGTGCATTTTGAATCCTTTCATTTATGTTTCACTAATAATTCTGCTGAATTGAGTCATTTTAAGCATTTAAATAAAACTTTACAACTTGTGAAATTTATGAACTAAGAGTGATGATATTCGACACACATTTATGAAAAAAAAATAACTTGTTGCCATAGGATTCAAATGTTTTAAATGAATTCTTAAATTCTTAATTCAGTAAATTCTATTTTATTTTTTCATAGGGATGCTGCAAAGTCTGCTCCATCTTTTGGTGATCGTAAAAATTATCAATTGCCACCAGGTGCATCAGGATTGGCAGACAGAGCTGTAGTAAGTAAATTTTTATCTATTAGTCTATCATTTAATGCACATAGATATCGCATCATTTCATTAAACTCCTAATTTCTTCCTCCTGGAGAAAAACAACTTTCATCTTTGACTAAACTACAACTGATATTGGATTAACAACCATTATTTACAATGCAACTATCTGGCTTAAGTTTCATCTAACATTTAAAAAAAAAAAAAAAAAAAAAAAAAAAAAAGAAGGAAAATCAGTTCCTCTAAGAACACATTAACCAAAAATGCTAAAATACTCCACCATAACGACAAAAGGATTATGAATTTTGAAGCCTTCATTATACAGCCCACCCTAAATAAGGGCAATTGATATTAACACCAATTGTAATCTGTGGCTGATCAATTTACCAGAAGATTAGACTGAATTCAAAATGTAATATAAATTTAAGTAAAAATACATAATATAAATGATTTTCTTCATCAGTATATTTCATAATTTATCAATTTTCAAACACTGGTGTCAACATTATATTGACATGCTATAGATCTTCAAAGAACAATTCCGAGTAAAGAGAGAATATCAAATAAATCACAAATTACAACAGATAGATAAAAAAAGCATTTCAAGCGAACCTCTTTAATAAACAGTTTTTATTTTATTATTTTTTTCTTTTTCTTTCAATCGATATTTTATCTAAGATCTCTCTCAAATTCCAACATGGAGCGATCACATAAGATGTCTGATTCTAACTTATCTAGTTTAAATTGACCTTTTAACACAAGTTAATTTACAAAAATACAACAAAAATTAAATACTGATTCATAAAATTTCTCTAAGAAATTATGTATTGCATTTTTTTTGAATGGTAATATTTCAGAAAACGATCCTGTCTGCGATTACCTTTGTTTGATAAAATACATAAAGGAGATAATTATTAACATTCAATATTAGTATCAGTATTAGTACTCTTCAAAGTGTCACAACCCGTATGTTTGACTGAATTTATATTTTTGCCCCTTTTTGCACCTCTGTCAGTCTAGCTAACAATGTTTTGTTTGTTCAGACGAGAACTGATAAGCACGGAACACAGTACACGGTGAAAGAAACACAAACAAAGATATATAAAACTGAAGAAAGTTTTATTTCAGAGATGTGGTCCTCAAAGGATAAAAGATAGACGTATTATTGTTTAAACAAAATATAATGCGATGTGTGTGTCAACATGAAAAAATGGAAGTTTGTTGGCAAATGTGCGAATATGTATAGAGAGGAACGAGAGGGGTTACTTTACTTAACTCGGAGATATGTCGATATCCCACTTGTCCTTATTAAATTCCACGTTAGTAGACAGAAAAAGATTATTTCGTTTTCAAGTCCGGTTAGCAAGCAAATCCAAGTTTTTCGTAAGAGGGGTTTCTCAACCAGGCGAACACTTCGTGATATTATTCTCTAACTGACTTCTTATTTTAAATCCTTTAATTTCCCGCCATGGTGTTTGGCCCAGGAATTAGCATATTGTACACTATGACCACTTATATCCTTCTTTATTATTTTATATCCCTTTACCGGGCGGCTCCTTTGAAACTACATCAAGTATAAACTGTGTGAGTGATGAAAAGTGAAAGAAAGGGCCAAGCACGCCGTTGTCACTGTTGTTCACTTACGTCTTCCTCCTCTCTTAGTAGTTGTGTCAGGCAGGCTAGGCTCGTTCGTTTACATCCCCCTCTTTCTCAGTAGTCATGCAAGGGTAAGGTTCGCTCGCGCACCATTTCCCTTTCTCAAAGAGGTTGGCAAGGGAATTATACGACTCAATTGTAACAAAAGGGCATTTCTACTTTCGGCTCAATCCTGCATTTAACGAGATAATTCTGTAACTTTCAAAGGGAGATAATTCTGTGACATTTCTATTAATAGCCATTTATTTGGTTCTGCCAGCAGGTGAATACATTAATGCATACAAGAACAATTGCTTTTTACTTGGGATAATTTATTATCAATTGTTATTTTCTAACTAATCTTAGTGAGTTTTGTTACATGTTTCTTTATGTATATTATGTTATTTGATGACCATGGTATATGTT
Organism: Sepiola atlantica; assembly: GCA_963556195.1. Taxonomy (NCBI): domain Eukaryota; kingdom Metazoa; phylum Mollusca; class Cephalopoda; order Sepiida; family Sepiolidae; genus Sepiola; species Sepiola atlantica. Next base: position 81,513,717 of record OY744516.1, read on the forward strand.
TCCTTAAAATATTTGATGTCATAATTTACTTGCCTTCTCATGAGATCAGACACAGGTCTGCTTTTATGTGGAGAAAAACCCTCCTAATTTAAAACCTGAATATATAATGCATAAAAAAACACAAATAAAGTAAAATAGCATAGAAATATTACATTTTTTAAATAAAAAGTAAAATAAATAATTAAATTTAAAGATTCAAAAATTAAATTAAAATAACTTTAAAAAAATACAATATAACATAATAAAAGTAATAATTTGTTATTACAAATAAATAAAATATATAATAAAATACAACATATAAAATCAAAATTCACAATTACCTCTCAGACAGCTTCAATTTTTATAATTTAAATTCCTCAACCAAAGACCAAATAGTTGAAGCCTAGTATACTTTGATTCTAACCAATGTTATTTCTTCTTTAAACAAATTTAGGGTTTTTAATTTGATATTAGGTTTCTATTATTCACTGTTTTATTTGTATTATAATTTTTTCCTTTAATTGATATTGTCTAAGTAATTAAAATTTATTTAAAATTTTGTATTTTACTTACGTGATATAAATTTGTAGGTATCTTTTATCGGTATTTCATAACAGTTGATTTCAAACTATCAACTGTAAATTCTTTATTTTTCTACCGTAACTATTTTACTTTTACGATATTTCTGAATGAGTGCAGCTATGGAACTTTAGATTGGTCATATTTGAACCCTATTTATGTTTTGAACCGTATCTATTTTTTTTTTAAATATACACTATTAATATATAAAGTTCTGATTGATTATTTGTAGCTTTGAACTATATCCTGGAGACTCTAATATTTTTTATTTTAATTCTTTTAAGGAATGTATAGGATTTAATTTCAACCTGAATTTTCCTACAGATAATTTTATTTTTCTAATCTATAAAGTTATCTTGCCGGATTTTCAAAGTCAGACCCAAATAGCTGACAAATAAAACTTTGTTTCCTACTAGACAATTTTCATTTCATATTGTTGTACCATATTATTGGCAATATAATAATGTAGTTCGCTATAATTTATCTAAAAAAATACTTAGTTCGGTCCAAACAAAAAAAAGCTAATATAAAAGATTTTTAAATAATCACTTAAAGATATAGATAAGCAAGGTGAATAACTCATTTTAAATTGAAGAATAGGAGTTGTTTACCTTAAATTGAAAACTGAAAACAAATAAAAACTAAAATGACTTCATTGTACCCTGGCCACTGCCGGGTAGAGGCAGCTAGTTGCATATGTAATTAATTCATATGGCTAAATTTGAATATTTCATCTTTATTATTACAAGAAGATTTTGTTGGAAATGAGCAAACAGATGTTGTTTGTCAATATATTTACAATTGAAAATAGACATTAGATAAACAGGGAGGGGGGAATAGAAGAGAAAAGTATGGAGGGGGTGTTACTAAGTTCTTGAGTAATGGCTAAAAAAACTGGTCAAAGAGATAAGAAAATGAAGCAAGAATAGAGTGGGTGTATTTTTATGATGCTGAAATTCAGCATCAACTTCTACCCTCTGTATCTATCTTTCATGTCTGTTTTCAATTATACATATTCAAAACATCTTCTTGATCATTTCCGATTAAATCTTTAAATAATAAATATTAAATATTAAAATCTTGCCTTACAAGATAATTTGATTGGATTCTTTTGGTATATCCGTTGTTTCCATTTAATGTTATACATTCTGTCGGGTTTTATTCAAACTCTTTTCTTTCATATGTATAATCTAGAAGGGAAGTTTAATGTAAAACCTGCAGCTAAAGTCATCACTGGTCATGTTGCCTTAGCATGTCACAGGGTTTTAATCATGGAGGCTCAGAGAGTGGTACAAGGTGTCTCTTTGAAATCTCGTTTGTCACTCAAACATACTAAAAGTCCTATGATGATGAAGTGGCTAAGTGTACAGATATAAACTATAGTTACAATTTTATGTGTAGGCGGCACAAATCTTATTGTAACATTGCTGTTATGTCTTCATTTTGGCAGAGACCATTTTCGGTAGAAGTTTTGGTGAGTGAGCCTCCTGTTTTGGGAAGTACCCATTTGTGGGAGGGGGGGGGGTAATAAAGATGCACTAAAAATTGTCTGACACATAAAATACTAGTTAGCCTCTTTTGGCTGACAATGGAGAAACGTGATGAGATGGCAATCGTATGTGAAGATACAGCAAATCTTATATATATAAAGCATCCATGGGCACATGTTTTGCCCTTTTCTGGCTAATCAACATAACTGATTCTAACGAGATTCAAAACCGACACCACAGTGACTGCAGTTTGGCATCCTTACCACAAAACTCTGTAGAGGAGGATATATCACATAAATGTTATCATTTTGCTTGTTTTTGTAATATTGACAAATGAATGTATCAAATATCGTTTTACGGGTTAAGCATTACCTAAATGCTAAGGAGGGGAGCATATATAACATGTCATATTTTCCCCTATTTCATTGACTGGAATAGCTTTAATAAAATGTAGATGAAACAATGTTTGTCAGACATATATCTAAAAATATTGGTCAGTTTTTTTTTAAATAAAATTTTTATTTTCAATCGATTTTAATATTTGATCCTGATTAATATTTTTTTTAATTTATTGATTATGAATAGAGGAAGGCAGAAGAGTACTTATCCTCACATTCACATCTATGTTTGCCATCCATAACACCCGGAAGAAATTTAAGATATCGTTTTTCCATATACACTGTTTTGTTGTCTATTAGGCAGGGTTACTTTGAACCTAATCCATCAGGTCATGGTTATTTTTAATCTAATTTTTTTCAAAAAGTGAACTTTTAATTTCAAATTCCGATATTAAGCAAATTGTTTTCTTTTGCTTTTATTTGTAATGTATAGAAATTAGGATCCCAGGCAACGCCAGGTAGCCCTGCTAATAAATATAAAAGATGAATAATCATCCAAATCACAAATATTTTGCACTTTTTAAAAGTAGTTGCATTATGGAATTTCTATATTTCTTTAAATTTCTTCAGGAATGACAAATTCTTTGTGTTATTCGTTTCAGGAAAGAGACATTGATGAAGGAGCAGATATGATTATGGTAAAACCAGCCATGCCATATCTTGATATTGTACAACAAATTCGAACAAAAGTAAGTTTTATTCAGGAAATAAAATGGACAGCATAAGTATTTTTTTTAAATTGATATTTTCTTTTTAAAGGATTATAAAAATCCATGTGTGTTTTTTGTTTTTAATCCAAACCAGATTAATCTTTTCTTCACGCATTATTAGCCGAGTTCCATTTTAGGTTTGTCTCCTCAAAGAATCTACTTTCATGAATAATTAGACGTCTGTAAATCCAAACTTCATTCCCAAATCCTGTTTCCTTGAGCATTTCAGACGATGCTTTGGTAGTTCATGACTAACAGTCGTCCAAAATTTCAGCTGCCATTCGGAATTCGTTTTGGATTTCATTTCTAGTTACGATTGACTTCACTTAAAGTTTGCTTACCATTTTTGGTTTGAGTTGTTAATGGAAAAATTTTGTGAATAGAATATTTTTTGGTGATGTCAAACTTCTTTCATATCCAAATAATTGATCCAATTGTTCTAACTCGGATAATTAACATCTTGGCAATGACTAATGATGTTGTGTTTAAGATCAGAAGCCTGTAGACCAATGTGGTCAACAGGATTGCCATCAACCTAGAGAAAGGGAAGCTCACATCATATGGGTATAAAATCAAGTCAACTCGGCTACTCTTTTAGTAGGAAATGAAATATATATGTATTAGCAGAGAAAGAACTTGGCTGTACATGAATAGATCCAACTTCATATGTACGATCCTTGTCTTTAGACGGGTGCTCAGAGTTAATCTGGAGTTTTCGTTAACTCTAGTTAAAACTTCGGACAAATTGTTATAGAGGCAGAAAAGGGCTTATTCGGCAATTCGGAGATTTCTATCTGCAATTTCTCTCACCGTCCAAACTGATGTGAATTCCCCGGGCAAACAGAAAGGAGTTCCTCAGTTACAAAATGCAGCTGATTATATTGAGATGAGAATCCAACATGGCCCCTTTCCCCTCCTGACTCTCTCTCTCTCTCTCTCTCTCTCTCTCTGTGCTCCTAGGGGGTGTTACTATGCACCCCCTCCCAACACTCATATCTTACCATGTCCAATCTTATGACTTTTCGATGTTCTTTTAGCCTTACTGTTAATAAGCATAATGTATATTTTTTCACACTTACATGAATGGTATTCATACAGGTCATAATGTTTTCTGTAGGAGGCTCGACTCAGACAAGATGTTCTAAAAATATTTATATATATATTATATATATCTATATATATAAAAATGTAAAGTTGGTTTGTTCGTTTCCCATGGAAATATACTTCCACTATACCATTACCACTGAGATTTTTTTATAGCAAATCCTTACATCCGAGCTATGTTTTTATGTTATTAACATAATTTTTACTTTACACATAAAAAAACACTTTTTATTACAATTCGTTCCTACTAAGTTGCACTTCGGTTTACAATCCGTTTCTGCGAACCTGCATGTCTAACTTCACTTCCGGATTGACCTTCCTCCTCCCGCTGTCACGTATCTACTTCATACGTAAAAAGTGTTTTCCTTATTCGTTGTTTGTTTCCCTAAAATATATTAAATAAAAAAAAACCTTCGGAGAAACACATTAATTAAGCAACGTTTTGATTTATACACATAACTTAACATCAAACCTAATTAATATATTAGTCAAAATATTGAGTTATTAAAATATATTTTTTAAAAAACCTTCGGAGAAACACATTAATTAAGCAACGTTTTGATTTATAAACATAACTTAATATCAAAACTAATTTATATATTAGTCAAAATATTGAGTTATTAAAATATATTTAATAAAAAAAAACCTTCGGAGAAACACATTAATTAAGCAACGTTTTAATTTATAAACATAACTTAATCTCAAAACTAATTTATATATTAGTCAAAATATTGAGTTATTAAAATATATTTAATAAAAAAAAACCTTCAGAGAAACACATTAATTAAGCAACGCTTTGATTTATAAACATAACTTAATCTCAAAACTAATTTATATATTAGTCAAAATATTGAGTTATTAAAATATATTTAAAAAAAAAAAACGTCCGGAGAAACACATTAATTAAGCAACGTTTTGATTTATAAACATAACTTTATCTCAAAACTAATTAATATATTGGTCTAAATATTGCGTGATTACAATATATTTTTTTACAAACCTTCGGAGAAACACATTAATTAAGCAACGTTTTGATTTATAAACATAACTTAATCTTAAAACTAATTCATATATTAGTCTAAATAATGCCGGAATTAAAATATATTAAATAAAAAAAAACCTCCAGAGAAACACATTAATTAAGCAACGTTTTTATTTATAAATATAACTTAATTGCAAAACTAATTAATATATTAGTCTAAATATTGCGTGATTAAAATATATTTTTAAAAAAACCTTCTGAGAAACACATTAATTTAGCAACGTTTTGATTTATAAACATAACTTAATTGCAAAACTAATTAATATATTAGTCTAAATATAGCGTGATTAAAATATATTTTTAAAAAAACCTTCGGAGAAACACATTAATTAAGCAACGTTTTGATTTATAAACATAACTTAATTGCAAAACTAATTAATATATTAATCTAAATATTGCGTGATTAAAATATATTTTTTTTAAAAATATATAATAAAAAAAAACCTCCGGAGAAACACATTAATTAAGCAACGTTTTGATTTATAAACATAACTTAATTTCAAAACTAATTAATATATTAGTCTAAATATTGCGTGATTAAAATATATTAAAGAAAAAAAAACGTCCGGAGAAACACATTAATTAAGCAACGTTTTGATTTATACACATAACTTAATTGCAAAACTAATTAATATGTTAGTCTAAATATTGCGTGATTAAAATATATTAAAGAAAAAAAAACCTCCAAAGAAACACATTAATTAAGCAACGTTTCGATTTCTAAACATAACTTAATCTCAAAACTAATTTATTCATTAGTCAAAATATTGAGTGATTAAAATATATTTTTTAAAAAACCTTCAGAGAAACACATTAATTAAGCAACGTTTTGATTAATAAACATAACTTAATCTCAAAACTAATCAATATATTAGTCTTAATATTGCGTGATTAAAATATATTAAAGAAAAAAAAACCTTCGGAGAAACACATTAATTAAGCAACGTGTTGATTTATAAACATTACTTAATTGCAAAACTAATTTATATATTAGTCTAAATATTGAGTTATTAAAATATATTAAATAAAAAAAAAACCTCTGGAGAAACACATTAATTAAGCAACGTTTTGATTTATAAACATAACTTAATTGTAAAACTAATTTATATATTAGTCTAAATATTGCGTGATTAAAATATATTAAATAAAAAAAAACCTCCGGAGAAACACATTAATTAAGCAACGTTTTGATTTCTAAACATAACTTAATCTCAAAACTAATTTATATATTAGTCTAAATATTGCGTGATTAAAATATCTATATATATAAAAATGTAAAGTTGGTTTGTTCGTTTCCCATGGAAATATACTTCCACTATACCATTACCACTGAAATGTTTTTATAGCAAATCCTTACATCCGAGCTATGTTTTTATGTTATTAACATAATTTTTACTTTACACATAAAAAAACACTTTTTATTACAATTCGTTCCTACTAAGTTGCACTTCCGGTTTACAATCCGTTTCTGCGAACCTGCATGTCCAACTTCACTTCCGGATTGACCTTCCTCCTCCCGCTGTCACGTATCTACTTCATACGTAAAAAGTGTTTTCCTTATTCGTTGTTTGTTTCCCTAAACAAACGTTTACACTAATACTTACCTAACAAACGTGCGTTAATTTCATTTCCTCTCTACTTCGATGTTTTTAAAACCTGCTTCCTTCCTCATTTTCTTCCCTTTAATCATGCTTCATCTCTAAAAAAAACAACAACACTACTTGCATTTCTTACACAACCCTTACTCGCGCGTTATAATTGATTGTTTATTTTAAAACCAGTTATCTTTATAAAATTATTCATTCCTACTGTTTTATTTTTACAGGTAAGATTTAATACATAACCCACGTGCTTTAATTTCATTTCGCATTTACTCATTTTTTAGACTTTAACCATCCTTCAGGTACGATTTAATACTTAACAGACGTGCTTTAATTTCATTTCTTATCTACTTCGTTGTTTTTTAAACCTGCCTTCTTCCTCATTTTCTTACTTTTAACATGCTTCATCTATAAAAAAAAACCATACTTGCATTTCTTCGACAACCCTGAAGCGGGTTATAATTGATTGTTTTTTTTAATCCATTTACCTTTATACAATTATTCTCTCCTACTGTTACATTTATACAGGTAAACATGCCCCCCCCCCCCCCCCCCGAAGATCAAACTTAGGTCGTCATACTCGCCGTGCAGAAACAAGGCGTCGATTACTTGCAAATCAAACTCATGAACAACTGGCATCTGCAAACCAACAAGCTAGACAAAGGATGATTCAAGTACGTGCGAATGAATCAGCACAGCGACGTGCAGCCAGACTTGAAGAGGAACGGTTGTGGGTACAACAATCCCATCAGGCATCTTCAGATCTGCTTCGTTCACAACGTAACGAACGCGAGAGGCTGAGACTAGCAGATCGGCGTCAAACAAGGCTCCATGCTCAACAATCCCTGGATTGGGATCACCTAGCATTTCATTACAACCCTCATGAGGATTATAGTTTAAGCCACCATGTTCACATAGGCACTATGACTGAAGTGTGTCCCTATTGCAAAGCTCTGAAATTTAAGGGAGAAACTAAAGGATTGTGTTGTGCTGCAGGGAAAATTAAACTACCTCAACTGCCAGATCCACCAGAACCATTAAAAACCGGACAATCTCTTCATCTACACTGAAACGGGAACCACTAAGAATATTGTGTATCCACAAGTATTGGAAAATTAAACCATTCATATTAAATGGCAACTTAAGGAACTGGATCAAAATGAACTCCAAAAGGCCACCTCTTCATTTCAACTAACAGCCACAGCAACGCGTGGCCGGGTACAGCTAGTATTATATATATATATATGAAATGGAAAAAGGATATAAGTAAAAGACCAACTAGATTAATCAAAAGACATGATTTGAATCAATATATTTCGTCGATGTGAGGACTTTATCAAGAAATGCATATTAAAATAACAGAACCAATATATTTACACACAGCAAGATTTGTGGTAGAAGTGAGGAGTTCGAAATGCGGAGTAAGCTGGGTATGAAATTGTAGGAGGGAGTCGAACTGGTGGTAGGCGAGTATTTGTTTTCAAATAGTTGGCCACTTGAAATATTTTACATATATTATCACATATTTATATATTTATAACATGAGTAAATGCCTTTGGAAACCACGTATAAGATGCAAATGTTTTTTTTTATTAAAAATCATTCAAATTTTTTTAAATCTTGACTTTTATCTTATTCATTTCGGATAATAATCTATCCATCCTCAAAGAACGACCATAAAGAAAGGACTATTACAAAAAAATAAAATAAAGATAATATTTTTAATTTTTTGTTGTGAAAAACTCGTTCTCTGATAGATATATTATTTGAAATTAATAAGATAAAAGTCAAGAAAAAAAAAAGTGAATGATTTTTCATTAAAAAAAATATTTGCATCTTATACGTAGTTTCCAAAGGCATTTTGCCTGTTTTTCAAAGTTTTAAATTCTTAAAAGATGCTTCCAAAAGAACTTTTTCCAATTTTATTATATATACTAGCAAATATATGCTCCCTCCGGTCGCATATTTTTGCTAGGCTGCCGCATCAGAAATGAAGGCTCACGCGTTAGCCAATGGAGCCCCAGTCATATTTCTGTGGTGGTTAGACATTGATTTTTTGTGTTTATGACCAAGAATATTTTTAGTTGAAAATAAAGAAAAAAAAATTCGACCCTACCCCGATTTTTGTTGTACCCTCGCCCATAAATAGAAAGACTTGTAGTTTAAAAAGAAAGAAAATTTTTTTTTGTACCCCCCCTCAATTTTTTTATATTACCAGTCATTGAAATATTTTTAGTTAAGAAAAAAAAAAATTTTTTTGACCGCCTTCCCCCAATTTTTTTTGTCTCCCCCCCCCCTATACATGTAAATATTTTTAATTAAAAAGGAAAAAAAACAAACCTAACCTTAACTGTAACGACGGGGTCAAAGTTAGCGTGGGTCCTAAAATGAAAAGGCACCAAAAAATCAAATACAGTGAACGCGCGCGCGTGTGTGTACCTTTTTTTAATTAAACAATTTGATTCTACAATCAGTTGTATAGTTTTCCAGTACAATGTGTTAGTTTATTTTGTTGACATTAAAGAAAAAAAATCACATCTTTTTTTTTTAATAAATAAAACATGGAATCATAAATTCTGTTGAGGTCGTGAAAAAATGATAATATTGGATATGAAAGTATTAAGAAATCTAATACAGTAAACACGAAAAAAATTTTAATTCTCGAAAAGAAAAAGTTTACCTGAACTGTGTGTGGGTGTGTGCGTGCGCACGCGCGTTTTTATATAGTAATTTTTAAATCAATTATTATTTTAATTAAACAATTTGATTTAATAAATTTGTGTTTTAAAACATAATGGCTAAGAATAAACAAACTTAGGACGGTTTTAAAAATGGAAAACTGAGCACGGTGTTTTCCAGCGTTGTTGTTTACATGTTTAACGTGCACGATTAACGTCGGCTGCTTGATCAGATCGCCATATTTAATTACCTGAGGGAGGGAGGACACCACTGATTAAAAAGCCAATCGGCTGCTTAATCAGATCGCCATATGTAATTACCGGAGGGAGGGCACTACTGATAAAACAGCCATTAGGCTGCTTAATCAGATCGCCATATGTAATTACCGGAGGGAGGGAGGGCACCACTGATCAAACAGCCAATCGGCTGCTAAATCAGATCGCCATATTTAATTACCGGAGGGAGGAAGGACACCACTGATTAAACAGCCAATGGGCTGCTTAATCAGATCGCCATATTTAATTACCGGAGGGAGGGAGGACACCACTGATTAAACAGCCAATCGCCTGCTTAATCAGATCGCCATATTTAATTTCCGGAGGGAGGGAGGGCACTACTGATAAAACAGCCATTAGGCTGCTTAATCAGATCGCCATATTTAATTACCGGAGGGAGGGAGGGCACCACTGATTACACAGCCAATCGGCTGCTTAATCAGATCGCCATATTTAATTACCGGAGGGAGGAGGACACCACTGATTAAACAGCCAATGGGCTGCTTAATCAGATCGCCATATTTAATTACCGGAGGGAGGGAGGGCACTACTAATTAAACAGCCAATCGGCTGCTTAATCAGATCGCCATATTTAATTACAGGAGGGAGGGAGGACACCACTGATTAAACAGCCAATCGCCTGCTTCATCAGATCGTCATATTTAATTACCGGAGGGAGGGAGGACACTACTGATTAAAAAGCCAATCGGCTGCTTAATCAGATCGCCATATTTAATTACCGGAGGGAGGGAGGACACTACTGATTAAAAAGCCAATCGCCTGCTTAATCAGATCGCCATATTTAATTACCGGAGGGAGGGAGGACACTACTGATTAAAAAGCCAAACGGCTGCTTAATCAGATCGCCATATATAATTACCGGAGGGAGGGAGGACACTACTGATTAAAAAGCCACTCGTCTGCTTAATCAGATCGCCATATATAATTACCGGAGGGAGGGAGGACACTACTGATTAAAAAGCCACTCAGCTGCTTAATCAGATCGCCATATTTAATTACCGGAGGGAGGGAGGACACAGCTTATTAAACACCCAATGACTTTGCAATTTTAACAGTAATCGAGTTTAAATGGTTTAGAAAACACGCAGGTTATGATGAAAATGTCTTTAATTAATTGTATGAATAATGTTTATTAATATAACCTTATCGGAAAATATTGTAAATACATATGTAAATTTGATAATAGCAGTTATAAGTGTATATTTGTAAATATGAATTTAATTGAAGGTTTAAAGGAATGACTTATGTTAATGGCAAAACCCATCTGGTGTCTAAGCGACTTTTAGTGACAGTATATAAAGAATTTCAAAAAGATTAATTTCAGTAAAATAGTCATACTGGAGTTTCGGCTTCAGACAGACAGACAGATACATAAACTCCATTATTAATAGATAATAAATATATATATATATATATATATATATAATGGATTTCAAATTCAACCATATATTTTTAAAGTAAACATTGTTTTAAAGGATAGCTATGTTTTAGTAAACAGATGATATCTAAAAAAAAAAAAAGAAGACGGATTCGAACTTGTGCTGATGAAAAGGTTGGCTTCAAGCCAGCGTCGTTGTCATTGTCATTACCAGTTGATGGCTAAAGAACGTTGAAATATTGTCCATTTATTTCATACAGTATTTAAAAAGTTTTATTGAAAACATGGATTCTTTAAAAGGCAGTATTTACTGTAAATATTTTACCGATCGTATGCAACTATTACCAGTTTTATAAGATTGTAAAATATATTTTTTATTATATTTTTTAGTATCCATCACATCCTCTAGCCGTATACCAGGTGTCTGGGGAATATGCCATGTTATATTATGGTGCCAAGCAAGGTGTCTTTAATCTACAAAATGTTGTTATGGAAGTTTTGACATCCATGAGACGAGCAGGTGAGCACATTCATCTTTGATATTTTAATTTTTTGTAAATGGTAGAAATTACTTCGCTGAGATGTTTCTATTAACCTGTAAAACTTCATTTCTTTGAAACATGAAAATAAAAATAAAAGGTTTTTAAAAATTTTCTCTTAAATATTTTAGGATTTCTAATATTTTGTACATTTTACAATTTTCACTAACACACGTTTCTGAATATTAATTTTGTATTTGTAAAATCATAGAAAACCCTAATTCGACAACTTCCTTGGTCTTTTGGCTAAGATCAGAGTATAGTATCTGTTATGATGGATGATGCTAAACTTTGTAGACCGGTACCATCTTGGCCTTCGGGCCATGATTCCGCCTGTGCAGTTCTAGTAGGTCCATCCTCCCAGGTTTTGCCTTCTCACCCTTTGAGAAGGGGTTAATTTATTGCTAATTGCCTGAGGCGCCCCTACCGGGGAATACTGACGGGGCTAGCCAGGTACTTTTTGTAGGCCAGAGTGCTCTTCCTCTAGGGCGCTGGCTTTTCAATCTCACTTTTCCAACCTTGTGTCACATCTTACCGCTGTGGAAATACAAAAAAAACTCCATGATTGCTTTCTTCATCTTCTATATAATTCTGCTTGTCACAATCGAAACCTTGCCAATGTCCATGGGCTAAATCAAAGGGATGTAATCCATCCAAACTTGATCCAGTAGTAGTAATAATAGTATTAATACAAGCCGCGCGTGCGTGGTCCCCCTATGTATGTGACTCGATGTGGCGAGTGTAAAATGCAATAAATTTGGGCAATTTAGGGCATTTTTTACCCCCCTTTGACCCCCTGGGGGCGCGAACCAAAATTTTTCTGAGATCAAGGATGCTCATTTTATATCCAGAACAATTGCTTCTACATTTTGGCCAAGTTTCAGAAAAATTGAATGGATGGATCAAACGTTATGGGAGAAAAGGGTCATTTTTTGCAATGTTGGAGGCTTTTGACCCCCTGGGGTGCGAACCAGATTTTTTCCAAGGTCAGCGATACTTATTGGTCCCCCGATTTTATAAATCGGGGGATCTATGTTTTGAGGCAGTTCCGTCCGTCCGGATTTTTCTCCGCAACCATCCATTGAATTTCTCTGAAATTTTGCATGAAGTTGTAACTTTGGTCAGGTTAGAAAGTGACATTCTCCGATTTTTTAAAACAATCTGGTTAGCCCCCCAGGGGGTCAAAAGGCCCCAAAATGGCAAAAAAATGGCACTTTTCATCCATCCATTCAATTTCTCTGAAACTTGGCCAAAATGTGGAGGCAATTGTTCCTAATAGAAAATAAGTATCGCTGACCTTGGAAAAAATCTGGTTTGCGCCCACAGGGGGTCAAAAGCCCCCTAAAATTGCAAAAAATGACCCTTTTCTCCCATAACGTTTGATCCATCTATTCAATTTTTTTGAAACTTGGCCAAAATGTAGAAGCAATTGTTCTGGATATAAAATGAGCATCCTTGATCTCAGAAAAATTCTGGTTCGCGCCCCAGGGGGTCAAAGGGGGGTAAAAAATGCCCTAAATTGCCTGAATTTATTGCATTTTACACTCGCCACATCGAGTCACATACATAGGGGGACTACGCATGCGCGGCTTGTTATTATTCACTTTCAAATTTGTCTCTCCAAGATTATGAAATTTAGAAATTTGTTTTCTATGTAAAATCCTCAAAATCTGCATTGAATTTTATGTAAATAATTTATGAAATGCATGTTAATGTTATCTTATTTATTTTTATTTATTTATTTTTTTTCAGGTGCTGTCATGTTGATAACTTACTTCGCTCCAGAAGTCCTAGATTGGCTAAAAACAGATGATAGTTAATTATTAATTTTAATTAATCTGGATTTTTAATATAAAAGGTAAAATTTAAGACTTCCATCATCATATGTCTGGTGAGTCAAAAGTAACTCGTCAGTCAAAACTTTTTTAGGTAATATGTTAACTTACAATCACAAAGCTCGCTCGCTTCTATCTCACCCTGTGTGTATGTATATATATGTATATATATATATATATATATATATATATATATATATATATATATATATACATACATATGGCATATTAAGATTAAAAAGACAAACTTGAAAAAAATATATATACATGTTTGTAAAAGCCTTGCATGTTTCGTACTGATTAGAAATGATTTAAACCTCCAGCAATTTACTAACCTGTACAAAAACTCAGGAGGTTATTTTAAAAGAAAAAAAAAATCCATTTTGTCTTTTTACTTATATATATATATATATATATATTAATCCATACAGATTCCATCCTTCAAATTATTTAGAAATTATTCATGGACACCCATAGTTTCTAGTTTGGGTAAAAATATTCAAAGAAAAACTCTGACCTCCCCACCCTTTCTCTCCTTTCTCTTCCCATAAAATTGTTGTCCTTTGTCTGAGACTTCATTTCCCATTATAAATTCATTAATTCATCAAGATGTGTTCAAGTTTAGTTCATGCAACTATTTATATTATTTCCTTTAATTTTTTACATATCATTTTTACAGGTAAATTAAGGTTATTCTAAAGATGGGATTGCGACTCTCCTTTCAATATCAATTATATGGAACAGATCTATCTAGCATTTAACATGAAACACTTTTGGATTTTTTTTACCTTGAAAACATGGTTGTTTGCTGGTCTGCAACATGAGGAACTCTTCTGCTTTTCCTGTAGCGTCAGCTGTATGATGTTGGCTGCTCATGTTGGAACACCCCATAATCTTTGTTTTGACAACTAATTGAAAACATGTAACCTTGTTTACACTGAAGAGTTGCAAAATGTCTGTTTGCAGGGAATACAAACAGCAAAATTTTATTCATTTATTTTTTCTTCATCTTGTACCTTATTTTGACATGCACTTACATCTCGGGCAATGCTGGGTATCTCTGCTAGTGTATATATTACTGATATATATATATATATATAAATTTATTTTGCTATTTTTCTGCACACCATGAGATTCCTCCTCATCTCACCCTTCCAGCTGATTCACTTAAACATTATTTGGTGCAGCAATAATATTCATTTCTATAGAGAACTGAAAAACCTGTAAAAGAAATTCTGTTACGAATTTCTGTTTGTTTGCCCCTTTAGTTCATGCAACTAAATGTGTGGGGTAAACTCTGAAACTATTTGGAACACAGCTGCTAGGCATAAGGGTGAGTGATGTGGGCTAGATTTAGTTTTAGGCAAAGGGTGACAGCAAGCTCTTTGTGAAAATTCAATACCTCATATTTTGATGAAATTTTAATCAGTTATTAGACACCAATTAAGCAAGATTCATTAAATTTAAATTTCTTAAGACCCCCTTAGGCTTATTCCCTCTTTTGTTTGTTCGTTTTTTGTTTGTTTGTTTGTTTTTTTTTAGATCAAAGTGTAAAAGTATTTCATAAACTTCTTTATATTTTCTCCAATATTTCTGAAAACAAATTTAAAATAAAATTGATTTTATCATTTACCAACCTGGCTGCATATTACAAGACTTTGTATTCATCTTTCACACACCCATTGCAAAAAAAATAACTGATATTTATTGTAATTTAAAAAACGTGCTAAAAAAATGACACATTCTTTTGTTAGTTTTAAGATCCAGAATGAAATCTAATTTCAATTAAAGGGCATTCTCTTTCCAACACTGTTATCACTAAAATTCCCTAAATATAAAAAATAAATGGATTTCATATTGTCTGAAGATTTTTTCTGGCTTTGGACGTGGGTACAAAACCAAAATGTTATGATTATAAAACCTTAAGATTTAGAAATATAAGAATTTATCTCCCTAATTATAAGCTGAGAACTCATGACTTTATTCATATTTACTTATGTTTATGTAAATAAAAAAAATACTGAGATTAGTTTTATAATTTCTTACCAAAAGAATCCTGTTTTCTGCTTGATCGACTTAATGTTTGATTCGTCTCGATTCCACTATAAACAATTTTACGTTTAAGATTATTATTTATATTTAAACGTTTTTTTTTAACTTTCATCTGAATGATGAAAACTCTTCGCAATTTATTTTTTATTTAGTATAAAACCAATAAGATGTGCCTTCTAAATCATTAACATTTAACTTTAAGTCCTTGGCGATATTCATTGGAGTTTACTAAAACTCCTTTCATATTGTCTGAATTTATATATGTATCTCCTGTTTTTTTACATTTGCTTTATGATTTTAGAAATCTTTTTTTCTTTTTCTTTTTTTAATTCGTGAGGTTCATTCCTTATAATGTGGGAAATTGTTTTATCCAGAGAGGGACTAATATAATCTACACAAATGAACAGTATGAACTTTTTATAAAAAATCTTTTTTGATATATAAGTGATTTTTGTTTTAAGTTTTTCATTTTTACTTGAGACTTTAAATCTGATTGGTTCTAATAAAACTCAGTTTTATTAGATAATCTCTACAACTTCTAAAACAGCCATAAATCTTCCCATTTGAATATTATTGTAAATCTACCTCAGATAGAAAATTTACGAGTTTGTTTTTAGTATTTAAAGCCAACATTTCTATTTCTATTCAGCATTTTTGTAAAAATTCATTTTTTCATTCTTCAGCATAAAATTCTTTGACATTTTTGAGTAACTTTTGATTTCTCTGCAGAAAAAAAGTTTCCGGCTAATTAATTAGCAGGAAACTTTTCTCCTAGTTGATTTGAGATAATTTTAAACAATTTCCTCAAATCAAGTTCTGCATTTTAGTCGCCTTTAGTTTTGTTTTAGAAAATTGCTTCTCTAAAATATTTAGATTTAAAACAAAATTTTTTAGTTATAACTTGTATCAAATGCAAATAGTAATCCTGCGGAAAGAAAAAAAAAAGAAAAAAGAATCCTTTTTTCATATGCAGAATGTTTATTTTTAAGTCTTTTTTTTTTTTTAATTTACAAGAATTAAAACACTTTAGTAAAATGTCAGAAACATTTTTTTATTTAATCTTTTATCCAAATGACTAATTCTTGTTAAGCAGAAATATAATTAAATTGAAATTTTAAATATTCTGTCAAATTTTTTGTTGTAATCATTTTTGTATTCTGACTTCAAAACATAAAGGTATTTTTCTTTCTCTCTCAAACTTTTAAATTTCTCTTATCAGATGTTTGACATATTTCCGTTTGCACTTTAGCCAGGATTAATTTTTATACAAATTATTCATAAAACAGAATTGACCCAAAATACATTAAAAAAAATATTTTTGTAAATCTACTTCAAATGTAAGATTTAAGAGTTAAAACAAATAAAATATTTTTTTCTTTTATAAAAAACTAAAAGTATAATAAGTCAACAATTTTTATTATATAAATAAATAATTACATAATAAAAATTGTATTTGAATAAATATTTGTTGATTTATTATACTTTTAATTCATAATTTTTTTCCCATTAAAACTTCCTTAAGGTGAAGTGTTGCTACTCCTTCTTCTCTGCTGGAGTAACAATCAACTGGGTTCAATAATTTAGTTGTCTCTGCTATTTAAAATGTCAAAAATCGATCTGACTCATTAAAATTTTGTTCTGAAATGTTTGTTCGTTTGAAAATTTAAATTCTTCTATAATTCATTAAGTTTGATCTTAAAATCTAACCAAAAAGATATTAAATGACAAAAGACCAATTCATAAAAGACATCAGATATATCTTACATTTGAAAATACAGTGCAGCATTTTCCAAATGAAGAATAAAATAAGTTATAGCTTTGACAATAAATTATTGAGTCGATAGTGAACGACCTCAAAATATTTGAAGACAAAAACTGTTGTGCACAACTCTTAATATAGGTGTGCATATGTATATAAAGTATAAAATAGGCATTTATAAATATATTTTTGTGGGCTTTAATTCTGTGTAATAAAAATTATGAAAATAAATGTATTAAAAAAATAACTTTTCGTTTATTTGTATTTTATTTAAATTCTTTTTGTTTATTTAAGTTAATTATTTCAATCTTTCAAACTCCCCATTCATTTCCAAAGTCTCTGAAAGTTACTACAGTTGGTGGCCTGTGCTTGTAAAATATAACTTACAATTGGTCGACGATGCTTGCTGTGTCTTGCCGTCTTAGACAACGCCAAACAGAAAACCGCGTGGGCCCACAGTCAATAAGCAACAGATAGTGCCTTCCCCGGTAGTGGGTTATGTCTATCCCCACTCGATACCAGGTGTCACTGACGTCTAAGTTGCCTTTCGGCCAGCACGTGGACGGCGGATCAATCGACTGACACTCTTTACACTCTCTAACTACTGTCTTCACAAATGTCTTAGAAATTGTGGAATCGACCTGCCTAATTTTTATGCCAAGGTGACCACTTTGATGATAGATGGACCTTATTTGACCAGATTCTGGCCTGCCTGTTGATGTAGCGCATACATGGCTCTTGGGGTTCAGCTGCCTTTTTAATTAAATCAAGCCACCGCTGCGGTACGCACGTCAGGTTATCTGCTTGGTTGTGTTCTGACTTTACCAAGGTA
This sequence comes from Sepiola atlantica, assembly GCA_963556195.1. NCBI lineage: Eukaryota > Metazoa > Mollusca > Cephalopoda > Sepiida > Sepiolidae > Sepiola > Sepiola atlantica. Next base: position 81,531,990 of record OY744516.1, read on the forward strand.
ATGTCCACTCACAACCCATACTCTTTTATCAAGCTTGAAAGCGCATCAAGTCGTCGTCTTATCATTTGGCTCGCTGTTTTGGTATGCATCCTGGACTTTCTCCTAAGGGTATCTGTTATCAATTTGTACACACAGACAGTCGGTAAAAAGATGCAATATGGATGCTTCCCACATCAGTGCCATGTTAACACCCTTTAGTACAGCATCGAGCTCTGCCAGATTTATGTGCTGTGCATCGTTTGCCTTGCATAACGGACTCACATCTTCTATCACAGCTCCATTGTGCTCCAGTGACACTCCGGTCGCTAAAGAGCTTGCATCAACCCAGACATCGACCTCACAACCATCAACACACCACTTGCCTCGCACCAGGTCTCCTTCGTGCATTCTTGTGACGATTTCTGTCATCATCGTGGTCAACAGAACATTGTCCACCGTCCCAGCCCTCGGTGACTGCCACTGCTCTGCCACTGTGATCCATTTACCCACCGGGAAGTGCCCAACTAGTTTTACGCACAAAGAGAATGCAGCACGTCGGGTGATGCTACGTGGCATACTCGGGATCTTGTTACCTCGTTCCCATTTTAGCATATTGCGCTCCCCCCAAACTTTCAGGCCAAGTACTTATCCTGCAGCCGTTCAGGTTCCGTGCTCACTAGCCCAAAGTTGGCCAGGTGCTGCCTCACTTTAGCTGCGGACACTATATTTTCATGTATATAAACATCATCGATATATACTGATGTTACCTGTTGAATAGCGTCGTCCTTCGACAATACAGCATCTACAATGTCTTGTAATAATGGCTGGTGCCACATTGAGCCCAAAACCCATGCACGTCAAGCAGTACCTTTTCCCCTCTAATATGACAGTCTGGTATGGCCACAGAGATTCATGCACATGCACCTGTAAGTACGTCCTCTATAGATCGAGCACTGATACATTGGAGCCTTATGTTCGCCACTCTCTCAGTCTGTGTGCACAGACGTCTCCATGCGCCATATAGGCATCAATGTGTCCATTCAGTTTGTGAAAATCTAGAACTGGGCGTACCTTAGATTTGTTCTGCTGGAAGGCTGCCATTAGCAGAATTAGGCCCTTTGGGGGCCCTCGTTTTTCTTCAGGATAGGGAAATAGCCATTCATTATCCAGCCACATCCATAGCTCACATCTATAGTCTTACTGGATTTGAGCGGGCATCGAGTATTCAGGCCCCCTGTTATTTAGTTTACCAGGCGGATGATCACCTGACCACTTCCACGACACTGTCCACACTTTGGCCTGTTCGCCAAACACCGCGCTAAAATCAGGTTCCTCTATCTTGATCGCAGCGCAAGCAAGGTTTTGTAGAAGATGACTTCACCAGACTGGTCAATGCTGACTCCACCCAGCATTTTGATAACATCCATCCCAAGCAGCATGTCGAAACCTAATAGTTGACAACCAAGATATCGACCTTTATAGGACTTATATTGGTTATTGCCAACAAGATGGTTCCAATGCTATGACTGTGGATAATTTTGCCGTCAGCGGTCATGATGTTCGATTTCTGACGACTCCAAGGATCCAGTTATCAGAGACCGGGAACATCCAGAGTCCACCAGTGCTCTGCGTTTCTTCGAATCAATCCATACTTCAACTGTAGGGAGTGTCTCTCTTAAATTGACTGCTGCTGATATCTCGCCTCCTTTTTCATTTCCCCGACACTCAGATGCAATGTGGCCTATCTTCTGGCATTTGTAGCACTGCATCTTTCCTTGCTATTTGTATCTGGGACTATTACGCCCTTCACCATGCTAATATTAGCAGTCTCTTGCGAGCAGAGCATTTATAGCATATTATGCTACCATTAGCGGACACAGTGGGTAACGTCCGATTGGTATTAGACTGAACCAGTTGTATAGCTGTCGCAACTAATTCTTTTTCGTCTGCCATGATAGTCCGTGTTCTAGTTAAAATCTGCCCTAGAGTCATTTCATCCATTCTCAACGACACCCGGAGATGTTGCCTTACATAACTATGCAGTCTTGCTACAAAGGTGCACACCATCCATTTTTCTGGAAGTATCTCCCCAACAAGGAGGTAAAGTCTTCGAAACTCAGCCAAAAACACATCTACAGTCTCACTGGGTAGTAGCCGTCGCGTCTGAAGTACTCATATGCCACGAACGAATCAGTTGCAAACGCAATTATCAGTGCCTGCTTGACATGATTTGTATCTGCCCTCTGTTCCTTGCCTAGCTGTCTATACACAGCAAGAGCTCCCCTCTTAACCGCAAGGGAAGAACCTGTGCCACTTCGTGAAATTCGCACAATTCACAAACAAGTTTCATCTGTTCTATCCATTCTACTATCGGGAGATTAGTGACAGTCCCACTAAACTCTGGAATCAATTGGATGTCGAACTGCTTGCTTTAATATGTTAAAGCCAAAATAGCTTGAACGAGTCAATACAACACTTCGCCAAAATAATGCAGCACTATCTCTTCCTCCTCCGTTCACTTCCTCCTCCGTTCACTTCCTCCTCCGTTCACTTCCTCCTCCCAATGCATTTCCCCAAATCACGTTTTGTCATGCTCCTTATAGCAGTGACATCTCACATGTTAATAAGCCGCCGCTGCCATTTCCTCTAAAAAAATTAAATTACTTTTCGTAAGTGGGTGTTTCCGGGTTTGCGTCGGCAGCTCTCCTCCACAAGCAGCAAACCAAACGTTGTCTCTTCGATCGCCGCAGACAAGTGTCTTAGTTCACGGCAGTCAACGGCTGCTCCTGCTCTCCGCTACAGTTTTTTTTTATGGAAATCGCTCCAAACAAGGCATGAAGCGACCTGATGTAAGGAGTTAACAAGAACAAATATGATTATCGCAAAGACAGGAGATACTTATTGACCTTAGTCTTGTAAAGACCAAGATTATAGGTAGGAGGAAAACAGTCAGCAGGAAGAGAGTTCCACAAGCCTGCAGTTCTTGTAAAGAAGCTACTGGAATAGGAAGTTGTATTACAATGAGGTATCAAAACAGCGAATTGATGGAGACCACTAGACCAACGAGTCAAACGAGCTGGAATGAAAAAAGCGGGGAATAGATAACATAATTCTGAAGAACACATGCCATAATAGTATTTATAGAAAGACTGAGACTAGCAACATCACGTCTGTGAGTGAGGGGGTGTACAGATACGTTTCTGCACCGTATCAAGAACCCTCAAATGGGGCAGAGATTCACCAGCCCAAATATGACAACAGTACTCCATACGTAGTCTGATTGTGGATTTGTAGAGATAGAGAATAGCCTCAGGTGTGAGAAAGTGTTTGGAGCGATAGAGAAAATCGACTTTTACGAGAAGCAGAAAGAGCAATGGATCTAATGTATGAACTCGAAGAAAGATTTGATGAGAGAGAAAGACCAAGAAGTTTCAGAGTTAATTTCTCCTCAAAAGCAGAGCTATCCATGAGAATCTCAGGAAGAAAAGGGACATGCCTACGATTGAAAAACACGAGCTGAGTCTTAATTGGATTAAATAAAACAAGCCATTTTGTACCCTAATCCACAACTGAACCCAGGTCAACTTCTAGATCAGCTGCATATCTCGACTGATCTGAGGGAGATGGGTGAGAAGCAACATCTTAAAAGAGCCATAGGTGCCAAATCAGCAAGTCGACTGATGGGGAGAGGGGGGGGGGGGGTGCTACGTAGTGGCTGCTTTGTGTTCGATGGGAGAATGAATATTAATGAAGTTATAAATAAGATTTTACTTTTAGTTTAATTTATTGCATTTTTATTTCAATAAAGTTTAAATTTTTTTATTATTAATCAATGTGTAATTATCTAAGTTATTTTGAGCCAAGAAAATAATGTGAAGTTGTCTATTAATTTTATTAAAGATTATATAATTCAATAGTGATATAATAGTTGTATTTAATGAATGTACTGAAAAATATTTCTCACTTGTATAGCAAATGGCAGGAGGCAAACACTAACAAATTCTAAAATATTTGACATGAAACTCTAAGGTTAGGTAACTAGAAACCAACTTTTGGGATTATATAACAAAGCCTTTATTTTGGCAGGATTGGAACGGAATTAAATACAACAAAATGAGGAGCAAGAGTACAATAAGGACCCCAGTTCATTAACACAACACGCGGAAGATGTTCCGGAAGTCACCGGCGTCTTCCGGTTCACCTCGCAATACACGTGGTCGCTATTTACAAAACAACTTGTAAATAAACCCTTTATTTACTTTAATAAATGCAGTACATTCTATATTTCGGAATTTATTTTTTATTAAAACGTATTGTAAAAAAAAAAGACATTAGGATACATACCCTCTCAAATAAAATATAAATATTAACATGTTTTAAAAGAAAACGTTTCAATGTTTTATTTGCCACCGAAATAAAATATTAACATGTTTTAAAAGAAAACGGTAAATATTTTATTTGTTTATTTAGTAAATAAAAGGAAAAAAGAAAATGGACCTTACATTTTAAAAACTACATACCCCCCCCCAAAAAAAAATATTAACAAGTTAAAAGAAAAAAATTTTTTTCCAATATATAGAATGTACCGCGTTTATTAAAAAAAAAACTTTGCTATTTACTCGCCTCCCTACAAAAAGAAAAAAAGTATTTTCATATAGCCCTCCACTTTTTCTTAAAATACACAACACGAAATATAGAATGTTTTGCGTTTAAAATTTTTTTTTTTTTTTTTTTTTTTTAGTAAATAAAAGTAAAACAAAAAAAACGATAAATTGTTTTGTTTATTGCAAAACGAAAGATTACAAGTCAGCCGACACGTGTATTGTGAGGTCAACCGGAAGTCGCCGGTGACTTCCGGAACATGTTCCGCATGTTGTGTTAATGAACTGGGGTCCTTATTGTACTCTTGCTCCCAAAATGATTATAAAATGGGTTGGTACTACTCCAGAGAAAGCGCCTAATTTCCGTGACTGCTCGGCCGCAGCGAACGGGCAGGTCGCGGAAGCGCCCGAGAACTGGCGAGACGAAAACGAGGCTGTAAACAAAACTGAAAAAAAAACTGACCAATCAGGTTGCTGCAAATCAGGTTTAGCAAGCAGCCGATAATAATTGGAAGGAATCGCTAACTAAAACAAAAAATGCATTTCCAGCAGTTGCAGCAGTTGTGTCGGACCTTGAAATCTCCGACCAGAATGAAGTGTAACAAATGTAAACGACCTTGCCGCTTGACATCCAGGAAAAATTTGTCTGACAAGTATTCTTGGAGATGCCCCACCGAAGAATGCAAGGCTTGGGTGTCTGTACGAGCAGGAAGCTTCTTTTCGTGATCCAGGATGGAAATAGCAACGATATTGAAAGTAATCTACCTGTGGTTCCAGGATATGGCAACAGGGAAGAACCTACGCAAGGAATGCGGCGTACTGTCTCCAACCACATAAGTGGACTGGAAGAATTTCTGTGGGAGGTCTGTCGCGCAACCCTCGGCGACTCGGTGGAAGTAGACGAGTCTCTATTTAACCGCCGTAAAAACAATGTTGGACATGTTCTCCAGCCGCTCTGGGTCTTCGGGGGATACGACCCCGCAGAGAAGGAGGGTTTCCTGGTGACAGTGCCTAACAGGAATGCCGAAACCCTCCTTCCAATAATCAAACAGTACCTGAGACCATGGTAGTATCCGATTGCTGGAGGGCGTATAGCAGGTTAGGAGAGGGTATCAGCACCTTACGGTGAACCACAGCGAGAACTTTGTGGACCTGACAACGGGTGCTTGCACCAACCACGTCGAGAGGATGTGGAAGGAAGTGAAACAAGAAAGAGTGCAGGACGAGCAGGGCACTCGTAGACGGCTATCTGCGCGAATTTATGTGGCGTCAGAGATTTCGAAAGGACCCCTTCAACGCCATATTAACGCAGATAGCAGAAATCTATCCCGTCGACCATCGACGAACCCTCCTCTTCTGCCTGTCTTTCGCTAAGCCCAACTAAACAAGCGGCAGCAAAAGTAGCAGTAAACCCTGAACCTCTACGAGAAATTAATTCCCCCCCCCCCCCCAAAAAAAAAAATATATAAAAAAAAAACTTGCCTAATTGTTAAAAAACTTAAAAATGGTTCATTTTGCCCATGAAAACAATAAAAAAAAAAGTTTATTTATAGTCATTCAGCTATGGTTTGTTCATTTCTTTCATTTTTTTTAAAAATATATGCATTTTTTTCTTTTGTATTCATCGTCTCATATTGTCGTCTGCCAACCTTCCATTTTTACGATTTACAGTTTTGTTTATACAGCCTCGTTTTCGTCTCGATAGCCTCGTTTTCTGTCTCGGCAGCTCTCGGATGCTTCCGCGACCTGCCCGATCGCTGCGGCCGAGCAGTCACGGAAATTAGGCGCTTTCTCTGGAGTAGTACCAATGGGTTAACGTCAAACATTCGAATAAATTTCTACTATTGGGATAAAATGCTGGATTGGTTCAGTTCTGAATAAATTTGTGAGTGGTAAGCCACGAATATGAAGACATAAATGAATGAAAACAGTTCTATGGAGATCAACAATATAAAATAATTTATTTAACAATTTTACAACTGAAAGAATTACTATAAATAAAGAAGGTTTAATTCGGTAACGTCCTTCATTTTGGACTTTTCCTGTTTTTGTGTCTTCTGGTCGATGCGGGGGCAGATCAATCATGCTTCAAATGTCTTTTGACAAGGGAGATAACTTTAGAGCACGAGTGATATTCGTTTAAATATTATTTCCTAGATGGACTTTGTTATCCATCTAACAGGTCCAGTGGTTGGTGCATGTTATGTTTCTCTAAATGAAATCTAGTTTGAGTTGCATCACACATTTTATAATGGAATTAAAATATATATTGCTTTTCGCCTCATAATTGGATAAGATTTTCTTTTTGGTTTTAATTATGGACGATAAATTGAAATCACAAAAATCGGAAAAATTTTTAGCCTAATTTTCGGTTTCAAAAACGATTCTTTAATTTTTTTTATTTTAAACTTAATTTTCTATTAATTATTATTTTTAAACTAACAGTAAAACTAAAATCTATAGATAATATAACATCAAAATACGATGTAAATTTATTTTACTTGTGGAAAAAAAAAATGAAACTTTGCATAAATTCGCGAGGTAATCTTTAAAAGAATGTAGTTGCATTTATAAGGTTCCGAAAAATGTTTAAAAATTAAATAAACATTTTTGTCAAGAAAAATAATGGCGAACATCATTGATAATTAAATTAAAAGTAAAATATAAAAGTTTTTTAATTTTTTGAGGCTTTGTCCTTCAGCATCGGCAAACTCTGGTAGAGGTTTTAACATTTTCAAAAGAACCCTCAACAAGGTTCTAGTTGATATTGACCCCTACCCCCATTCCAATGATCGACCACTTGTTCCACAGAATTTGTGAAGGAAACAAATATTTCACATCTCTCAATCTCTGTAGCGGCCATTGGCGAACGTGATCGTCACAAAACTGCATTCACATGGATCTTCGCCCGGTGCATTGCCAAAGCCATGGCCACCGTTACATATCATCCCAACATATCCTCATACATTGACAACAACCTAGTCCACGTCAAAACATTCGAAGGGTACATACTTGTACCAGAGCAACTTTTTACCACCCTTCATAGATTTGAACTAAAATTGAATCCGGATAAATGTACCTTTATCGCAGATGAAGCAAAATTCGTCGGTCTCATTGTAAATAGTAAAAGGGGTTCAAGGCCGACCATCGGAAAACACCTCCATCCACATCTAGGGTGCACGGAGCATTACAAGACTCCAGATTTATTGAAGTTCCTCAAACGATACATATGGCTGACATAAGGCCAGTTATTTGCACGTTTTAAGGACTTCATCATGAAATGATTCCCCTAACCCGACTTTACACATGTGGACAATTTTAATCAAAATGAGATCTGGGGGAAACTGTTACGATTTTTCGATCTCATTCTGTTGTTATGGCGACAGTCGTTTACGTGTGTCTTATTTCTGTGTTTCCGAACTGCTTAAAAGTGGAATTGAGTACACTGGCATTTCACCATGATTGCACCAAAGTTGGAGGACATACTCATGTGCGTTACCACAAAATTGTATGTTAAATACTTGTGCTGTGCCACGCTCATTGTAGTGAAAATTGAAATTAAAAGAAACAGTTTTCTGAATGCAATGGCCCTATGACTTTAGAGCCGGATGTCTACAACTACGTCTGTACACTGCTTTTAAGTAGCTGTACTCATCAGCAAGCAGCAGTCACACCGGGAGGTCACCTTGTGTCGACCCGACTCCATTACACATTTTTTGCAACAACAAACGTGTCTTTTCGACGACTTCCGCAAATTGCGAATAACTCATTCCATTCCCGTTCACTATCAAACCACCTTGATCACATTCCAGTCACGCTTGATATCGGAACAACGAGCAGTCCAGTCCAACGTCGATATCACACCATCTATCCTGACGAATGCACAGATCAAGACCCACACATCCTTATATCTTGTATCCGTTCATAATTAGTACACATCGTTTGAATCTAAATTTCTGTGTCTGTTTTCATTACTACCATATGCTTTTTATAAGAGTTCAAAGTATCTAGACAAAGAAAGTGTTATGTCCATATGTGTGTAGACTTGTTGTGAGTAAGTCAGTGAGACTGTGTGTAAGCTATCGCTATATTTTAGTAGATTGTGACTGTGACTTGTGTTGTTTGCTGAGATGCCAGTAGCCAAGTGGCCACGGCCAGATTTAGTTTGTCTGCAATAAGTCTGTGTAACAGTTAATAACACCTTATTTTGACCGATATAAGTTTATTTGCAAGTCCAATGTCAAAAGGTGTTCTGCTCCCAGGGTAAACTTTTTCTGATTGATTGAAGTCCGATTTTCATGCGAAAGTCAAAAAAGTTGATTGAAGAAAAGGTGGTTGAGAGTTTTTGAAATTCGAATTGGTTGGTTGTCAGTTGACAAAATGTGAGTCGGGTTGAACGTTTTTGAAATCCGAATTATTCTTTGTAGTTTGTTGGGCAGCCAATCTTATATGAATAGAGATTTTGTCCGTCTGTCCGTGAGTCACAATTTTTTAAACGTAATAAATACATTGCGGAATTTGTCTCATTTTAAAAATGGAGAATATTGCATTAATAGTAAATAAAGCAGATGCCATGACCGGAAATCGAAACCGAAATCTTGAGATCTTCAGTCTGACGTTCTATCAACTGATCTAATTTGGACTTTCTTATAAATAGAATGTTTAAATTTGAATTTGTTTTTTTCTTCTGGTGAGTTTCGAGTTGTTCGTCCAGTTGATACGTTTTTGGTTTCTTTTTAAATAGTTGACTAATTTTGAAGGGCGTTGCTGATCATCTAGTTGACGATTGCGTTTTACTTGTCTTGTCGACAGTATGCTGTAAATTCGAATATACTTCTAAATCGTTTTCAGTGAAGATTTTTTGTTTTGTTGGCTAATCACCAATGAATAAATAAACATTTTATTTCCAGAAAACTCTGGAAATATGTTCAAGTGTCAAGAGTATTTGTTTACATGTTTACAAATTTTACTCCCGAAACAAAAAGAAAATCCTGTCGTGAACCTTTGTAGAAATAAATGAAAAATAAAACTCAAAATCCAGAATTCTAATTGGACAAGCAGGTCATGTGATGCGTCTTTACTTTACATCCACACAGTTCAAATTACCAAATTTAAAAGAAATAGATTCGAGTTTCTAACTAATAAAAACCTCTCCCACCTACTTCAAATCAGCCTGCATGCAGCCAATCTAATATATATAAAGCGATTATAGAAATTCCATCAACAGGAGAACAAGGACACAGGACTCGAGATCACAAATCAGTTAGCCGAAAATAACACGTTAACAGCTTAGACGGGCATTAAACGTCCCTACAAAAAAAGTGAACACATTGTGTACAAAAATAGGAATTCTAAATCCAACTTCGGCTTCATTGAGACAAAATAAGTAATATTTAAATTACCTTGAGCTCTTGTTTATTTCTGCCTGTTTCCATGTTTCATTCATAATTAATGGCAATATTTTGAATATCAATGGATTCTTATGAGTGAAGTAAAACATACGCAAAGATAAAATGAAGATTTGGTCAATTTTCAGGTGACAATTTTATTTTGATTTAATCCCAACTAAATTCATAGTGTGCAGTATTCATAGTTTGTGAAATATAAACAATTATATAATTAGGGCCTTAGTGAAAACGGCCCCAGAGTAAACGACAACTCTCTGAATGATTGACAGCTGGAAGGTTAAAACTATAACCCCAATGGATCATGGAAGTTGATATCTGACGATATTACCTCCAAAAGGGGGTTGTGGTCTCTTTTGCCAGCTAAACTCAACGATAGAAGAATCCAAATAGTGCTTGCCTGAAACAGTTTAGCATAATGGCAACCAATGCCTCTCTCTCAGCCAAGTGTATAATATATATATATATCTTTGATTGCCTGTAACAGTTCTATAGATCTTACTAATGCAAATAAACCCTTCATTTAAAGAAGACTTGTATCCTGTAATTTGACTGAGGATGAAGATGACATGAAGGCTGTGTATGATATTATACACACCTCACAACTGCATGCCATCGCAATAGCTGTATTTAGCAGTTATGAAAGAACAATTACGTAGTTGGTTAGTAATTTAGTAGTTATGAAAGACCAATTACGTAGTAGGTTAGTAATTTAGTAGTTATGAAAGACCAATTACGTAGTTGGTTAATCTCCGTTACTGTTGAAGAGTAGTATCTCTCGGAATTAATTAGCCGAAAATAACACGAAAAAACAGGAGGTTGAGGTTGCTGCTTGAACAGTTTTATTGATCGTCATGCTTGGTTGAGCTTCCCAATGTCAACTTGGTCTGCTTTATTATGTTGAGCCGTATTGGTAGTGTTTATCTGACAGACTCCAAACAGTGTGGTCTTTTTCTGGTTGGTCAGAATATTTTCTGACCATGGATTTTTTTTTTTCATGACCTCATTTTGTTTTCCACAAACAAATGCATGCAACCCGACAGTGCTTTTTCTTTTTCTTCCACATTCACATTCCTACATCAGTTACATGCAATGTATGGCCTGTAAGTACTGAGCTAAAAAGACAATCTAATTTATGGAAAAAAAAAATAGGATCCATTTTTCTCTTTTCAAATTTCTAGACTTAAGCCAGTTGTAAATCAAATTCTGTTTTTCAAACCAAAAATTAATTTTATCCAAAGTTGAGTTAGTTTGCTAGTTCTAATTAATCCTAATAGTTTAAAATGAACTTAGATTTGGATTTATAACTCACGTGACATACCTCACAAGTTGTCGATTATGTTTCATTGTTGGTTATGGATGGCAATTCATACAAACGAAAAGAAATTATCAACTAAGTTATAATGAAACTGTTGTTTATGTATGGAATATTGATAAAAATATGTGAATACAGAAGAGAAATTCTGAGTTTTATCAGAGTTCACACGAACATTCTGCTAAATTCTGGCTTGCTTGGCAAATGGTCAGTTTTGAAAGTAGAGAATAGGGTTAAGCTCAGGGGGGAGGGAGGACTGGTAGAGCCATCTTTTCACTTATGAAAATATCTCTCAGTTTGCGTGTATAAAGGTGGAAAGATTTGGTTTATATTGAGATTAGCCCGAAGTCGCAATTTGTGTCGACCCCTTTTTGGTTAGAGGATCCAACATCGTTTCTCCACTCTATATAGTTTAATCCAGCACTTTTCTTATAGGTCCATCACTCAAATGGTTTGAAAAAGAAAACAATCTATCCACTTCGAGTAAATCCAAATGGTTTGTCCGTTTTTCTTGAAGACTCGTCACCATCAGAGGATTACATTGAAGCACAAAGAAGAAAATTGGCAGAATTTTCACTCTTTGCAGCATTTTCGATCTCGAGCAAAGATTTGCAAGTTTTCAGTAACTTGACCCAACAAAACAAACTGAGGTTAGCAAGTAAACTATTCCGACGACACGATGGAAGGATTTACCAATGTTGAACATAAGTAAGATATTGACAGACTGCAGCCATCACAACTCTGTAGTAGCGAACGACAATCTCAGAAATCCAAGACCTCCCAGATTCCACAATAGTCCAAGCCCTGCAGAAGTTGTGGGAAAGAATTTCAAATGGACCATAAGCCTGCCCAGCGGCCTAGATGATCTGCTTTAATTATGGGATAATCAAACATATGCCAGAAACCAAAAAGTGATTCTGTGAACAGATCAACAAGCATGGCAAAAGAGGAATCCTATATTCTCACCACTAAAAGGTACACAGGGTGCTCCAGCAGGAGGATTGCCTGCCAATATGGACAAAGGAAATGGCAATCCGGCACAACCGTCTCATTTGGAACGGAAGTTCTAAGTAGGGTTTCTGGATCTACCACCATTTTTGACAATAGAGATACTCTTAATTCTGGAAACCCATGCAGAATACGAGTACATTTCTATGGTGTCAATCTACGTAGCTGATATTGGGGCACAGACATGTTTGTTATTTTTTATGCTGCACAAGCAGAAGTTTCACTCTTTGCAGCTGAAATATTTTCAGTATAAAAATTACAGGATCATTACTCATTTACTAAACATACTTTATGGAATCTTCCATTTTCTTCTTCATATAGTAAAGTGAAGTCGGTCAGTTTCTTTGAGTTTGTAATCAATAGCAATTAATCTGATAAATCAATATTTGATTTTGACTAGCCAATTTTTATTTTATTTCCTTAGATCATGTTCTTAAATGCAATAAAATATTGTATTTCGCTAGTTTCTTTCAAATAATAATAATAATAATAATAATAATAATAATGGAGCCATTTTACACAGCTTTCTTAAAAAAATAGAATTAAAAAAAGCCTTAGATTTCTTTAGGACATCTTTCAAATATTTTTTTTTCATTTGTTTAATAGAAATCTTAAACTATTAGGTAAAAATATTTTTTTCTTATTTCCTAGTAATTATACCTGAAATTTTCTAAGCGTTCTTTGGTCTAAATCAGATCCATTCCTGAATATAAGTTTATTATCTACTAAACTAATTTATTCCAAAGATAATTGTACATTTTTATTTATTTATTTAAAAATTTTTTATTTATTTAATTTTTTTTTTTTACAAATATGCATACAGTAATAATCATTTACAACAAAATCCACCTTAAATATTGAAAAAAAAAAAAAAAAAAAAAAAATTTTTTTACATTAACTTGCAAATGATTTTTGACTTCATTAATTCCTCAAAAATTCTTTCTATTATCTTTTCCATACAACCGGGGTTACCTTTCAACATAATACACAATATTCTTTCTAATAATTTATTCTTAATACCAGTAGATAAATAAATATACAATTTATCAAAAATTCTTTAAACCTGCTGATATGTGTGTGTGTAATATATATATATATATATATATATATATATATATATATATATACATACATACATACATACACACACACACAACAATGAGCTAATGATAAACAATTATTGTTGACATCCATCTGTCTCAACGGACAATGGAGTTCTGTGCCTCAGATTAGTCCATTGCTGAATTTGCTATGAGTACAAACCTATCCTGGATCGGCAGGCTCTGTTGCAGTTGCCACAGATGTAGGTAGTGTCTGGTTCTGAGAGCTCTGTTGCAGCCTTCCACCATCTGAGTTCTATCCTCTCCTCCTCTTGGAGCATGCCTTCACAGCACTTCTCCAGTGGCTGTGGTATTCAGCCACAGACTCTCAACCTGCTGTGTCGATGCCACCTGCCCCCATGTCTCAAAAAATCACAGACAACAAGCACATATCTCAAGCAGTATTCATCTTTATTATAAAATGATACAGAATTGGTTTGTCACGTACAGATGATTGAAGCACACTAAGATTTTGAAACATTTGATTATAAAGAAAACACAGAGAAAAAGAAAACAAAAATAAAGAAAATAGAGTAACTCAATTTTATTAGCAATGAGATAAAAAAGCAGATTGGAATAGTTGAGAGGAATAACATTAGCCAAAAGGAGGCTAAAGATTGTAAACCATTTTAAAATAAAGCCACACCAGCCACATCTACTATGAAGAAATCAATTCGCTTTAGGTTTTTGAAATTTATTTTGAAAACTCTATTGGATTCTCCGAGGCAAAGTCAAGAGGGTCATTTATAATCTTAGGAATTTGGTTATATTTCATTTTTCATTTAAAACATTCTAAAATAACTCATTGCTTTGTAACATATCACATATTCTTTGTCATTATTAAACAAAAATGCTTAACCATGACAAAATTCATTGAATAACATTTTAGCATCAATTGTTTGTTTGTGAGAAACAAACAAAGAAATGGAAGCAGCAGTCGTTTATGAAATGGAAAAGGGCTTTTAAAAACATGGTGGATGCTTGGTATTGTAGATTTGAAATACATTTACAGCAGGAAATACATTTGTGTTGTCTCTGTGGCTGGTGTAAAAACTTGTGGATTTAGAAAAACATGAACCACCCAACAAAGAAAAAAGGTTAAGATGCTTGAGCACGGATGTTTCGTGGTATAAAAACGAAATAATGGAGGGAATGGGGGGGGGGAGAGAGCGAGGATCACGGTGTTTAGTTTAAAGTTAAACTAAAATATTTTGTTTTGTAAAGGGATGGGGGGGGGGGAATAGAAATACAAAAAGTGACATGACACCCATTTAATCGATGAAGGTTATGAATTAGAAGAATAAAAAGGTAAACTCTGAAAGATGGAAATGAAAGTCATACTAAGTTCCAACTGCATTCACTGGAATTGACATCGAGAAAGTGATTTGAGTTGGTCAGATGCACAAGGCAATATTGGCTCTAATAATGACTGGATATACAAGACATGGAATAGTTGGCATGGAGTTAGGGCTCTTTAGTTGGTATGCTAGCAGGAAAACTAAATATCAAAATAATTACTTGATATCCATTTTTGAGGTTTGCTTTCAAACCAAGGCTTTATTTACTAATAGAAGCCAACATTTTATTGTTTGGTATTTAAAAGGTAAAATAGAAAAACAAAACATCTTTTGGCCTGCCGAGTACATCAAGACCTGAATCTGTCAGCAAGTTTAAAAACAGCCCCGAAGAGTCAAGTATTCACAGTTGAAAATCATTATCCTAAAATTATTTATTTTACCATAAATGGGAGGGGGGGCTGGGGCTTAGTGTAAAGCACATCAAGAGTTAATGAATGCGCACTAATTAGTCAAAGCTAATTAGTCAAAGCTAATCAGTCAAAGCTACGTGACAAGCAAAATAAACAGTCAGAAAAAAATCTTAATGATATCAGAATTGGAACAGAGAGAGGATTAATTTATTTCTTGGTATAATTATAGGCTTCATAATTAATAGCAGTCCAAATGCAACCATATCAACATGCAAATATGCTGAGGTCAATCATCCAAAATATTCAAAACATTACGCTTTATGAAAAGTCTTCTGATGTAAAATACAGAATTTTGATTCATTTAAAGTTTTAGAATTTTGCAAACTTGTTTTGTCAGTTTAGAAGTTGGAAATCATGTGTTGATGTTCGAAAACTCGTTAATTCGAGTGGATCACAAATATTCCCCAAATGATTGAGGTCTGCAACTAGAAAACCTGTGTGATTTAGGTTTTGTTAAAAGCAAAAACAACAAAAAATTAAAAGACAGTTGGATTTTGCATTTAGTTTGGAAACAGAGTTATAAAATTATGGTAAACATTGTTAAGTAATTCAATAACGCATTAAAAAAAAGTTCTTAAAAATAAGAGAAATAAAAAAAGTACAAGGAACTGATTTTACCTCATTCATATTACAAAAGTTTTTTTCCAAAACTTTTCAAATGGATCACATAACATAGAAAAGAAAAACAAAATGGCGACAAAAGGAGATGAAAAAATGAGTTTCAGCAAGAGTGGAAATTTGATAAAACATCAGAATTAGATGCGAACAAATCTATTGAATGGGTGGTTTCAGGTAAACAAGTTGGTCCCATGATATAACAAATACTGACACAAATAGTTTCTGCAGAGATGAAAATATTGTTATTGCAAATTGAAAAATCACAATTTTAAAACAAGCTGAGAGCAGAGAAACGGTTTGCTTTTGTGAAATATAGAAGAAGGTTAGAAAAAGAATAATAAGCAAGTTACAAATCACAGATACCTGAAGTTTGTAGTCTTGACTAATTAGTTGATAAAGGGATAAATAAAACAGCTTAAATAAGTAATGACAGCAGGTGGCTGGCGTCTTATTCACAAAAACAATTATCCAAATTGCTTTTCTCATAGTTGTAACAGGTAATTTCTATCTTCCTTTTTACAGATAGCAAGAAGATTCGTACATGTGATGGCATATGAAGATAAGAAAGCATCGATGCAGGAGGGGAGGGGGCATATTAGATTATCTGATTTTATTGTTGAAAGTGTTTTCGTATCATCATCAGAATGTTTCACGTTATTGCAATGAAAGGAAAAAACAAAACTGAAACACTTGATGATTAAAAGTTAAAATATTAGGAAGGCATGCAAGGGAAAAGAAAACGATGGATAGAAAATATTGTAAATCGACCAAAACGTTTATCTCTAGTCATTATCAAGTGCTTCAGTAAGAGTTTTCATATTCTTATATATACTAATTTGCTATATGACAAATCATGATCCGTGAATAGAGATGAATTTCAACCATGTTCTCAGATAACTAAAAAACAGTTATAGGAAATTTGGATGCTAATAAAAATAAGGCAAAATGTCTTGTATACAAATGTACATCAACAGAATTCACAGTTTCTCTTTCTACAACTTTGAAATACACATTTTCAGAATCTGAAATTTTAACAAAAAGTTTCCAGGTAATTTTTTTCTTCTTCCTTTTCAAATAGAATCAAGTTGCTAGCAATGCCTGATGACACAAGAGCATCAAAGTCTGTACTAGTAGAGAATACTGCATGGAACGTGCAGAGAGAGAGGGGGGGGGACGTCTTCAATGTCCTAATCTGAAATGCATTTAAATGATTTTACATTTTAAGATGTCCATATCCACAAAGCAATTGATTTGTTTTAATCCATTGAAAATTCGTAAATCCATATCCACTAATCTTTAGAAAAATGGGTTGCGTCCATACAAGTTTCCACGCGTGAAGAATAGTCTCATACTTTGTGAGATATTTTCATTGAAGACAAAATTACAAGTAGTCACGCCAATGCCATTATGTTTCAAATATCAATATACTCACTATTGTAAAGAAAGTTCAGACAACTGAACTCACTAAATAAAAACAAGGATTAACAAATAGATAATTCAGTTCAAAAGGGTAAACTTGTGCTTCTATCCTCAATGTAAATTTTTAAAAATAAAAAATTTTAGTTATAAAACTACCAAAGTTGAATTATAGTAATGAGACAACATAATGAAAGCCAAACATTGCAAACATTCTCTACATATGATGCAAGATATCTAATTATAGTAGAATAAATAAAAATGAAATTATTGAATTGTAACTAGTATTAAAATATTTGACATTAAAGGTTAAAATGCCTGCATTTGATTAAACTAGGCATGAACCCAATTTTATAGTGAAATATATCATTCATAACAGAATTCAATATTTTCAAAGAACATACACGTAAAAATGTATTTTGGCATGTCCGTTACTAATAGACTAACTGCATTGAGTATGATTGTTCCTAGTCAATCTTATTCTCATGAGAAGGGCCAGATCATCTGACCTTTAAAGAATTCAAAGGAAATCACATGTACCTCTGAAATGAGCAACATCTATTATGAAGACATATTTAAATTGTTTTAGTTAGGAAATACAGCAGAAAGCTAGAAGTGCCTATATTTGATAAAAAAAAATGTTTGACATACCTAAAATGAGGTTCTCTCTGCACAGAACATGTATTTGTTCAAGCAATAGTTTTTCAGGCTCAAATGTAAGATATCAGATTAGCATTTGTAGTAAAAGATCAACCCAGGTTAAGGCACTGGAATCAAAACTAATTGACATCAAACCAATCAGTTATTAGGGAGCTTATCCAATAAATTTATAGGAATATCTATTAATGGACTTTAGTCACCATTATTTAGTTTCTGAATGAGTGGAAAGTTATTTTTTTTGTGGGGGGGGGGGGTAAAACATTTTTGCTGGTGAAAAAAATTGCATATTTTGTAACTTTTTCATCAATTTTTCTTGTAATGAATTAGAAAAAAATTAGTTGAACTTAAAATAGTAAGAAAATCAAAATAAATTTACAATGCACACAAATGGTTCTGAACAAGGAATGAACTCAAGACTCAATGAAATGCAAACTGTATACAATTAAGTAGATTTCTGTTGCTTTTCAGCCAATGGTGATCAAGAAATGTTGAGCTAAATAAGTTATTAATTTAAAATTTCTATTGCTGACTCAACTAGAAATTTCTTTTAATGAAAATATAAGACTAAAAAAATTGGTTACAAGAAGTTGTAAACTTAACAAGATTCTCATCACTACATTGTGCAAATATACTGAGGGAAACTTTTTCCTATTAACTAATTTGTAATAATCTTTTCAATGTAATTGCATATTTCATGTGATGAGAGAAACAAAATCAGAAAACTACAAACTTTCTTTAATGTGCACAAATCATTTAGTGGATTTAATTTTTTAAATAAAATTTATTCAATAGAAACAAACATTAATCTTATCTTTTAAATTGAATATTTCCTGACAGTTTACTAAATGTTTTTTTAAACATATTTTATGTATATCGTAATATTAGGGTTATATAGAGAATATAATAATTCAGAGAGCATTAAACAAAGCAAAATGTAAATTCAAAGTTAATTGAAAGAAGGATGCCTGTAGGTTAGATGAACATTTTCATGTCAAATTGTAGAAGAAAATAAAATGGAAAAGAAAATTCTAGCAAACCTTGTTCTTGGAAAATTCATCCAAAACTTTTCTCTCATTTCCCTCAAATCTTTTGTCAAGGAATTTACTCTTACGACTTACTTTTTAAACAATCATCCAGATTCAATTTTTCCAGATCCGTAAATTTATTCAGTTTTTCCAAAGTTGAAAATTATTGAAAAAACTACCCCCCCCCCCCCTCTCGCTCAAGGGAGAGGGCTGAGAAGAAAATGGAGAGATGCATGTAAAACCCTAAAAAAAGGTTTGGATGTTTATCACACACATTTCTGTCAACACGAATACACACACAAGTAAATAATTAAACTGAAACTGCCTTAGGCTTTCTTTAATCTTCGAGTCATGTAAGGTTTTAAAGAAAATCAAAAAGAGTTAAGATGTGCAGATGTGCACATCCACACCAAAAGGTTCCATGACTTAACCCAGATAAATCTGATCACTTTCAAGAAGCAGTTTTAACCACAAGTGAATAAACGCAAATCTATCAACCTCCGGTTATTAAAAAATATGCAAAAACACAGTAAGGTCTAAATAGGAAGTCAACAATGCTTGTTTCTTCTGAGGTATCATGCTTTATAAAAATTGTGTTATGAAACGAGAGAGAGTAGTAATAGCATGTTTAACATGTAATGTCCATAAACATCTGGTATATAAATACATGACTAATTGCTATTTGTCTAAGCATGTTTCTAAAAATAAGGAAGCCATTACAATTGTATTAGTTAATTGAAATAACAAAAAGGTAAAACACTGATCTAAAAGAACCAACACTTCATATATTAGAATCTGATAAGTTATTCTTAAACAAATGTAAACGTTTCTAAACATGTAAATGTTCTTATAGTTCAAAAGATCTCTTATGCTTGCTTTACATTAGTTTATGTTGAAATCATGTTGATACACTGATTCAGATCATCACAAGTTAAGCAACATTAAACCTGGTTAGTACTTAGATGGGTGACCATTTGGGAATACCAGGTGCTGTAAGCAAACACTTCAGGTGTATAAATCTTACTGGAAGTATCACAGGCTGGATGGGGGTGGGGTATTAGGCCATCTGTTCTGTTTAATGCTATTATAAAACTGGAGTTAAAAGAAGTTTTAAACCCCCCACCCTTTTTTACTTTACCTTTGTACAATCATCCTAAATATATTTTCACATCAAAACCAGAAAAAAGTGGTTTTATTAAGCAATAGTATTTTGTGCTGATACTTTCATTGCAACACATATTTTTATAATAACAGGAGCAGATAACATTCTGTTGACCAATAACTGGATGAGAAAAAGGCTGCCAAGAGTTTAGAAAACAAAATTTAACCCTAACCAAAAAACATTAAAATAAAAACAAAAAAAAACCATCAACAAAATTTCAAGTCTTCAGGTATATAATATGTTTTGTTTTATATTTTCAGGTGATAATAAATCTGATTCAAAGATGTTGGGACGTTTCTCCTCTGGACACAAAGTTTTGCAAAAGGTCGATCGGTAGAGGGAAAATAATGGTGGAATTTTTCTCAGCTGAGATTGTACTCAGTGTCTGCAAATATCTAAGTTGCAAAGCAGCAGGCGATTCACACATTACATCAGCCGCTTCTTTCAGAGCACGGGAAGCACGCTGTTCCCCCTCAGCAGCAATCACCTAAAAGGAAAAAGAAACAAAAACTTTACATGCATTCAATCTTACGATATAAAGCAATCAAAAAGTATTTTCATTGGTTTCTTTATGATTTCACAGGCTTTCAAATCTTCTTCTTCTTCTTCTTCTTCTTCTATTATATAAAGGGCAGTTGTCTGTTTGTATGTCCAGATACTCCTCAAAAACTACGCGGCGACATGGCAAAAAGTTTACATCTTTAGGACCGCACATATCCTGGGATCATAATATCTCAAAATTACAAAAAAAAAAAATGTCCCCGGGGGTCAACGGGGCCAGTTTTCGGGGGCGGGTCTGGTTTTTTGAAACTTTTTCAATGTTATTTACTGGTGATTTTGAAATCAGCCAATGTATTCATGTAACAACTTGATAAAAATGCACTGTCCGGTTGTATCAAGTCATCCCATAACTTCTGTCCGGATGTATCGATAACAGTGAAACAAGGGTTGCTCAATCACATCCGCACCTAGCAACCTAAACTTATATCTTTTAAAATAAAAATAGTTCTTTGGGGGGAGGGCGGGGGGGGGGGGGGGGAAATGTTTGAGACGCGGGTGGGGTGGGGGGAATTTTTTGGGGGCGGGGAATTATCAACATCTTCATCCTGCGGGGGTGTTTATACAATATAGGACCCGGAGGCTTCTGAAGTATATGGACTTGGGCGGGGGGTTCTGCAGTATAGGCACCAGGGGTGCATCTACAGTACAGGACCCAGCACCGGGGGTGCATATACAATATAGGACCCGGGTGCTTCTGCAGAATAGGGACCATGGGTTCTTATGCAGTATAGGGATCAGGGGTACTTCTACAGTATAGGGACCAGGGGTACTTCTACAGCATAGGACCCAGCACCGGGGGTGCTTCTACAGAATAGGGACCATGGGTGTTTATGCAGTATAGGCACCGGGGGTGTTTATGCAGTATAGGCACCGGGGGTGCTTCTACAGTATAGGATCCAGAGGCTTCTGCAGTACAGGCACAGAGGGGGTTGCTTCTGCAGTATAGCCACCGGGGCGCTTCTACAGTATAGGACCCAGCACCGGGGGTGCTTTTACAGTATAGGACCCAGCACCGGGGGGGGGGGGGGGGCTTCGTCAATTTAGGACCCAGAGGCTTCGGCGTTGTCCGGGGAAAAAAGTGCTCAATATCCTATTTTGCTTGCGGAGAGGAGAGGAGGAGGAGGGAGAGCCCCGGGCAACGCCGGGTACCCCTGCTAGTATCTAATAAAACTAAGATTTAACAACTAAAAAATTAAATGCTTGTCAGTCAGACTGATTTCACTGGTGAAGTCAGTTCTATTTTATAGAGAATGACTGCCTCATTTGCTGAGAGGAAAATGCAGACATTTATCAGCAACACCAGAATTCACAAGCCAATCACAATCAATAACAGAACTGTGGCAAAGAACAGCGTAACCAGCGATGGGGGAAGAAATCCTACAAAGACATTAGAAATGGATTGGTTTGGTTTGTTTTACGGCATAGCAACCAACTATGGGTTATGTAATGCCGAATAAAGTTGTCAATGCAATTCGAATTTTTTCACATTGTCTTCAGAGACAATGAAAGGCGAAAAGATGAACTTGCAATCAAATTCTTTGGTATAGTCCAACTTCCTTGATGAAGTCTAAAATTTTAGTCACATTTATATTTCCAAACAAGTGTTTTAAATTTGAGGAGTCATAATACTTGTTACGGGTTTGCTGCAGATCTTGACAGTCTATTAATATGTGTTTGACTGTGTAAGCTTGTTGACACGCTATGCACATTGGAGACTCCTCTCCTTCCAATAAGTACTTATGAGTGATCTGCGTGTATCCTATTTGAAGTCTGGTTATTATAACCTCTTCTCTCCTTACTTTCCTATATTCCAGGGGCCACTCATCTATAGTTGGCCAAATCTGATACAATTTGTTATTTTGACACTCATCCCAACATTCCTGCCATTTTTGTTTGGTGATCTTGTTAATATTAGGTCGAAGATCAGTGTATGGGATCCTAGTATTTGTTGGTGTCATATTTAAGGATTCTTTTGCGGCTTTATCCACTCTTTCATTGCCACGAATGCCGACATGGCTCGGTATCCAGCATAACTCAATTTTACATTTCTTTTTGTTGTAAAGATTAGTAATCTTATTTAAGATTTTTACAATCAACGGGTTATCTAAATTTTTATTTTTCATTGCTGTGATCACAGATAGGGAGTCAGAGTGCTACTACCTTCTATTATCTTTAAAGCCAAGTATATGGCTGCAGCTTCTGTGCTGAAAATTGATGCACTGTCAGTTATTCTGTATTGCATTTCTGTCTTATTTAAGACAGCCGCACACCCAACTCTATTCGATTCTTTAGATCCATCTGTATAGATGTATTTGTAGTCGGAATGTTCGTGTTTTATATATTCAAATTCCTCTTGAAATATAATGGGATTCGTTTGGCTCTTTGAAGCTGTTGCTAAATCGAGGATGTAAGTAGGTTGTTTTAATTCCTATGGTGGAATTTTTGAAATTATGGATTCGTGGATGAGACTTGAGTCCAATTCCAGTTTAATTCTGAACTCCTCGATGCGGTAACTGAAAGGTCTGATTTTTCTCTCAAACAGAGTCTTATATTGAGAGGAAAATGTGCAGACGTAGGCAGGATTTGCTGGACATGACAATAATTTGGTCACATATTGTAGTGTCAATTTCTTTCGCCTTATATGCAAAGGACCTTCATTAGCTTCAATATATAGACTTTCCACTGGAGACGTGCGAAATGTCCCCAATGCGAGTCTTAGTCCCTAGTTTCTAATTCTTTCAGATATGATGGTCTTGCTGCACCATAAATGAAACTTCCATAATAAAGTTTCGACCTTACAATTGTTCGGTACAGTTTAAGTAAGGATTTTTTGTCTGCTCCCCAGTCAGTGTGAGCTATCACTTTCAATAGGTTAATTGCCTTGTTACATTTTTGCCGGAGATACTTTATGTGAGGAATAAACGACAGCTTTTTGTCAAAAATAACACCAAGGAACTTATACTCATCTGCCATTTGTATCTCCTTGCCAGCCAGTTTAAGGCATGGATCGTTATGCATTTTGTGCAAGTTGCAAAAATGGACACACCTCATCTTTTATTCAGAGAATCTGAAACCGTTCTCTTCAGTCCATTTGCTGATTTTATTTAATGTGAGTTGCAACTTACGTTCTACCAGATGCATATGTTTTGCCCGGCAGCAAATCAAAAAATCGTCCACGTACAGTGAGCCTTTAACTGCAGTGTCAAGGTTTTTCACGATATTATTCATCTTGACATTAAAAAGTGTCACTGATAGGATACTTCCTTGAGGTATCCCATTCTCCTGCTCTTTTACGTCGGAGAGTGTAGTTCCGACTCTCACTCGGAAGTTTCGGTTTGCCAAGAAATTTTGTATAAAGAGAGCCATTCTGCCTTTTAGTTCAAGATCACGAAGGTCTTTTAATATACCGTACTTCCAGGTGGTATCGTACGCCTTCTCTATGTCAAAGATTTTTTGATGAAGGCTTCTCTAATAAAAGTTTCCAATCTGATCAAAATGGTCAGTGGTACTTCTTTTCTTCCTGAAATCGGATTGTAGATCTGATATCAGATTGTTCGATTCAAGGTACCATGTCAATCTGTCGTTTATCATTCTCTCCATAACCTTACAGAGACAACTGGTTAAGGCAATTGGTCGATGGCCTGAAGGCCTATCAGAATTTTTTCCCGTCTTGGGTATGGGAATCACCGTGGCTTGTCTCCAGAGATCTGGGATTTTCCCGCTCATCCACACCTCGTTATAGATGTCTAGAAGGTATCTGGTGAACACTTGTGGTAAGTTTTTTAGAAATTCGTAGCATATATCGTCTGGACCGACCGCTGTATTGTGGGTTTTAGCGAGTGACTCACTGAGCTCTGATGCCATGAAGGGTTGATTATAATTTTCAGTATTTTTGGAACTGAAATTGGAATTTTTTTTCTTCGACTTTCTTAATTCTTTTGAATTTTTTAGTCTGACCCTTGGAGCCAGAAATTTCTGCAAAGTTGTTTGCCAAGGCGTTAGAAATTTCTTTTTTGTCTGTGATCTTTACACCACCTGATATCAGGTGTTTAATTGGCAGACTGCTATTTTTCCCAGCTATTTTTCTCATCAGGGTCCATATTGTTTTAGAGTTGGTGTTTGAATTGATTTTCGATATATACTGTCGCCACGAATTTCTCTTGGACTCTTTAATCGTCCACTGAGCTTTGGCTCTTGATTTTAAACAAGTCTAAATTCTCCCGAGTAGGATTAGACTTGAACCTTCTCAGGGCAGAATGGCATGCCTGGACAGCCTTTTGAGATTCTTTGTTAAACCAAGGTTTTTGTTTATTGTGGTTTGCTGATGACTTTGGTACACAATCCTCGGCTATTTCTATCAGTGTTTCTGTAAAGTAGATGGCGTGATCCGTTTCATTGACATTTGTATTAGCTGTTAATTTTTCTTGGCATTTTTCTTGGAATCTCTTCCAGTCTGCTTTCTGCAGATTCCATCTGAGGACCTGTGCTTTCCAGAATAATTGGAAAGTGGTCGCTACCACATGTCTCTTCATGCACTTTCCATGTATAGTCCATGAAAATTGTTGGATCACATATAGTCAAATCGAGTTCTGAATATGTTCCCGTTGCTGGGTGTAAATATGTGCTGGTTTTATCATTGTAGAGGCAAAGGCCATTTTGATCTAGAATTTTCCCAACAATTCGGCCTTTTTTATCGGTGATTTTACTGCCCCACATTTCATTGTGGCTATTAAAATCACCCAACAGTATCATTGGTTTGGGTAGTTGGTTTATTAACCCATTCAGCCTGGATTCGACTATGTTCTCACCTGGTGGCAGATAAAGGGAACAAATTGTGATCGTCTTATGCAATGTTACTGATACAGCAACCGCCTGCATGTTTGTGTCAAGCAGCACCTGTATTTTTAACAATTATAGTTGCCCCGCCAGAGGCTCTATCGGTTTCTTCTTTTATATGATTGTATACATTGTAGTTTTTTATTTTAAATACACTATCTTGCCTGAGGAATGTTTCCTGTAGGCAAACAACTGCTGGGCACATTCTCATAAGAAGAACCAGCTCTTCATAATTAGCTTTAACGCCTCTTATGTTCCATTGAATTATTTTATCTCCCATGGTTTAGATTTTGATTGGGGGGCTTTTTGTTTAGTTGGTTTCTTTTTTTCCGTGTTTTCATCCTGTCTCCATCATGTTGTCCAGAGCCTCAAATTGGTTTTGACTCGGATTTTTGGCTTTGGCTTCCGAGGTGATTTTTCCGGTTTTTTCTCCGGTTCAGGATCTTTACCTGGAGACTTTTTTGGGGGATCTTTTCGGATCCCTTTCTCTTTCACAGTAGATTCAGGTGTCTAATTTGGTTTGATCTGTGGTGGTGCATCTGGGGGTACCCAGTCGAGAAGTTTTCTCCACTCGATTCCACCTGTTACTTTTGAACGGCAACCGGTTGAGGAGGAGGTATATTCCAAATGGTTTCTTCTCTGGATTCTACTTGTTGTTTTTGAACTCTGACCTTTGGTTCCTCATACTCCTTCCTGAGTGTATTTTGGAAAGCTGGCCAGTCTCCCGGGTCGAGCTGAAGTAACCGTTCTATTAGTTTTTTATATTTATTATTCTCTCTATTCACCACTGGAGACACAGCCTGAGAATATGTCTTTCCTCTAGTGATGTCAACCACCTTTCTTGCTTCCTGAAAGGAAATGCCTCTGGTATATTTCACAGTCAAAAGTTCTTTTTCTCTCTTCCATTTCTCACAGATTTTTGCATAAACCACCACAGTTTGCACATGTGTGAGTTCCCTTACATTCATCCATAGAGTGGTCAGGGTCTTTCTCTCCACATTTCCCACATGTTTGTCTGCCGTTGCATTTTGTTTCATGGTGTCCATACTTCTGGCACCTGTAGCACCGAAGAGGATTAGGGATGTATTGCTCGACTTTTTCGATAGTATACCCTATCTTTATTTTTTGAGGGATTGTTAGTATATCGAATGTCATCACATATGTGTTAGTCTGTATAGTTTTATTATCTCTTTTTATAGAGATTCTTTTAACTTCGGTTACCCCCTGGGACTTCAGCTCCTCTTTAATTTCATCTAAGGTACATAAGGAGAGTTCTTGGCTCCTTATCACTCCTTTCGATATATTCAAATATTGGTGCGGATAGGATTTTATTTTTTTGTTATGGAACATTCTCATGCCCAACAAAAAATCAGCAAATCTTTTTTTCTCTACTTCGACCAGGATGTTTCCGTTGGCCAGTTTTTTTAACGTTTTTAGGTGCTATAGCCTGAGATTATCTTTTCAATCAAAAATGGAGACAATGTCGCTAGTTTTGGTTCCTCCAAAGCTTCCAGGACAATAAATCTCGGGAATTTATTCTGGTCACTTTTCTTCTCCTCACGTTCTGAACTAGTGTCTCTATGGACACGTTTTGTGGTTCTGTTAGGAGCCATAAATTGTTTGGTTTTGATTCACCATTCCTGCTCCCACCCACTACGGAGCCCACTATGGGAATTGCCAAGGGGGAAACCCAATCGCCTTGACAAGACAAGGCTACAGGAATGGTAGACTCAACCCGATCATGATCACAATCACCCGTGTTCCATCGATTTCTCTACCTACTAATAACGAAACGTCCGGGGCACACAGCCATGTTGCGGTCATGTATCTCACAAGTTGATTGACCGTGCCACCGCCTTCTAGCACTTATAACTGGAATGGGTATTGATAACTTATGCAGTTGATCAATTTTATTTTTGGAAACGATCGGGGAAGTTGGAAAAAATAAGTGCTAGGGCAAGACGCAACTAGTCGATTGATTGGATCGGGCCTCTCATTTACAAAATGTTGGATCTGTTACATTTTACTACACAGTATCTATATCACACAAGAGCAATATTTTTTTTAAGGATTCAATTGGGTGAGATAGAATATTTTCTTACCTTAGCTCTAGCCTCACGAGTAGCTTCAGCTTCAGCGGCCATGGCTCTTTGCAACTGAACAGGCAGGCGGACATCTTTCCTGCATGAAAAGAAACAAAAGTGGTCAATTTTTTAAAAATCTCCAATAAACAGGTATTGATATTGTTCATGATAATGTGATGCATAACTAATGTATACAAAAAAACACCAATAGATTTAAAATAAATGTACAACTCCCAATTTAGGATGACCACCAAAACTTTCACCCTAATTCTCAGTAGCCCCTTACATCTACAGTGGCAACTTGCCTTGTTTAAGGTGAACTAAGTTAAAAAAATATATATATTGGTTTAAGTAAACATGATACAATCTGTACTGAAATACTTCAATTTGAATTGAAGAGGCTTCAAAAGAATTAATCCATGCTAAACCCTTCCGTGCGACTCATATAATAATAATCTATAATAATAGATCAAATTAAATCATTGTGTACAGTGCTCTGGAGGTGCATTACAACTTATCATAAAGTGCATTGGATAATGCATAATTGCCAGAGAAATGAACAGTGTACAAGACATGATATACATGTGTGCATGTGTATGAAAGGCTGGCATAGTTTTGCCAAATTTTGGGAAGCAAATTTTGGTTTTAAAGGATGCACTGTTTCAGCATCAAACAACTGATATAGGCATTTTTTCTAGGCTTCAGCAATTCTCAACATGAAAAATGTTTTGGAAAGTCATGGAAGCTATGCTGTGTTATGACGTTATAGGCACACGGAGATCAAAAAGGGGTTCCGGGTTGTTGACAAAATGGTTAATATATAATAATATATTTGACAATGCAAATTTAAAAAACAAAATCAAACACATGTTAATGATTAATTTTTTTCCCAATATTTTGAGAAAAATCTCTTCTTGCAAGAAGAATTAAGAATTGTTACATATATAAAAATATATCAAATATATTAATAACCATTAACATCTGAGTTATTTTATTTTTTAAATTTGCTTTCAAAATATGTGAGAAAAGGTTGATTAGGTTACATGTAGAGGGAAAAAATAAAATTAACACTAACATACTTTTACTGTTATAGGAATATGTTATATTTCATAATGTACAAAGAATTGAAGATAAAGAGAATCAAAGACAACAAAGATAACAGATAAATGGCAAAAGAATTCTTTTCAATACAAGCTTACATTGTAATTCTTCTGAAATTGAGATAGAAGTTGGGATTTTATGTATCTGTCAAGCATTTCTTTCAACATTTGTTGGAGCTTGTAGTTTGTTTTAATTTATACTTTTTACACCTTTCACAATATTTTCACTTTATTTTCCATATTTATTTTTCAATGTGAAAAAAATCCTCTGAATTTTTTACAAACACAATCAATACATTCTAAACTAATTTCTATCACGCATACAAAACGAGTTGTCATAAAAACACTAAAATCCTGAATGTTGTTCTGACTGTGCAGCAACTATTTCTGACCAGAGGGAGTAATAATAATCTATCTAAACACACAATCACTTTCAAGCAAACTTTAACACTGCTATCAATCTTAAACTATTTAGAGCATCTAATATTTGTACTTTTTTAAAAACCTATATTGTTGCAAGAAACAGACATCTCATAACGGTTGGGAGTTTTCATCAACTTTTCCAAGGATCAAACGATTTTCCTTTATTCTTGAGATAAAGAAAACACCTAACAGTCATCATTGTTCAACCAAAAAATATGATGAAAAGCCTGCAATATTTTGTTGACCAATCCTCATAATTCTGCATTATTTCTTTTCTTAAAATTCAATGTTAATTTAAAAATGTTTTTACTCTAAATCCAAATCATATTTTAAAAAAATTTATTTTATTTATTTTTTATTTACCTCTGCAATAAATACTACACACACGGTTTAGGTAGAACAAAAACTGGTTAGATTTACGATATTTGTATGTATGTACACCCATAACCGAGAAGCTACAAAGTTGAAATGTTATTTACTCGACAAAACACACAAAGTGACTTTGGCAGTGATCATGGTGTTGTCCGAGAAGAGCATGCAATGTACTCTGCCCAGTTCTGATCAAGTCACTAGGATCAACTTCTAAGACTTCAAACTTCATACAGCAAGCTTGGTATTTGTGATCGATTTCGTCATCTAATACATAAGGACAATTTTCATTCCCAGGCAATGCCGGGTGCCTCTGCCACTGCTAAATAATAAAAAATGGACAAAAATGTCAAAAATTAACATATTCAATACTTACACTTCAACTCTTTCCACTCTGACACCCCATGGATCTGTGGCTTCATCCAAAGATGTCTAAAATAACATTGTGAGAAGAAATTAAATAAAACCTTATGAAGGAAAACTTTAGAACAAAAAAAAGAAAAAGCTTCGAACAATGGAAAAAGCATTAATAATCTGTTTATAAATACGAAGTTCAGAACAAATACAAACCAAATTAACGATACAAAAAATGTATTTTTATGATACAAAAGAAATGCGTTTATTCATCTTTACTTTGATACAAGTAAAAAAAAAGAAAATCAAATAATTTACGCAATTCTTTAAATGTCAATTTATGTGTTCCATGCGGATATAGATTTTGTGTACGTATTGAAAACTTGATTAAGACATAATAATATCTCACCTGCATCTGATGGCTGATGGATTCTCTCTCGGAAAGAATTTCACTCAGATTTTTTGTTCCCAAGACATTACGTAAAGTGGTCTGTGCAAGCAATCTGGTTGATCGGTTGGAATCTTCTACATTAGCGATCGACATAGTAGCATTCTGAACCCGGAAGTAAACAACAGCATCGACAGCAACCGTGACAGAGTCTTTAGTTAGTACCTGTCAGAATATATAGGAAAATAAATATATATAACAATAATATAAAAAAAATTAGATATTGTGTGTGTAACTACGAATAAACAAATTGTAAAAATTTTTTTTAATAAAAATCGATTAATTAATTTAAATAGTTAACTAAAAAGAAAAATGTAATGAAAAAGTTTCAAAATCCTATTAAAAAAATAATTTGGTAAAATAAAAAAAACGGCATGTATCTTCAGCACTTTGTTTTTTTATAAATATAAAGAAGCTGACTAACAAAAATACTTGAAAGTATTTATGCAATTTAAATTTCAACATTGCATAAGACGTTCGATCGATTTCATTGCATTGTTGTTTTGTGTAGTAATTGAGAATCCCAAATAAAGCATTATTCAGAAATCGATTAGTAGCCTGACTGATCCCAAAGAAAAGGTATACCTACAACCAAATGCTGCTTATGGCATTTCCCAAAGACAAAATTCAAAGTAGGTTTTCAAAATCATTTAATCAAAATGACTGACATAGAAGTAATTTAAAGCTGTGAAAGTTAGAGAAATATAGAATTTAATTTTTTTTTACCAAGAATGTATGCAGCCGAAGATGTGAAGGTGATTAGCGAAAAATGGTTCCATGTTAAAAGACATGGAACCATGACATTTTTTTGTTAATAATCTCAATTTCCCAAAGAAACTGAAGCAAAATGCATGTTTTGTCCAAGAAAAAAAAAATGGCTAGTCAGAATAAAATAGTGATTTAGCAGAATAATTATTATCGATGACACATTCTGAAAATCCGACAAGATAACTTTATATATTAGATATGCTTATTCATTATTTTCGTTTAATCAGGATTTCAATAACAATCTAAATATTTATTTCTACATTTGGCTATAAATTCTTGTTTTTTGTTTAATGATTTAATTTGGATTTTGAAATTTATTTTTCTTTTAAAACATGATTTACAGCTTTCACTATTTATATTACAAAGTTCTAATTTTCTCATTAGTAGGTATTAATGTTTTATTTTAGTTTGTGAAGAGTCCAGGGTGTCTTATTGCTCAAGTATTTATCTTTTTTATTAAATTTCTACCATGTAATCTGGTTTCTAGATCTGTTTTTCTCAGCTAATAAATGTCACAACTTTATATAAATATCAAAATAAATCAAGATATTTTCACAGATTATATTTGTTAAACAGCAAACAAATCAAATGATTTTAGATTTAGGTTTTCAATTTAGGATTATCAAATTAACTTAAATAAAATGAAAGAAAAGCTTACCTCCTGAGGAGGCACATCAAAAGAAACGGTTCTCATGTCAACCTTGCTATATGAGTCAATACATGGTACGATACAAAAGAGACCTAAGAAGAAAAATAGTGTTGGTTCAATTAAAATACTGAAACAAAAATAGTAATATACATCAATAAGAAAAATTAATTGTGCTTAAATTTATATACATGTTCTGTCTGAAAAGAAATGTGACTAAGCTATGGATGAAGGATGGATAAGCAGCTTGTATTATGATCTAACATATTTGGGGTGGAGATAAACGTACTTGTAGCTTTTTGCAACTATTGCATTTTTTTACACATTTTTTGGGGTTCACACATCTGCTCACAATGCCCCGAGTATTTGTAGTTCCTGGCTGCAAATAACATTCCCGTACTGAAATGGGATCTCTACTATGAGATTTTTCTTTTCCCCAAGCACAAGGGATCATCAAGGTGACCCATTTTGAAGGCATGGAGGCCATCAAGAGGTATATAATAACAGAGCCGAGTCACATCCCAGAAATGTGTAGAAACATGGGGCAAATAAGCATGGGAAAGTTGATTAGACTCGAGGGGGGGGGGACTTTGAAATGTAGACATGTAGTTTGTTGTTCAGAATCAAAAAAAATTATTTATGACACAAGTCCCATTACTTTTCAGACATACCTTGTATATAATAATTTTTTAAAATGGAATCAAGACAAATACTTCATATCGTGAGGAGCAAAAGAAATTCCATGGTTTAATTCAAGAATAAAATAATGTTTTTTTTTAATTGTATAAAAGGATATCAAACAAAAATAATCCAGAATTTTAAAAAGTATTAAATAAACATTCAATTTGTTAAAAAGCAGAGTACTGTCTACTCTACTATTCACGAGGTAAATCTGGTGAGGGGATTGGTTTCGTTGCTGATCAGTGATATGTAATAACATTCTATAAGTGACAGATTTGTAATAAATTTATACTATATTTGTGATGTCTGTCTCAGAGGATGCAATTGAAACCAAAGTCCTATACCAAGATCAACCACATTTTCAAGTTAAAAAAGCTTGGCATTAGAGGATTTTATAATAATATTGTAGGTTGTGTGCTAGACATCAATGAATAGAAAGTCTGTTTCAATTCATTTTATAACTTGAAAATTATAGAAATTAAAAAATAATAAAAATGGTAATTACATAGGTTGATTAGGTTAAGAAATCGGCATATACACAAGCTCTTATTCATTCTCAGGCAAAGTCGGGTAGATCTGCTAGTGATTAATAAATAGAAATGATATTAATTTCACTCCATAATTATCACTATGTTCTACCTGATTAATTTGAACAAACAAAAACTTATTCTTTTTATCTTGTAAAAACATAGAACAAAAAAGCAATTGCTTTTTAATTCTATTTTTTTACAAGCTAAAAAGAATAGCATCAGAGTTTATAATCAGATTAATCTTTTCAGAATGACTTGAGTAAATAATGAGTTTTTAGAAACTTTCAAATACTTAATTCACGTTTCATCAGTTAAAAAACAAAATTATTCTTAGAATTTGTATACATTCACAAAATTAATTTCAAATTGTCAATGGAAAATGGCTTTTGTAAGATCAAATTCCCTTAGGTCTCCTGGATTAGACTACTTACATTCTATTGAATAAATATGTGATAAAATTATTGAATATGATAAAATTATTTTAATAAATTTTATTTCAATATAAGGCATACTCAGCGTTACTCAGGAACGAATGTACTGTGTACTCCTCCTCCTCCCAATCCTGAACCATAGGTTACCATTTTCATTTTTATAATTTCTATAATTTTGAAGTTATAGTAGATATCATAAAACCTGTTTAGTCTGTGATAATGGGTAAACAGTGAAATTCCTTTCAATTTCAAGTTGTGATATCATTTATTTCTTTGGTTATCTTGATAAATTAGGATGAAAATAAAATTCAATTATTTTTCTTGTCTAGTTTTTTTATAGGTTAGGTTTTATTTTCAGAATGCACACAATATTGTTTGTCCCTATGCATATAAAAAAAAGTCCCATCTGGTGGGCTTAATATAGAGTTTTAAGTTGGCTTTTACAGAAAAAACTTTAGTGAATTAAATTTTTGCCCGATCAAATTACGTTCTATTTTTACATAGTCCAAATATGAGCGTTTTTTTTTTACTGATTTGCTATTAAAAGAAAAATATAGGTATATCTCTATGTTATAAATCTATTTCACAAAGATTCAATACTGTTGAAATGAATCTTATATGAACAGTCAAAGTTGCACTTTTGTGTCATTTTTGTACATTTTTTCAAACAATGTTACCCAATGTTCAGGCTTGCTTTATCTAATAAGACAAATGTTTTAATTTCTAACAAACTGTGAATGGTCATAATTTGGTTGCAAATTGTGCTACCAAAATAAATTTAGTGTCATTATTTATGTTTTGCAAATATGTATGTGGCTACATTATTTAGATAAAATGAAAATAAAATTTTGGTTTAGGATAGCTTATTAGAATTGTCTTTATGGATGTCTGGTACAAACAATATTATTGTAAAAACCCTAATATAAAATGAATACCACCATTTTATTTAATGCTTAAACCAGGACTTTTTTTTTCATTTTTTATTTTTAAAGCATAATTTAAAGAAAGAAAAAGAAAAGTTTTTCTGAACAAGGGATAAACAAATAAAAAAAGTTGTTTAAAACGTGAAAAATCTAACTTGCATTAACAAAGCTAATGAATTACAATGCTGGGGGAAAAGTGTCTTTACATTTATATAATGAAAAGAAAGACCAGGTGAATAATAAAAACAAAAAACAGTTACCATAAGTTAATTGGTTTTCTTTCTGCAAACCTATTTTGTGAAAATGGCAATCACTATGATGATTATGGGTGAAAGAAATATTTAATTATAATTAACTTAAAGTGTTATGAGTGATATTATTTGTTACAGATGGAAAAAAGAAATGTATATTGATATTATTTTATTGTGTTGTGAATAGTGATTAATTTTTTTGGCATAAAAAGTAGTAATTCAAATACATAATTAGTTTAAAGGAAATAGTAAATGATGATGTAATGTCTTACAACTGGTAAATTAAATAAGGATTGGAAATGTGGAGTTGGGTTTATCATGATTTAATTTGAGTAATTTGAAGGAAATGGTTAATGTCTATATTAATGAAATGGTATTAAAGACTTTCCTAGTGAATTACGCCATTTGAAATGTTGACAAACTGAGCGATTTTGTTGGATAATTGTATCTGATTAACCATTAATTTTCATTAGATAATCATCTAATCAAAATTAATGGTTAATCTTGGGAAGTGTATGTTACTGAAAGAATTATCGGACTGAATAGAATATGAAAGCGATTGGAATTACATTTTGTTTTGTAAAGAAGACTGTAATTTCCATAATTGATTGGCTATTCAGAATGAAATATTGATTTTGTAGGAGGGAATTTATCGATGACAAACTTTGAGAATCCAACTGACTTCACTTTATTATATAGACTAGCAGATCTGTGTCCTGGCTTTGCTTGAGAAAGTATAGTAACTCAACTCCTGGCCCCAAACTTGAACTATTTAATTATATATTCCTAAAATTTCAATCTTTTAATACATCACAAAGAAACTATTAGTAGTAATAACATGACCAGTATAAAGATGAAAACCTATTTTTGATTAAAACAAAGTAAAAACAAAATAAATTAAAAAATACCTGGCTGTTTGAGACGAGGTAAGTAATCGCCAGCAATAAGCCATTTTTTTTTCTTAATCGTCTAATGATGTGTATTAAATGGAGGAAACATTAAGTGAAAATAAAAATAAAATTTTAATTATCTTCATCTAGAAAATCGATTTATTTTTTTGTCCAATTTATGACATGTAATTATGCTGGGAGAATGATGGGCCAAGGCCGCCATATGTAAAAAAAAAAAAAAAAAGCTGAAACAGGTCCACAGGAAATGAGCTGTGTAGGGTAAATTACTTGGGGGGGGGGGGACGCATCATTTATAAAATAGATTTTATATTTAGCAAATTATGGAAAATTATATGGATTAATTTTGTAAATATTATTTTATGCTGATCTACAACTCTCTAAAAAAATCTATCTCCACCCAAACAGCTTTCTTAGCCAGAATAAACATTTTCAAGCAAAAACTGAACTGAAATAATATATATTCGTGCCAATAGCTAACGAAACAATAAGCTAGCTGGAATGAAATAGCTTTGAAAATTCAACTGGATTCTTTTTATAGATAATAAGATCACAAAATAGTTAATAGTTCAACTCAAATGGTAAGGGATTTTACATGAAATAATTTATTCATCTTGCAAGGATGAATTTAGATGGCATTTACCTGGCCCTTTAGCACCACCTGAAAGCAATCGTCCTAATCGGAAGATGACTGCTCTTTCATATTCCTGAACAACCTGCAATGCAAATAAATAGAAATAGTCAATATCACGTTTTGAGGAGTATTTTAATAAAGGAGTTTCTTTGTAAACAAAAGAGAAAGATTGTCTTTTGTAACAACATTTTACTGCTTTACAGTGTCCATTAGAAATTGCAGAAAAGATGGACAATGTTCTAATGAAGCTACAATTGAAAAAGAAAAAAAATCAGTGTGTGATCTGGGCAGATCCTATTTGACATTTAGGGAAATATTTAGCTAAAATAAATAGAAGAATATTTAAGAATTAAAGAAAAGAATAAAAGTTGACTGTTTGATTATAGAAGTTTCTTAAAATCAGTTATTATTGAGAAAATGAAAAAGATGAATCATCAACTAAAAAACCAACAGTGCTAAAAATAAAAAAAAATAACATAATTACTATCGAATAAGTAGCAATAAGTTTCATCTGGGAAAACTTCTTTTTATGTTCTGCAAATAAATAAAGTGATTTTTGTTAATGTTCAAAAGGAAGTGACAGGCTTGTATGGATTGCTAGCTTTGCGTACTTTGCATAGTTAGCTTACATTTTAAATATGACAAGTTACAAATATAACTAAGATATTTTTTCTGATGACACACACACAGAGGATAATCTCCTAAACTTATGAACAGATCATTATGAATTTTGGAATATATATTCTAGGCAACACGGTGAGTAACATGGGCACATTATTTTTTTTTTGTAAACTTTACCATTTAGGGAGTGCACTCACCCAAACTCCCCCCCTCCCCAAAAAAGAACTTTTAAAATAAGTCAGATACAAAAAAATGAATAGAGAAAAAAATTGCTCTACATCAAATTTTGAGTTATATTAATACATTTTTTTAAAAAATTTGTGCACGCACGTGAGCGTCAATAATATGTTCTTGGCAAAATCCTAAACTATTGAATTTATTCTGAATTATGGAATATGTATTCTAGGCAACAGTGTATGTAACGTGAGCACATTATAATAAAAAAAAAACCCAACAAAACCATACCATTTAGGGGGTGATACCAAAACCGTACCATTTAGGGGGTGATACCAAAACCGTACCATTTAGGGGGTGATACCAAAACCGTACCATTTAGGGGGTGATACCAAAACCGTACCATTTAGGGGGTGATACCAAAACCGTACCATTTAGGGGGTGATACCAAAACCGTACCATTTAGGGGGTGATACCAAAACCGTACCATACCCCCAAAAGAAAGAAAAACAAAAACATTAAAATTTAAATTAATGCTATATTTATTGCTTATACCCGTTATACTAATCATAGGAAGAATAAATGACATGCTTAGTGAGGTTAACTGTCTGTTGGCATCCCTCTCTTTTTCTGTCTGGTTTCTTTTGTAAAATTTCAATTTTAACTTAAATCACTTCAGAGTCCTGAATGAGATGCGGAAGCATAGAAACATTGGTTGATTCACATAGACTGTTTCTAACGTTTATTTAATTTTATTTATAAAAGCTCTAATTTGTATTGAGCACTTTTGAAAAAATATTGGTTTTAAGTTCATGTTATCAATATATTTGAACTTATTTAATTAATTTATTATATATATATATATATATATATATATATTATTATTATTATTATTATTTCATGTATCCACATAAAAGGAGATATAATCTTTTATGTATCGATTTTCAGTATTTACTTCAATGGTGCTCAATACGTGAGTAGAGCTAGGTAGGAAGTTATAAAAATATATTTATGGCAATTAAGTTACATCCCTGTAGGGAATCGTCAGAATATATAGATAGATGGAGAGAGAAATATATACACACACTAGAAGAATACCCGTCCCAGGATGGGTAAAATTAATTCCTCCACGAACAGAACAATTTTACACCATTTTTATGTTCCCTTACGGAAATTAAAATCAAGATATGATACTAAACCAGCTAGAATCCTTATTCATATTTTGATCAAAATCCATTACATGATTTTGATTCTAGAAAAGGTCTAAAATTTTCGTCTTAAGCTTAAGGGGTTATTAAGAAATTTAAATTCAAGGAATCTTGCTTAATTGGTATCTTGGATCAAATTCAAAGCAAATCTGAAATATTTTAATTTTCAAATGAGAAGTTGTGCCAATGTCTCCTAGAATGTTTTAAAATACTCCAAAGAAACTGAAATTTGGAGAATATTTATTAATTAATGTCTATTCCGTAATGTAAAAATTTCAGAAAAATCAGAGGTATATCCTTGCTATTTTAACTACCATTTTATGTTTTGAGTTCATTTGGAAAACACAAAATGCATTAATATTTATTTTAATATTTTTTCATAATTTTAAAGTGGATGGGGGCGAGGAGTCAACACCAACAAATTGAGAATCAAATTAACAAGCCTGTGAATTATAACACTCAAACCTTTGGTTGTATATACATTTTATTTCATAAGCAACGGTTCTAGAAACAAAGGACAATGCATACACTTGTTTCTCAGCTAACAATAACCATATCAACATTTTCCCTATTTCCACACGCATATACATGCAAATTTGAGAATGGAAAAACCATCAACAGCAAACATATCGCATTAATCGGCCACAAATGAAAAAGAAAAATGTGATCTTTCATCAAAACAATGCACCGTGTCACAAGTCAATCGCAATGATTGCAAAAGTACATGAATTACACTTCGAATTTCTTCTGCACCCATCCTATTCTCCAGATATGGCCCCCAGCAATTACTAGTTGTTTTCAAACTTCAAAATAATACTCCAGGGAAAGAGATGTGATTGCAATGAGAAACTAATATCGGAAACTGAAGTGTATTTTGTGGCCAAAGACAAATCGTTCTACAAAAAAGGCATAGAATTGTTAGAGAAGTGTTGGAAACAGTGTATCACTCTAGAAAGAGACTATGTTGATGAATAAAGTCACAAGTCGAATTTTGTCTAAAAGTAGTTGTTTTATTAGTTAGGCCCGGGACTTATTGAGTGATGTGTCATATTTATTTTCGTATGAGTATACATGTGTTTTGTTGATATGAGTTTAACTAACAGGTTACCCTGGAGTTGCACACTGCACATGTTGTATACATTTACCTGTTTGTTCATTTACGTTTTTATATAATTATTACTACTAATATTCACTAGTAAGATATTAACAACTGTGCTTATAGATAGATATGTGTGCAGACTACATTAGCTGTTTCATTTTTATTGTCATTTACCATTGTACGTGTCATGTTTATCTTTCTCCTTTAAAACTAATTTTTCCCTACAACTAGAATTACTCAAACATAAAATAAGATACACTTTTTGGCTTTCAGGGTGAGCATTCGCAATCTTTCACTATCTCCTGGTTGGTGCGTCAGGGCTGTCCACTGTCGCCCCTTCTCTACATCCTTGCGTTGGAGCCACTACTTCACAAGCTAAGGAACAGGGAGGCAAGTTCGGTCTTACACGGAATCGCTTTGCCTGGCGAGGTTCGAGCCAGTGTTTCCTCACTGGCCGATGACATCACCGTCTTTGTGTCTTGCTTCAGAGATATCAAGATGGTGACAGAGGTGCTCAGACATTACGAAACGATCACAGGGACCAAAATCAACAGCAGCAAGCCAATCAGTCTGCGGTTGGATGCTTGGAACAGTGACACCACCCTTCCAGCTCCTTTCTGCTGGACATATAGCCAGGTTCGAATCATCGGCATGTCGTTCAGACTGGGCCTACAGCTTGAGACGAATTGGTCGATGGTACAGTCAAAGGTCGAAGCGTCGGTTTAACACTTGGCTCCGAAGGAAACTCTTAAAAAGGTAGAACTGAGGCTTGCGCCACTTAAGTCTTTCCTCTCATCCTTTACCGACTGGCAGTACTTCCCCTGCCTGCAAACCATCTAAAAGGTTCTCCAGCACATTTTGTGGGATGAGAAGAAGCACTGGATTTGAAGACAGGTCTGTATTCAACGTCTGTGTGAGGGAGGCTTGGGGATGCACGCCGAGAGACTGGCTTTGTGGAACCCTGCGGTCAGTAGCGCCTTTCCCAACGCCATTCCAGTGACCTTTCTCGGTCTCCTAGAAAGGAATTCTACAGAGGATTAGTGTGGGTGGGGGGAGCTAACGCATATATGAGTGGGTGTGATAATATAAAAGCAATTCTTTTATATAGTTCTAGATTCTTACGAAAATCAATTTTGAAAGCAAAATGAAACTCAATATTCAAAATGTCAAACTTTAAATAGTTATTTCAAAATTTGCAATACGTTTCCACCTAAATACTAATCATGATATTTAATTTTAACTTCGAATTTATAAAAATTAATTTTATTAAGGTTTTATTTTACTTTATTCTTTGTAAAAAACATTAAATTATTTTAGCTTTTAATTTTATATCTATTAAATGTGAATCGATCTTAGCATGGTTGTCTCCCTTCGACCGTCATTCATGTAATTATTAAATTATCTACTCTTGGTTTTTAGAAATCTTTAATTTTTAAATTAAAAATGCCAAATGGAAGGAATTTCTGTTATTACTTCTTAGTTATTTTGGCTGAGTTTGCCTTGACTTTTGAGGAGTTTGTTCAGTGGATCTTTTGGGGAGCTTGTTCAGTGGGTCTTTTTGAAGTGCGTCTGACTTTTTAATTTTCTGAGAATCATGTTTAGCCTGTGTCTCCTCTATTTTGCCATTCACGTTCCTAGTACTTTCCTGAAAGCTTATTTGCATGAATTTTCGCCTCGATTCGAAAATTTAGAAAATGTATACACGTTTCTGATAAAATTCGGAGTATACTTGAACAAATTTAAGTTGCCACACGAATATCCAGTCTTCAGAGTTCTTGAAGACTGGATATTCGTGTGGCAACTTAAATTTGTTCAAGTATACTCCGAATTTTATCAGAAACATGTATACATTTTCTTTGCTCTAAAATTGACATTAACTCACAGTATTATAGTATACAATTTAAAACTGTAATTCTGTATGTGTGTGTGAGAATCAATTTCCAAAGCAAAACGAAGCTCAATATTCAATATTTAAACCTTTAAAGAGTTATTTAAAAAATTACTATAGATTTGCTATAAATAAAAGGACAGATCAGAGTTATATCATACTGTGATTTAATGTCAATTTTGGAGCAAAAGAAATATGTAAGATTTCTTATTATTTTGGAGCAAAAGAAATATGTAAGATTTCTTATTATTTTGGAGCAAAAGAAATATGTAAGATTTCTTATTCTTTTGCTCCAAAATTGACATTAATTCATAGTATATATGACAGATCAGTTATATCATATGTAAATAAATAAATAAACAGCATCAGCGTTTTTTTTTTTTCAATTACATATATTATGACTAGATCATTACATACTTAATATATGAGAAGGACCACCCAGGGTGTAGGGAATAACCTAATAGTGACAATTTTTTCACTCATCATATGACATAAACCTGATCACGAGTCCACTTGCAGATCTCCATGGAGAAATAAATATGCTCATTAAAAAATAATTGACGGTTGTTAGATTGCTGAAGGGGGGGGGGGGGGCGTTAGCAACCGAAAGATCCAAAATTCGTATATGTGTCTGTATGGGGGAGGGGGGGGGCAGAAAGTAATTTTTTGCTGAGTCAAAGGTCTTCTACCTCCCCTCTCTATCGTGAATTGCTTGAAGTTTGGCAATATTAACATTTCCAGAGGGGAAAAGACAAAATAAGACCAGAGAAAGAAAGATGAAATTTCTCTTTCATATAAATAGAGAAATAAAATAAAATCATGAAAAAACAAATCAGACTTCTTTATATTAAAGAAGAGATTTCAGAGTTAAAAGAAAAAAAAAGTGGAAATCTCACATCCCTGTGTACAAAATAATTTTTTCTTATTTTCATTTTTTCTACTTTTATTAGGTGATTACATGTGGCAGAAAAAAAGACAAAAAATAATTTGGAATTTAGAGTGGGGGATAAGTTTTGTATATTAATTTGACGTAAAATGATCTCCATTTCTCGGCCATTCTTACCTTTTAGTGCAATTTAAAAAATATTTTTTCAAGCTGAAAACTTGATATAAAATAAATAATTACTCTACCACTAACTCAAGGTTCGAGTGACAAGCCCACCTCCTAAAAATTCCTCCTCTTGAACGTGTCATACCATTGACCTTAAATCTGAGTGACAAGCCACCCTCTAAAAAAAAACTCCTGTAATATAGTGAACTAGTTTACTATTACGATGAGCATGCCTTAACCTTAACACTAAGTCTGAATGGCAACCTGCATCCAAAACAAACCCCTTCCGTAACCATATCACTACTAACCCTAAGTCTGAGTGGTAAGCCCCCACCCTACAAAAAGTCCATTAAAACCATGCATAATCGTCTAAAAAAAAAAAAAAGAAAAAAAAAAGCAGACCCCCATAAAGAAAAATGCACAGGATTTATTTCTCATAGAAATAAAATTGATAAACTGCCCTAAAACGCTAGAATGGCCCGGAAATGGTGAATTATTTTACATTAAAATTTATGTGACCCCCCCCCCCCCCACCCATTCTAAAATAATTGTTTTCAGGGTGTTCACACATAATTACCCCTAGCCCTACCACGTACCCAAAGTCCAAGTGGCAAGCCCCCCTCACTCCTCCCATAAAGACCCTCTTAAAACTACACATAATCGTCTAAAAAAAAAAAAAAAAGTGAATTTACGAGGCGGCACCAAAGTAGCCAGTTCATCGGAGCACAATCCATTGAAGTATTTGTAAAACAAGCACAAAGATGCTACATTGCGGCGATGGGACAGGGGCTGGAGCTTGGTTGAAAGTGAGGGACCTATTAAGTTGCCGATTCTTTTTTGGACCTTGTCAAGGAGGGAGAGACTAGTAGATGATGCACCAGCCCAGATGTGGCAACAATACTCCATGCATGGGAGGATGGTGGCTTTGTAGAGATACAGGATAATGTCAAGTGTGAGGAGTTTACTAGCACGGTAAAGGGAACCCACCTTCTTTGCTGCAGACTTGGCAATGTCTTCAATGTATTTGTTCCAATTCATGTTATCTGTGAAGGTTAGGCCGAGGAGTTTGAATGTTGAACTCTCAGGTAGGATGTTATTTGCCATGACAATCGGTGGTTGGAGAGGTTATTGAAGGAAAGGAGCTTTGTCTTTGCAGCATTAAAAGTTTCCAACCATTTATGACCCCAATCTACTACAGCCTGGAGGTCATTTTCTAAGGATTCAGCCATTGCCTCAGATATGATTGCATCTGTTTTGCCCACATGACGAGAGTAAAGCGTGGTGTCGTCAGCAAATAAACCAATCTCAGACTCAATGTCATCAGGGAGATCGTTTATATAGATCAGGAACAATAAAGGTCCAAGGATAGATTCCTAGGGTACACCAGCATTTATGTCATGTTGCTTAGATGAACGGCCATCGAGGACAACTTGGATCTTTCTTTTGGTTAGGAAGGATCTAATTATATTAAGTAATTGCCCAGTAATACTGTATTAGCGTATTTTCAGGAGAAGCCCTTTATGCCATACCTTGTCAAAGGCCTTGGATATATCAAACGCTATTGCCCTAGCTTCACCTGCTTGTCGAGTGTATGATACATGCATTCAGAGATGACCGTTAGGATGTCTGCAGTAGATCATGCTTGTCTAAATCCATACTGGCGGTCAGAAAGAAGTTTAGCATTAACTAAGTGCCGGACTATCACTAGATTGATTAAGGATTCAAAGATTTTAGCAAAGATCGGGAGTAGACTGATTGGGTGGTAGTTCTGAGGATCGGTTCTATTCCCAGAATTCTTGTAGACTGGTACCACAGAGGCAATTTTCCAGCTATCGGGGAAGCAAGATTCAGCTAAGCATTTATTGTAGAGTTTGGAGAGGACAGGGGCCAGTTCAGCAGAGCATTTCTTTATTACTATTACAGGCCCACAAGCTTTGGAGGTGTCAAGGTTTTTTATGATGTCTCTGACCTGGGATGGGGTGATGACCATGTTATCAAGTGTGGTTATGGTCCGCAATGGGAATTTAGGGAGGGGGTGGTTTTCTGAGTCCAAAGTGGAGTTTAAGGCAAAACGCTGGGCAAGTAGTTCAGCCTTATCAGTTGCCGTGCAAACGACATCATTGTGGTTAGATAGTGGGGGAGTCGTTGATTGACCATTGGTCACCACACTATTATAGATTTTCCAAAAATCGTGAGTACCTAGTTTCTGTGACTAAATGCATTTTTTGCTTAACTCTGTATACCTTCTCTTTGCTTCACCTATCACG
Organism: Sepiola atlantica; assembly: GCA_963556195.1. Lineage (NCBI taxonomy): Eukaryota > Metazoa > Mollusca > Cephalopoda > Sepiida > Sepiolidae > Sepiola > Sepiola atlantica. The sequence continues at coordinate 81,576,302 of OY744516.1, forward strand.
GCCTTACAATTATTTCTTGACTCTATGAATTTCTGTCTATTAGTAGCTGACTTATGGCGGCAGAATTTATGAAATGCTTGCTGCCTCTCAGTAATGGCAGCTGCACATTTCAAGGTGAACCATTGACGAAAGTGGTGTTTGCTAAAGAATTTTCGCATGGGGACATAGGCTTCAATGCCTGCTTTGACCCATTCAGTTAACTCATTTGCACACTGGTCAACAGGGAGTGAGGTTTCTCTCCATGGTGCGTCGCTGATGTGATCTCTGACTCAAAATCAGTCTGCTCGTAGTATCTTGTTATTTTGAGCAACGGCTCATCAGCTTTTGGACGACTTTTTAGGGTGATATGAATCATTAGAACAATGTGATCAGCATTCTCGAGTGGGCTATGAGCTTTCGTCACACAAGCCTCGGGCATTAAGGTCAAGAAAAGGTCTAGAAGTGAGGCTTGCTGGTCTACTCGATCGGGGATGCGGGTTGGGAAATCGACAGTCTGAGAGAGGGAGTGAGCTAAGGAGAAATTATACGTAGAGTTGCCGGCTGCATCAGTAAGGCTGGAGAATCCCAACCAGTCACGGTGGTGTGCATTAAAATCCCCAAATACATGTATCTGGGCATTCGAGTCAAGTGAGAGTGCTATATCTATGCTTTCAGAGACAGAGTTTAGCAGGGTACAGTCCTGGGTCGAAAGGAACGGTATAAGAAATATAAGCAACTAACGCTGTGATGTAAAGTCAATCGAAAGCACATGTAGTCTTGGTCATCCGATTCTAACCTATGTTCTCTAGTCAGGGGGAAGGTGTTCTGAACATAAACTCCTAGCCTGTACATATTTAAAGTTTGTCAATGAGAAAGCAATGTTCAAAGTGGGTGCTGCAAACGCACAGTTGATCAAAAACAATGCGTCTACGATTCAGAGCATTGTTTGTAACTGTTTCAAAGCAACAAAAAAAGTTTTGTAAATAAAAGAAAAACGCACCCTATATTAAAAAAAAAAAAAAATTTAATATATCCCCCCAAAAATAAATATTAACATGTTTTAAAAGAAAAAAAATGTATATATTAGAATTATAATAATTTAAATATAAATCGAATAATCGTAGAGAATGAAGTCATTTTAAAAACGAGAATTTTATACGCTTTGATGTTTTGTTTTATTAAAAACTTTTGTAAATAAAAGAAAAAAGCACCTTATACATTAAAAAAATAAATATTTAATATACCCCTCCCCCTTTCCTTAGAAAAAAACCCAACAACTCAGTTTTGTTTACAGATGCCACGTGTGTGTGTGCGAAGGTCAACTGGAAGAAACCGGTGTAAAACCAAATGCGTTCTCGTCTTTGTATTTTTCTGGGGTCCTTAAAAACTAATTGATCTGTTAAATAGTTCAATCAATAATTCCAAAATGTCTTAATTCCCTTTTTTTTAACATTTTTTAATTCATCCAATTAAATCTTAAAATATTCTATGCCATTACTGATCTGGTAAGCTGTTCTAAAAATATATTACTTAAAAAAAAATTTAATTGGTTTTGAAACATGCTTTTGAGATCGAACTATTAAAAAAAACACAAAAAAACCCACCCTAATTAAAAATAACATTATTTTCAAAGCTTCATTTAAAATACCATTTTTCTCTCTGGTAGTTAATCCTAATTTTCCCAATTTCTCAATCTCGTTTTCACCATTTATCACATTTTTTTAAAAAATTGAACTGTTTAAATTTTTTTCATTAAAATCAAAGAAACAAAAATGTTGATTTCACAGAGGCTTAAAAAACCTGTCCATCCTCTTTAACATCAAAATGCTATAATATATAGTACTAAATGTACTTACATCAAGTGAACAGGGGAAACAGTTACACAACAAGCACCGACTTTGCCCTCCCCACTATCTAAAACAAAAATGATAGTAAGAAAAAGAAACAAACCTAAACTAGACAAAAAAAACATCTTCACCTTCGCCCTTAAGGCTAGCATTCACAAATATCCGTGACATAGAAACCTTTCTCCTAATAAACTCCCCGGATATCCTCGCACTAAGTGAAACAAACCTACAATCCTTAATTTCCTCACACCATTTTGACAAAACTGAATACCTCCCACTCTACCATAAAGAGTGACAAACATATGCACGGGCTAGGAGTTTATGTTCGGAACACCCTCCCTTGACTAGAGAACAGAGGCTAGAATCAGATGATCAAGCCTACATGTGCTTTAGATTAACCTTACAGCACAGCGTTAGTTACTTATATTTCTTATACTGTTCTCCTTCGACCAAGGACTATACCCTGCTTAACTTTGTCTCTGAAAGCATTGATACAGCACTCTAACTTGACTCGAGTGCCCAAATACATGTGTTATGGGATTTTAATGTACATCACCGTGACTGGCTTGAATTCTCCAGCTATACAGACGCAGCTGGTAACTCCACATAGTTTCTCCATAGCGCACTCCCTCTCACAGACTGTCACTTTCCCGAAGTGTCTCAACCTGTTCTTGACCTCACTGCCGAGGCTTGTGCCCATAGCCCGCTCAGGAACGCTAGTCACCTTGTGATAATGATTGATATCACCCAAATATCTCGTCCCAAAGCTGATGAGCCGTTGCTCAAAACGATGAGATACTACAAGCAGGCTGATTGGAAATTCATCAGAGATCACATCAGAGACGCCTCATGGAGTGAAACCATTTCTCTCCCTGCTGATCAGTGTGCAAATGAGGTAACAGAATGGGTCAAAGCAGGCATTGAAACACATGTCCTCATGTAAAAATTCTACAAACTATAAAAAAGTCAGCAACTCATCAACTAAGGTACTGTCTTAGTCACTGACAAGCAGTCACCTCTGAACAATAGAAACTGACCACTCCCGTGCCAGTCCTTGTTGATTATTCATTCTACCCCCCCCCCCCGTCTTTGTGTGAGTTAGTGAATCATTTACCCCCATTGTCTTTCCACCCATCCTACCTCCAAGAAACCATGTGGTTATATGTCTCAAATTACTGCTAACTGGCCAGTAAGTGGGTGCTTATTTTATGTTAAATTTATATAGGAAAATGATTAAAATCTATATTTAATAATTTTGAAAATTTCTTTTTTGGTGATTTTTTTTTAGGCTGTTTACATGTACTCACAAATAAAAAGTAAAATTTGAAGTTTTTAAGAGAGTAAACTACGCTGGGTGTGATAGTAAATATTTATTTTTTTTTTAATTGTTTCTTACAAAGCATACTGTATCTTAAATATAACACTAAGAAACAATGTCCATTAAAAATAAAAATACCCCTCCCCCCATCAGAAATAACGCTCATTAATTCTATTAAGTTTTAATAGTTTTAAGGCAAATAGGTCTCAAATGGATATACAAAGAATAAAGAAATGTTTTTGATGAATCTCCCAAGTGTATTTTCTGTTTTGTAAGAAACAAAATGAAGTAAACGCCAATAGGTCACAAATGTAAAATTTTTGAGTTTTGTGAATCTGTTATTTTCATTTTTGGTAAAACGGCTACCGGGACCTCCAAAAAGAGCTTTAGTAAGTATGAATGTCCCAAAAGACAATAATCAGAATATTGATGTTCAAGTTTATTCTTGGTGTTTTAGAGGTTTATTTTTGTTTATAAATGTAATGAAAATTAGAAATAAAACATTGTGCATTGTTTTTGTACAAATTCTTTTTTTCTTCTCCGAATTCAAGATGACGTAACGAATATCATCAACCCGGATGCAAAAAAAAAAAAAAAAAAAAAAAAAAAAAAATCAAACTCATCCATCCATTAATTTTGATGGATTATTCACGATATACCATAACAAAAAGTGAATATCAATTTTTGTATCGATCATTTGTTTTCTGGTATAGTCTTTTACTGTCATAAATTAATTACGGTATTATTTATTCATCGTTCCTTAGATAAAACCAATTGATCATGAATAATCCATCAAATGGATGGATGAGTTTGATTATTTTTTTTTTTTTGCTTCTGGGTTGGTGATATTTGTTGTCACCTTGAATTCAAAGAAAAGAATTTGTAAAAAAAAAAACAATGTAAAATGTTTTATTTTTATTTATCATTAAATTTATAAATAAAAACAACAAACTTAAAAAAAATCAAAATCACTGATAATAAACATGAACATCAATATTGTGATTATTGTCTTTTTGGACATCCATACTTACTAAAGCTAAAAGTACAAATGTTCTTTTTTGGAGGTCTCGGTTGTCATGCTGTTTTATCTCATTTTTATTGGAGTTTGTTGTTTTGCCACACGTTTTAACGTATAGTTTTATTTAGTGTGTAGAAAAACTCAAAGCAATAAATTGAAAAGTATGGTTGTCATTACGCCTGAAAAAAAAAAAAATCAATTGTAAGAAATACTCAAATGAATGTTTATTTAACATATGTATTTCTTTAAGAAAAGAACATAATTGATTTTAGACTATAAACTTGACAGTGCAATGAAATCGCCGTGGCAACCATTCTTTTTAAAATAGATAATACAAATGGTGTTTACCAATACAATTGGTGCTCTTCATTTACCCAACCACTATTCCTAAATCGGGTTAGGGGTATTGCCACACCGGGCATGCTTTGATAAACACACGAGTCATGATACTTGACTTATGATGTATAAAGATTCAGTTAAGCATCACATTATTTTCTGTTCGATAGTTTAAAGGTTTCAAAATCGCTCTCTTATCTATTTTAAAAATAATGGTTGCCACAGTGTATTGTTTGTGTCGTGAAGAAATTCGAAAGGGATTTTGAAGCTTTTAAACTGTCACTTTAGTCATAATTTATGGCTAGAAGTAAAATTTATAGTTCAGAAATTGATTATTATGTTGTTTTTTTTAAATAAAAATGTATGTTAAGTAATCATTCATTTGATTTATTTGAAATTAGAAAGAATTCCAAGACGTTTATGGAATAAAAATACTCATTTTCTAATTAAAAAATGCCTTTTTTGAACAAATTGGAAAATATTCATGAAGTTTATTTAATTTAATTTATTTATTGTAAAAATCAGATTTTCAATTACAAAGAATGAAGTTGCAAGGTTATTGAAAATTAGTGTAAAAGTGTTACCATGCTGGAATCGAAAGAAAAGAAAAAAACTTTCGGAGAAACGTCGCCAGGTCGGAATGAAGGAATTATATAATTGATTGTCTGATACAAATATGTTAAGCAATTTTTTTAATGAAAAATGAGTATCCATTTCTGCAAACCAATAATGATCCATAAATAATTGATTGCAGAATGTGTCAATGCAGGAAGATAAGGTTGAAAGTTTAACAAAGCTGAAATTGAAAATATATATAACGTTCGAAGAAGCGAGAAACAACCCCACGTATGATATCTGATCTTATAGTTAATTACAGATATGTAGTGATGAAACAGTTTTCTGGGTTTGGTTTTGTTTTATATTGAAAGAAACAATAATACATGTTTTTTAAAGAAAAGTTCTCTTTGGATAGGAGTTAGGCTGAGACGCCATTTTGAAAATGATTTGGGGGGGGGCGTCTGTATTCTATTTTAGCATTCTGACGAATGATTAAAAGTATTAGGCTGCACTGGTGAAAATAGACCATTCTGATATTCTCTTATTCTGCGAATACATTCTTGGAGCCAGGTAGACCAATTAGAACACAGGAAAAATAAGAACATAAGCTGAAGGGAGCGATTTGTATTTAATTAGGGAAGTGTAAATGGGTGAAAGGTTAAATCACAGAATGAGTAAATGAAACAACGACGGTGTCAGTATCCAATTAAATAGAATTTGCGGTGATTGATGGGGGAGTGTTAGTAGTTATTTGTGTGTGTGTGTGTGAAAGTTACTCCTACCTCATCTAAGTATGTTTGTTTTGTGAGAGTAAGTTAGGTAGGATGTAACATAGGAAATTTTGTAATTTGTTGGAAATGATTGATAATTTCCAGAAACACGCATCAGTTATTGGCATGAAGCCTGATCATGTTGGAATTATATTTTGTGTTCTATAATGTTAGCTTGTACAGGGGAAAAATTGTCTTTATTTTATATATATAGAAATTGTTACTAGTGGAAGCAGATTTCTTAGTTGAACCGTTTAACATTTTAAGAGTCAAAATCGAGTGTTTAGGCTACCAACACCACAGCCCTGGTGACAAAAAGAATTGAGAAGTGATTAAATACATACGAAACCTGTATTAAAATGACATCAGACATATTAGAAATGGCATAATCAAATGCAGCTGAAATAACTATCATTATCTTGATTAGTCTATCAAGATAATGAAACTACACAAGATAAAAAAACTAATATTACTTACCTTGATGATCAAGCAGAGAGAAAATGGTAGAGTTACAGTAATTAGCAAAACAGACAAGATCATTATCATGGTACCACAAAATCCCAACTTAGTTTTTTCATTATCTGTCGCTGAAAGTAACAAAAAAAGAAAAAAAACATTTTTTTTTAATAATATTAACCTGGGAAATATGACAAACAAATGAAAAATAAGTACTTTTTTTATTTTGATTTGATGTAATATCCATTGAAAGGGAAAAAGAGAGTAGTGGTTCAGTGACTAAATCATATTTGAAATATCATTCCTTGCAGATTGTTGTTTAGAAAATATATTGCTGGTTTGGGTTGTATAAACAAAGATTTAAAATGGTTAAATCTTGATGTTCGGCATGCATCAGGGTCCAAACATAGAAATGTGATTCCAGCATGTCTCTGTGTGGATATATAATTGGAAACAAAGCCCTATACCAAGATCAAACTTTTAAGCAAAATTTCACGAAGAATCTAATGGTGGTATTAATTTTGTATGAAGAGGTTTTACAATAATGTTGTGGTGTCTATGTGTCCAGCAGACATCCATTAACCACATGGATGACGTTTTACTTTAATTTCTAACAAATCCCTGCAACAAGATTAAACATGAAATCTTATCCCCAGAAAAGTTATAAAATCTAATGATGGTATTATGCAATCTAATTCAGCTTAATTTTCGGGAATTTGTGATAAAATCTGCTTTAAGATTAAGGGAGTAAAAAATGTTTTTATCTTTTGCAATAATAAAAACATTTTTTTAAACGAAGTGTTTTCGGAATTTTCTTTGAAATCAATTTTTGTTGTTAAACAGTTATTTATTTGATGGGATGGATGGGTAAATATAATGATTTAAAATTTATATGTATTAATCAATATGTGACCTGCATAAATGTAAACAAAATCTGTTCGCAGATTTGACACCTGAGCTTGTCTTAGATAAACAGAAACTGAATAAACACTTTGCAACATGAATTAAAAGCAAAAGACAAAAATGTTATCTTCATGCGCAAGTTTCTTTTGTGGAAAACAGTGCATATGGTATAAATGTTTTTATCTACTTCTGTAAAAGAAGTAGATAAAAACATTTATACCATATGCACTGTTTTCCACAAAAAAAACTTATCTCGTCATTTATTATTTGGATCAAACATGGTTTATTTAATAACTTAAAAAAGAAAATGCCTTGGGACATAAATATATCAACTCGTAATACAATAGAAAAAATAAAGCTTGGAAAATTTGCGAGATCAAAATGTGGAATTTGAAGAAAAATGGAAGCATGAAAAAAAAGATTTGTACAAATGTCAAACAATTGTAAACCTTATTGAAATATGCAAACTGAAAAAGTAAGTAAAATTTGCAAGAACGGTAGTACATAAAAAATAATGAGACATATTCATCAGCTAAAACTTCAATCTATCTATATCTTAGGAGAATTTGGTTCGTTAACTAAGGATTCTTAAATGGGGGAATGGGAATATTACAGTCCAAACTATAAAATACATCCCAAAATATTGACGTTTTTGTCAAAGAGTGACGTTTTCAAAAATGAAAATAATCATCTGTTGATTAGCTAATGAAAGTAAACAGTAAATATTTTGAAAATTATATTACTAAAAGAAATTTCCGCCAATCAATGAAATCCATTTGAATAGCAAAATTTTGTTTTTGAAAATCTTAGACTGAAATTATGGTAAATCACTGGCTAGGCAGAATCAAATATCGATTTGTCAGATGCTATTTAGGTCTAAGTTCAAGAATGCAACAGACTTTTTAAAAATATTAGAGGTGATGACAAAAAGTTAGACTGGCCGATTTGGCTTAATGGTTTGCTAATGGGCCCGGGAGACTGAGGTTCAATCCTCGGTAGAGTCATACCAAAGACTTGAAAAAAAAAAAATGTACTCGACACTAGCTTAAACACTCAGCATTATAAGCTGAGAATTAAGGGTCAGTGGAGTGATACTGGGAAAGGAGTGACACCCTCCCTTACACCTTGGTGTAGTAGCCAATGAAAAGTGAGCCTATAAGTCACCCTTGACTACGGTCGACAACTTTACAAAAAGCAAAAAATGTTAGATCTTTTCGAAAGTAAATGAATATTTATTAGATGAAGACTGTAAATATTTTAGCAAAACTTAATAGTTTACTAGCTGTAGCTACTGTTACCCAACTTATTTTTTATAGGATTTTTAAGGTTAAAAATAATTAATACACTATTGTTTTATTATTAAATTATTAATTGAACCAAATTGTTATAAAACTAACTCATTTTGTCACGGTAATATCGTTTTAATCTCTAACATTATTGGATGGAAATCGCTTCCAAAACTTTTAATGCATGAGGATTTGCTAAGAAATGTATTGTGGTTGATTTTTAGGAATTTTTTTTTTTTAATAGAATTTTTAAAATTTCTTTTTTATTGCATTTTTGATTTCAATAAATATTAGCTTAATAGTAAAAAATAAAAATAATGCAATGTGTAATTATCAAAATTACGTTAATGCGATAAAAAAACACACATGAAGTCTAATAATTTTTAAATAAGGATAAAACAAAACAAAAAATTTCAAATATAATAAATATTGTGAAATCTTTTGTCAGATCACTGAGAGTAAAAGTTGGTAATGATTACTTGGAATCGCGCAATATATGAGTGTTTCTCAGAGTTCGATATTGGTACCTCCTATTATTTTTTATATTTATAAATAACTTACCTGAGAGTGTAAGATCAATGGTAGAATTATTTGTTGATGATTGTTAAATTGATTGTGGGGTCCTTAACACAAGATATAGTACAAACAAATCTCGATAGTTAATCAAAATGGGAAGATAAATGGAAATCGTAAAACTTTACACTTTTCTGTATTCAATTTCATATTAAAAAAAATAAACAAAAAACAAACAAAAATGAACACAAATTAAACAAACAATCAAAAACGTAACTAAGGACGAAAACAACGATTTGGGAGTAAATTTTAACGCTAAAACAAATAAAATAGATCGAATGGATGATAGAAATTATATTTCAAGAGAAGCAAACGTTCTTGTTCGAATAGTTAAGACTTTAATAAGGTATAGAATATTGTAGTCAATCGTTAGCACCAATAGTTAGACATAAGAATTGGGATGTAAAATTGGAACGCGTATAAAGAAAAGTGACTAAACTAATAAAAAGACTAGAAGATCTAAATTGTAAAAATAGATCGGAATCCTTAGGTTTACCCACTTCACTAGCAAGAAAAACGAAGGGGAGATTTAGTGGAGACCTTCAAAATAATCAGATTTCTAAATATTGAACACAGATTTTAAATATTTCTTTTTGCATTGGTAATTTATTTAACATTTCAAAAACTACATCTTTCAAACGAGATTTTTTTCCTAATAGAATAACATATTTTTGAAAAAGAATTAAGTTAAAAATAGCGTTAGTGCAGAACATTTTAAGAATAAATGTATCCAACATTCAGAAATAGTAAGAATGGATATACAAGGATATTTAAGAGAATTTGATCTATTATATATTGTGATATTATAGGTAATTGTATATGTTTCATTAAAAGTTGGAATGAAATTATTGATCAAAATATGAGCTGCCCAAAGAGGCAGAATAAATAGAATTTTGCAAGAGAATTTTATTGAAACAGACATTTGGTTCGATTGAGATTTGCTCAAAAAGTTACAAAGTGCACTAAACAAAAGATATTTAAGAAAAATAGTCATGACGTGCGTTTAAAAAATTACGAATAAGTTTGAAACAATTATGAAATACAAATCAAAAAAACGCAAATACCGCCTTTTGCTTGTTATTACATTTTTGCTAGTTTTACTAATGCAAATCAGGACATTTTATGACAATTTATCACAATACTACATTTCGCAAATATGTCTAGTTCACACAAATAAATACAAATTCTTCGTTTCTACTCTTACTAATTTCATTGAATTTTCCATTAGTTGATTTTTAAAAATTCATATTGTGGTTAATATATATATATATATATATATATATATATATATATATATATATACTAGACCGAAAAATGCGGACGCATGTGTAAATATTCTTAAATATAAACCTGGAAAAGAGAGACAAAACCTGCCCAGAGAGACGAAACCACAATTGGCTTTAGTAATAAATTTAAAGATTAAGTTTAAGATTAAGTTTTAAAATGAAGTAATTTAAAAATAATAAATAGAAAAACAATAAAAAATACTTGTATAATTAAAAGAAAAATTATTTTAAAAATATTATCAAAAAGGACATCAGTCTTTTCTGGACAACCCTACTACATGATTCAGTATTGCCCATAGAGACAAATGACAATATTCTATTAATTAATTTAGAGTTTTACTTAAATAAGTGAAGTTATTAAAAATAAGTTAACAAGCAAAATAAATAATGGGGTTGTTTAGAACTACTACCCTCCCTTTTAACCTTTTTAAATTCTCCAAAATTTTCTTATTCTTCTTTTTGTGGTTCTTTTGAATAAAATTTCTTCTTTGCAATTATTAAGTTAAGAATTATCAAAAATAATATTTCTTCTATTTAAAAATGATCTTTTTTAAATAATAAAATACATTTTTTCTTATTAGTTCTATTTAATAATTTTAGGTTTTTTTTTGTTATTTTTAAAATAATAATTCCATATTCCAATTCAAATTAAGTGATTTTCAAAATTTCCAAATTGTAATTTTCAGAATAAAGTAACATAAGATAAAAATAGGTTAAATATTTTAAATTAAAATATTAATAAATAAAAAAAAAACTGATTTTCAGATAAGTTTGAGAATAATAAATTTTAATTTCTGAGTTTCAAATAAGTTCAAAGTTTTTAAAATTATTTCAGAATAAATTCAAATATAATTCAATTATTATTGACTTCAATATAAATTCAATTTTCAGAATAAAATAAGATAAAAATGTTTAATATTTCAAATTCAAATAATAAATTCAGAAAAACTGATTTTCAGAATAAGTTTCAGAATAATAAAAGCAATTATTAATTTCAAAATAAAATTTAATTTTCAGTTTCTAATAAGTTCAAAAAATTATAAAATAAGAATAAATTCTATATTTCAACAATTATTAACATTTAAGAATAAATTCTAATATTTTTATTTCAGTAAAATTATATTATTGACTTCAGTATAAATATTATTTTCAGAATAAATTTTAAAATATATTTTCAATTTAAAGTTTATATTTTTTTTCAGCAATAATACAACCACATTAGGTAATTTGGGAGGAAATTTACTGTTTTTTCTTGATGATTTTGTCACTAATTTCATCCCAATTTTCAGTGCCATTTTTGACTAGGCAAATATAATGGCCTGCCATAGATGATGCTCCTTCATAAAGAATGGCAGCTTTTAATGTAAAATTAGTTCCATATATTTGCTGCTTTTTAGAACTGAAGTTCATAATATCACAATTATTTGTTCTCTTTCATTATTAATAAAAAAATCTATGAATTGAGATGACTAGATATTTGAAATCATTAGTGAATTCAATTCTTGAAGTTAACTGATGCTCAGTATTTTCTGAACAAGTATCACAGTATTTAATCAAAGTAGTTGTTGTTGAAAGTAAATATTTAAATTGTTGTTTGACACTAATAGGATTTAATATCAAATCTTCTTTTATTTCAAATGAGAGTTCAGATTCTATAAAACATCCAGGTGTTGAATTACAATTGAAAACATTGTTATTTAATACATGACAATTTGTCTGATGCAATCTGATGCATCAGTTTGAATAAATTGAAGTTTTTCTATGAATACTAAGTGAGAGTTCTTTCCAAAATTCATGAGCACATTGCTGATTTCCATCATCGATTTGATGATTCTTCTCAAGGTAGAAACATTATGATTATTAAAGATGATATTACTCAATTTTCGATGTACACCATTCATGTTGTTAAAATTATGCAAATGCTCAAGAAATTCAGGCAACTGATTCAGTGATTGCACAACTGAATTTGCAAAACATGCATTCCTTTGATTAATCAAAGGATGCACAGGAACTAAAGTTTGGCTAATTTCATTTCTTTTTGGAAGGTTGGTTTTTATTTTCTTCCAAATTAAGTCTTTTAGTTCTTTTTTTGAGCATGCTAGAAGCATTTGCCGTACAAGGAGGCTTTTTCCTGCAAGGTGGCAAAGGAGGCACATCTGCTCTTCCAATACTAGCCCGTAGTTTGTTGTACTCTTCCAATGCAGATTTATCAACCATGATCAAAAATCTAGGATCAAAGTCACAAAGATACACATTGCAAAGTTTCCTGACTCTTGAAAGAGCCACATAAGCTTGACTATCAAAAAATATCTGATTGCCTAAATCAGCAATTATTCCATCCACAGAAATCTATTGTGATTTGTGAATTGTTATATAGTAAGCAAGTGACAATGGAAATTGTGTTCTAGTGACAAAAACACCAGAGAAATTTCATAGTCTGCTTGAACTCTTCCAATTGAAATGGGTTTGTTTTTATTGGTATCAAAAGACACCAAAATTTTGTCAACATTGTTTCTATTTCCAATCATTTCAACAACTGTTCCAATAACACCATTGCATAATCCTTGATCCACATCAATGTTTCTTTTCAGCATCACTCTTGCTCCTATTCCAACTTTTAGCAATCTTTCAAGTCCAGCAGTGTCAGATGTTTTCTTGTTTTTGCCAATTTTAACATTTTTCTTTTTTTCTTCCATTTACTTGTCTCATACCAGAATATTTTGCAGCAATTTCCACTGTATTTATTTTGCATTTTCTTATCTCATCAACAGCTTCATTTAAAGGCAAAATGCAAACAATTAAATTCAGATGTAGCATACATTTCAAGCAATTTTTCAGCAACTTCTTGAATAGTTGCTTTTCGAAATAGGTATGTTTTTTGAAGAATGCTAATATCAGAGTCTGAAGGTGAACCAATCCTAATTCTTCACAAATTATCAACATAATTGTCTTTGTTTTTTTTTTTGTCTCATTAATGGTAAGTTTCAAGTATTTCCACAATGATTGTCCACTAATGCCAATTTCTGTTCTTTTAGCATCATATGATGATATTCTAGAAAAAAAAAGTTTTGTCATTGACAGGTGGCAATTACATTAAATCACCAAACAATAGATCATTCATTTTTCCAAAAGGATGTGCCATTTTGGGGGGATCTCCAAAAATTTCATCAAGCCTTTTGTGAATGAATGCCAGCATCAAATGACTAACCATGCTAATTTCATCAATTATGAACAGTCTGACTCCTTCATACATATGGCGTAAAATTTTCAAGTCCACTTTTCGCAATTCCTTGTAAGTTGGGAACTTTCCATGCTGAACTCCAATCCCTATAGTTCTATGTAGAGTACTTCCTTCTATTTGAAAAGCACTCATGCTTGTTGGTTCACATATTATGACAGGAAAACCATCAGATGGATCAGGGTTATTTTTTCAGACAATGTGTCTATCAAAAAACTTTTGCCTGTTCCACCCAAACCAGAAACAAATTTGAGAAGCTGTGAGCATTCATCACATCTGCATCTGGGTAGAGGCGTGTCTTTATTCCAATGAACTTCTTGTTTTCTGATAATTGAAATCACTTCATTGTAAATTCGTTTTTGATCTTCATTGAGCTGAGCTTCTTTTTAAGCCACTGATTAGTCAGTCATATTTCTTTCCATTTGATTTTTGATAAAACCATCAAGTTTCATTTTTATCATTTGATTCATCAATTACTTTTCCTTGACTTTCTTTTTCTCCTTCAATTTCCAATTGTTTAGCCAATCCAATAGAATCAGCAATTCTTTTTTTAATATTTTCATATTGAGCCAATGCTGGCAATTCTGAATAACAATTTTGAAATGCTTCTCCATAAAAACTAAAACCACTCAATAAATCAATTTCCTCATTTCTCCAAGACTTTTAAGTCTTCCAAGAAGAAAAGAAATTAAACTAGCCAAACTTTATATGCAAATTCAGTTGTGCAATCACTGAGAATATTGTGGTAATAGCGCTTTTTGTTGTCTTTGTTCAGAGGTGCATTTGAAGTCTTGACAACTTTTTCTTTAACTTTTTTGAAATAGCCTTTGTTTGTCATGACCATTCTTTTTGCTTCTTCTTTCACCTCAGGTGGATATAATTAATCCACATCCAAACAATAAAAGCTATTTCAAAAAAGTTAAAGTAGCAATACACATCGACCAGAAAACTGTTTGGATAATCGCAGATTTGAGGGTAGTTCTATTAAAATAGTCATATCTTAAAAACTAAATCACTTTAAGTGCTCAAAATACCATCATTTTGTTAGGAAATGAATATCCTTTCAGGTGCATTCATGAATAATAATATACATTATATATTTTAAAGAGTTTTAAGCAAATAAAGGCAAAAAATTACGTCACTTTTTTCTTTGACCCCCCCCCCCCCTTCGTTTAAAAGTCTCGTACCATTGCTGTGTGTGGAATTTCGTCCTGAAATTTGGAGACTAATCAGAGAAAGTATCACTTTTAATGTTTGTCGGTGTACGAAGTAATTCAGCTCATTCATTTTTTTGAAATTTTAAAAATAAGACTTCAACTCGCCGTCGGTGGAACATTTTTGCAATATACATTTCCGTCGCCCAATTAGTAAGTAAATCAATCATTTTACTTTTTTATGCATTAAAATTATAATTGTATATATGTATTTCATGACCCTATCCGGAAAAAAAAAGCGTTTTCTATTTCGTTTGAAAAACATTGTAGTAGCTGCAGTAGCAGTTATAAACACGAGGCGATTTTTGTTTATTTTCATTCTAGAACGAATTTGAAAAATTTTAAAATATGAATATAAAAAATGTTGTTACATTTTTCGTACCCAACTAGTAAATAAATTAATCTTTTATCTTTTTTTATGCATTAAAATTATAATTGTATGTTGTTTTGTCTTTCTGTAGTAGTAATTTTAAATTACCTTATCCGAAAAAATAGTCCTTTTTTTTTGAGCGAAAGTCAACAATGGCTGCTAGTATTGCTGATATAACATCAGCAGCAGCTAACTAGTCTTGTAAAGCTTTGTAAAAATAAGACAAAATACTTGTGCTTAAAAAAGTTAATCCTATTTGGTTCTTTTATAAAAAATACTGGTTTTCACTCAACTTTCGAACTTCTAGTAGTAATGACTTTCTAGTCGCCAATTTAAAAAAAAAAAATTAAGATTCTACTTTTTTAGGCGATTACGTGTAAACACCCTTAAAGTCTTGGCGAAAAAAAGAAAAAACAAAACAAAAAATAATTTAGAATTTAGAGTGGGGGATCAGTTTCGCATATAAATTTAATGTAAAATGATCTCCGATTTCCCGGCCATTCTTGCCTTTTAGTGAAATTTATAAAATAAATAATTACTCTACCATTAACTGTAGGTACGACTAACAAGCCCACCTCCTAAAAATGCCTTCTTGAACGTATCGTACAATTAACCTTAAATATGAGTGGCAAGCCACCCCCTAAAAAACTCCCTTAACCCTAACACTAAGTCCGAATGGCAACCTCCATCCAAAACAAAACCCCTTCCTTAACCTTATCACTAACCCTAAGTCCGAGTAGGAAGCCCTAATCCTACAAAAAAGCCCATTAAAACCAAACATAATCGTCTAAAAAAATTAAATAAAAAAAACAGACCCCCATAAAAAAAAAACGCACAGGATTTATTTGCCATAGAAAAAAATTGATTAATGCCCTAAAACGCTAGAATGGCCCGGAAATGGTGAATTATTCTACATTAAATATATGTGAAACTAATCCCCCACTCGAAATTCTAAATGAATTGGGTTTTTTTTCTTTCTGCTAAGTTTTCAGGGTGTTCACACTTAATTGCCCCTAGCCCTACCACTAACCTGAAGTTCAAGTGGTAAGCCCCCCCCCCTCCTCCCACAAAGACCCTCATAATCGTCTAAAAAAAAGAAAAAAAACAAGAAAAACGCACAGGATTTATCTCCCATAGAAAAAATAACTGTCCTAAAACGCTAGAACGGCCTTGAAATGGGGGATTATTTTACGTGAAACTGATCCCCACTCTAAATTCTAAAATAATTGTTTTTGTTTCTTTCTTTCTGCCAAGTTTTTCAGGGTGTTAACATGTAATTGCCTAAATAAAAAAAGTAGAATCTCATATTTTGGGGAGGTAAGGGGGTGAGTTAGCGGAAGGTGTTAATCTACAATAATGCCAAAGAAATCTTGCAATATATTCATTTTTAAACAGTCCTAATATTAGATTTTAGTTTCTTGTACATAAAATGTATTACAATTCAACTTTGAGTTTTCTAACTTCTTTCTTTAATGGATACATGGTATTTTTAAGGTATTGCAGCATATTTATGTGCACTTAGTGCAAATTACTTGGAAACCATTAATTTCTGGAGATTTTCAGTGGCACATTCTGATTCCTTGTACAAAAATACATTTATATGGTAAATTTCATTGCTTAATCTTGTATTTTAACAAAGATATAACATTTTTACTGAAAAATGAGTGTAAAAAATGTGACGAAACGCATATGGTCTTAAAGAGGGAAAAATATCCAATCGTATGAGGCACAAAAATAGTCATAACTTCCTTATTTTTAGTCAGATTTAAAAAATTTAAAAAGATTCTTTCTTAGATCATCAAGCTCTTTCTATATATGCCATTATTGAGATATTTTAAGTAATTTAAATTTTTTCATGTGTATTGCTAGTTAAAGAAATATAATGAAGTTTCTTCTAAGAACAATGATCTATTAGAATTAGAGTTGGGCGGTTTTGAAATTTTGGTTTCGGTTTTTTTCCCTTAAAACCTCGGTTTACGGTTCGGTTTTTCGTTTTTTTGGAAAAAATTTTTTTTACTATGGAAGCTATTCATTCTCTTGTGTGATGATTAGTTATTATTCAACGTTTAGTTGAATTATGCCACTGTTTCGATAATTTTGTGACTGAATCATTCTCCATGATATGAATCATAACGATTCCTGCGTTATTTTGCCGGTTCATGTATATTTAACTAAATTGTTAAACATACAGTGACGCCCGGCACAATAATTATTTACTAATGTAAAGGGATCGTTATTTTGCCGGTTCATTTTTTTTTAAAACCTAATTGTTATGGCTTTGCGAAAGAAAAGGTAATGAAATAAATAAGGGCAAATATTTAAAAACAATTTGTTTTCATCATCAGTTGTGTCGGTTAAAGAAATAAAATAAAATCGACCTGCCCTATTGTGTCGGTTAAAGAAATATCTGCTTTTAATACAAAAAAACATTAAAAGTAAAATAATTAAATGAACGGAAATATTAGAGACAATTAGATTATTTAGTCGGATTTCATTTGCTGTAAAGCGTATCTGATGTAATTTCTTTACGAATTGCTGTTTGCAGACGAAAATATTGGGACCCCATTCGTACACAAGCATCTGAAATCCGGCTAAAGAATCTAATTGTCTCTAATATTTTCGTTCATTCAATTAATTTTTATTTTCAACTGCTACACATTTTAATCCAAGGTTGAATTGTTTTACAAACAAACATTGTGAAGCGGCAGCACTTTTTATACCCGCCACGGGAGCCGGAGATACCACGGGCACCAGTAGGCGTGGCTCAAATCAACCAAACAATCGCAATCATTTTAAAATAGATATTTTACCTTTATTATTAAAAAAAAAATACTATTTTTCTTTTCGGTTTATTTTTATTTAGTTACTTTTCATAATATAATTAATGTTGATGAATTTTCCCAACATTACTAAGTCTGCTCTCGATTTAAGTAATTGAAATTAAGGAAAGTTATATATAAAGAAAAAAATAAGCAACAAATAAATGTTACCAAAGGCAACATAAATTATTCTTCTACCTACCTGTATAAGTTTATTTTATTATTTATTTTGATAAATGATTTTTTTAAATAAAAATAAATAATAAAATAAACAAATAAACTTATACAGGTAGGTAGAAGAAGAATTTATGTTGCCTTTGGTAACATTTACTTGTTGAATTAACTTATTAAAGCACATTTTTAACAGGTGTTGCTTCGTAATCCTTGAACCAAAGCCAAACTTTTAAAAATAATGAAGTTATTAAGTTGTTGAATTAACTTGTTAAAAATGTGCTTTACAAAGGAAAGATTTTAATGTAAAATTCTGATTTTCTTTATGAAGAAAAACTTCGATAATGTTAAAATATACAGAAAAATCACTGGATTTAAACAGTTTCTATTTTAAAATGTTCTTTCAATGAAATCATAAAATAAGTCGTAATTTTGAAGAGTTCACTCCTAATCGAATCAACCGGAAGTAAAAATTAATTTTATCGTTATTTTAAAATATAGTGTCGCTTAATAAAGTTTTAAATTATACATAAAAAATCAGGCAAAGTTTAATTAAAAACAAACAAAAAAAATCAATCAGGCAAAGTTTTAAATAAAAAAAACAAAAAAAAACAATCAGGCAAAGTTTTAAATTATAAATAAAATTTCGTTTGATAAAGTTTTAAATAATACAAAAAAATTAATTTAAATAATAAAAAAAAAAGTAATTTATAGTTAAATAAACACGAGCCGGCAAAATAACGTAAGACTCATTATTGTGCCGGGCGTCACTGTATGTTTAACAATTTAGTTAAATATACATGAACAGGCAAAATAACGCAGGAATCGTTATTTTGCCGGGACCGGCAATATAGCCTATTCGTAAGTTTTAAGGTGTTGACTGTTGTAATCAAAGTTCTGATACCTTTTCAACAGTTAACTCGTTAAAACAGTGACCAAAGATTCATGAAAGATTTCTGAAGAATAAAACTGAGTTTGAATATGCATTCTATCTAATTCTTTAACCCATCAGAAGCTAAAATATAACTCAGAAATGCAAGAAATTAAAAAAACGAAAATTTATTTAAACAAACAAAATAATTTTACAAATAAAATTAAGCAAAAATGATGATGAAAATGAAATATTGTGAATCAAATAGATTTTCGACATCATACGGAACGCGTTTGATTTTTTCTTTTTCATTTGAAAATGCTAAAAATACGATGTCATGTTGTCTGTCGTATTTCTCTTTTTTTCATTTGAAAATTCAAAATGTTAATGATAAACAAACTGTAAACAAAGATTTCTTCCTACAAGTCAATTAAATGTTTTTATCATATATTTGTTCAATCTGTCCTCTTACTAATATAACATTTTTTGGTAATATTCCATTTTATTCAAATCGGAAAATCTTTTCAACCGTGTTTCCTTGTATATGGTGGCTTACTGTAGTAAAAACACAATACCAAACGGTTACGGTTTAAAAAAAAAAAACGATTCGGTATTCGGTATGGAGACGAAACCGAAAAACCACGGTTTTTTGGTAAAACCGCCCATCTCTAATTAGAATAATAATTTTCCACCATATTTTCATGAAATGTTTGTGGAATCTTGTGACATTTCTTGCAATTCTTGTTTTGATCTGATCCTATGGCTTCTTTTGCTAGGAATATCAGCACCAATCCAAATTGATCAGATGAGCCAAATAAATGGTGTTCCAACAACTTATAAGCATGCTCATATGCTCCAATATCTCTTTTTCCAATGAGCTTAAAGACCAGCTTCCATATTTTGATCTAGTTTCATCCAAATTTTCCAAAACACCTTCAGCTTCATTTTTTCAGCTTTTGTGTGATAACTTGTCACATATCTTGTCAAAATCATGTTATTTTCTCCAATCTATTGGACATCAAAAGAAGCAAAGGATTGTAATCATTGATATATTTTTCAGTTGATTTTCTTTGCAGTCTTTTGACACCGTTACCATTTTTTCGTGATCTTACACTATCAGCCACAGTAAAAAAATATTGAATACTCCATCAGATTTTGGAAATCCAAATCTGCATTTTTGTGCAACATTTTTCCCTTTGCCAAAAACTTTCCAACAAGTTTTGTTGCAAGAATGCATTTGAAATCTATGCACTAAATTGTGCAATGTAGGACTAGATACAAAATGAGGCATTCTGCATATGATATGTTGCTCAATCAATTGCTGGATTTTTTCTGGAGGGTCTTTGTCATAAATGGGTACCTGATCACACCATAATTTCATATGGGTGTGTGGGCACCTTTTTGTATTGACTATTTTGACATTTGCAATGTCACTATTCAATTTTACCAAATATTCTCTCAAATCAGGCTAGAAATATTAAGCACGAGATAATGTCATGAACAGAGTCGCAGGGGCAAATTTTTCATCCATAGCATGAAGACCAGATGCCTTCCTATTTCAAAACTGTTTTGAACCCCTGACATTTGCCATCATCATTGAAATGTTGCCTGCAAAGAAAGCTGTGTTATTATTTTGTAATCTTTGGTTGAATTCTGCTAAAGTCATTTTTCCTGTTTTCATTGACTTCACCATGGAAAAAATTCCAGCATCCAAACCTCTTTTGTCTGCCTTGTTAACATTGTAAAAAAGATATTGGATGTTTCTTCTAGATCTAGGGCCAGAATGCCTAAGTCTGTTTCTGATAAACATGTGAGGTCTGACATTTCCATATTTTCTATCTTGAAACATTTCATTTTTCACGGCAGGAAACAACATGGGAAAGCACATCAAATCCAATTTAAACCTCTTTCAGATTTATTCATCTTAAAGTAAAGATGGGTACATTTTTTGAACAGTGTGATGCTCATAGAATGTTTCAACATCTTGGTCAAATGTGTCAACAAATGATCAGAATCTTTTGTGTAGTTTTGTACAATATACAAGACAATCATTGAGATCATTAGTTTCATCAATTTCAATGTCTTTGTAAATTTCAATGTTCTCTTTAAGCCAATAAAGTGCATTCAAAACATTTTGCATATTGACTAATGATTTCCAAATTATTTTGTTTTAGTTGGCAATGAGTCAACAATTTCCAAAGAATTGTGTTCTTTTGATGGCAATGTGTCCATGACATTAATGGTGTTCTCCATAGGAATTGGCAAATGAGTTACAATTCCTTTAATAGCAGGCAACATATGAGACAATGGTCCTTTTAATTTTTGAGGCACAAGTTTTATCACATCAATAAAACATTTGGCTGTTTGTATCAATATTTGTTCATAAATATTCCATTTTTTAAAAATTCTTTGGGAATCTTTTTCAACTTCAAGACCATTGATTGAAACCAGTGAAGGAATTTTTCCTATTTTCAAATAAGATTGACAATTGATACACATAGTACATGGCAAAGTATGATTTTCTTTAATGACTTCAGGAACTTTTTTTATCCCATTCAGTCATTTTTTTCAAATCACTGTCACATTCTCTTTGTTTGCAAATGTCCCAATAATTGGTTTTCATTTTTTGCATTTTTAAAAATTAAAACTTTTAATAAGAGGACCAAATTTGTTGACAATGTTTGGTTCAGAATGGTCAACTTCATTTTCTCTCTCAAGCAAATTTCAAATAATTTCAGTTTTAGTTTGATTGTCTTTTTCTACTAATTTTTTAAACATGGGCCAGTTTCCTTCCAAAATTGCAATACTATACAAATGCAACCAAATGCATACAGTTCTTAATCTGTAGGCATGATTCCCCAATGTTCGAAATCTGAGGGTGTGGGGAGGTTATTTTTATAATGAGTTTGAGTTTATTGGTGCAGTCAGATTGGCCACAACAATACATATAATCACTATGAATGCCATTGCATTCTTCAAATTATTTCCTTTTTTTTGCAAATTTCTTTCAGTCAAATCAGGTACAATTTTCTGAATTGCTTCATGTATTTTTTTTGTTTCCAAAAATTGAGTTCTTTCATTATGACACCCTTCATTAGTGTCACAAAAACGAGCCAAGCATCCATCCATCACAAATTCATCATTAATTTCTTGATCAATTTCATCTTGACTAATTTCTTTATCATTATTTTGATCAGGTTGGCCAGGATTTTTGCATTCACATTCATTTGTTTGACATCCAGTAGTTTTTAAATCATGACATCTCAAAACATATGATGGGACAGTCTATTCCTTTTAAACAAAAAGTGCTCATTAGTGAAAGTATGGTACAAATATTGTCCCCAATAAACTGCCAAATGTCCATTCTTTTCAACATTTTTGACAAAATCCTTAACAGTTTTTGCAGTATTTTTTATTTCTTTGAGCATTAAATTTCTAATGCCCAAAGCAAAATTGTATGCTTGAGTAACTTTGTTAAGTCCTTTCTTGTAATTTCTTCTGCTATATATATTTTTTAAACTAAATAAGATTGTTAATTTGTGAATAGCTTTTTGAACAAAAGAAAATTTAAAAATTTGTTTAATCTATTTTTCCAGTAAATTTTTTTTCTTGTTAAGTTTGAATTAAATTTTTTTAGTATATTTTTAAAATTTCTTTTCTTCAATAATTTGTTTGATAAATTGTTCTTGTTTTAATATATTTATCACATTCTATTTTATTCCTATATTTTTTTGCTGTTTAATATTATTTGACTTTGAATTTTCAATTTTTTTCTTTTCTTGATACTTTTTTTTTTGATATTCAATATCGTTTTTTTAATTCAATTGTATTTTTTATTTTTTCTCTCTTTATTTTTCTTGTCATTCAAATTATTTGTTTTATTATTCTCGATTTTTCTTTTCTCTAATATTTTTTATTGCTCATATTTATTTGCAAATTCACTATTATTATTTCTTATATTTTGTATGTTTCTTTTTCTTCAATATTTCTTCATCCAATTCACTGCTTTTCATATTAATTCCAATTTTCTTATTCGAAATGAGAATGCATACTTAAAAAATTTGGAATCGAAAAGAAACACAGGAGTGAAGTTGATTCTAATTGTTGCTTCAAATTTGGCAGAAAAAATTATTGTTTCGAATTTGTGAAACTAATCATTTTTAATGTATTTAAATAAAAGTGACAATTGGCTATTGCCGCGAAGTGGGCATGTTTTAAAAATAAAACGAGTTCACTATAAAAGTCAATTATCACTTAAAAACAAAAATTCTACTAAAAGTCACACAGCTCGGTTTCTTTAAATACTAACATATTTCGAATCAACTCATCGAGTTCGATCATTCTATTTTTCATCATGAAATTATATTTAGTTATTCAATAGGCATTTTTGTCATTTTAAGCTGCTCAACGCTTCCATATTCTTTGGATATATCTATTTTTAAATTCCTTATGCTGTTTTGCTACATTTTTGGTATAAAAAATAAATATTCAAGTTCAATGTGGTGCGTTATCCTACACATTGATGACCACATATTTTGACATAACTTTTTTTCTTCTACTAGACCAAATTTTAATTTCTTTATATTCAAAAAAGGCTTGGGCCAAGTCAATTCTAGTGCAAAAAAATGCATCAAGTTTGGATGAAAACTGAATTAGTGACAAGCCCAAGAATTGGTCACGATTAGGTAAATGTTGACCATAAGAATATTATATATATATATATATATATACTAGCAAAGCCACCCGGAATTGTCCGCGACCATAAATGACAAAATAGAAGGTTAAAAGTGTGTGTTACATCTTTCTTTTAAAATTCATCTCTTTCCATCATTCTCTTTATATTTCTTTCACTACCCCACCCCCAATTCAAAGTTCTTTGTCTAGTATATAATACTATAACAAAACACATTGAAATTATTGCTCCCGGGCAACGAGGCGTTTAAACACACCTGTTCTATCTAGCATATATAGATTAACATATAACACTTATCACATGTAATACTGTATTATTACTATAATTACGCCTAGTTTCCTGTTTAGTATACAACACCATAATAAAACACACTGAAATTCTTACTCCCGGGGAATTCCGAGTTTCTTGGCCCCGTACCTCTCTCACACTAATGATGTTGGTAATGACAATAGTCCAAAGAAAACCTTTAAAAAACATTAAATAAAATCCGGGGAATTAGCGTTTCTCTATTACAAACCATAAATTCCTGTAGCAAGTCTTCCAAACAAAATTTTTTTGTAAAAACACACGTAATCACCTAAAAAGTAGACCCCCCCCCCAAAAAAAGGCACAGAATTTATTTCCCATAGCAAAAAAAAAATTTTTTTTAAATAAAAATAAACAAAAAAATGGTTAACTGGTCTAAAACGCTAGAATGTCTAGGAAATTTTTTAGGTTAAATTCATATGCGAAACTGATCCCCCACTCCCAAAATTGTTTTTTTCTTCTTTCTGCCAAATATTTCACATAACACCCAAAAGTAGAACCTAATTTTTTTTTTGGGGGGGGGGGGGGGGATATAACGAAGGGTGTTAATCTACAATACCTTTTTTTTTCATGCTAAAAGTATCGACTGATATGTTTGCTTTTAAATTCATTAAAATAATGTTTAAAGTTTATTTTGTGCGTAATAAGTTTAAAACATTAAAACACAAACAAGAAAAAACATGGCCGGTAGGGGGAATGAGTCGGGAAGTCATTCTTTTTAGAGTGAAACCCTTGTTTATGAGGTATACTTACCTGTATACTTCCCTCCCCTTTCATAGTGTTCCTGGTTATTATTTAGAATTTTAAATGTTATTCTCTGGCTGTTTAAAACAAAATTGAGTATAATGGCATTATTTATGCAGATAAGCATAGATATCTCATAAACAGAGATTTTACTATAAAAACCTTCAATTTGAATAGGGGTGGGACGTAATGGGTGAAAATTTCAGATTCATGCGAGTAGTATTTTTTTGTGTTCATTTATACATAAATAACACTAAACAATCAAACATTTTGAAAATTTTGCAAAATTCAGAAGGTGCAGGCCACTAGTTTTTGGCTATTTTACATTCATGAAAACCCTTTCACAGCCTGAAAATGGTCCTAAATTAAAGTACTATATCAGATTTAACCATCTATATCCATTCATAGCTTTTGAAGATGTTTTAGGACCTGCAATGTCCCATGAAACCACTTTTTCACCGAAAAATGATGGATTTTGAGTCCCGTGGAGCCCTAACGGCTATTTTTGGCCTGCACCTTCTGAATTTTGCAAAATTTTCAAAATGTTTGATTGTTTAGTGTTATTTATGTATAAATGAACACAAAAAATACTACTCACATGAATCTGAAATTTTCACCCATTATGTCCCACCCCTAATTTGAAGGAGGTTTTGTACTGTGTTCATTAGGTATTTACCGAGTCTAAGTTGTCAATATTGTTTCCACCACCATTATTCCTGGAAAATCCATCAAGTCGATTACATTATGCATATTCAATTATTCAATGCTATCAGATTTAGGCATGCTCGAGCATCAAAAAAAGAAATGGGAAAGAGAGAGTGTAAGTTTGCAGTCAAATCATTCGAGTCGGCACATACAAATCGTTGATGCTCGATGAGAAGCAATGTATGTATATGTGTGGGGTGTATAGACACTAGTGATGGGACGATTCCAATCATTTTCCGATTCCGATACAATCATCGATTCTGTTCTTAATTCTCGATTCAGATTCTTTTTAAATTTCTAAATATCTAATTAGAGATTTGCTTTTTAATATTGTAAAATCCCAGTGTAAATGTCTGCATATATTTTTGCAAACCTAAAAAACACACGGGGGGGGGGGGGCGTATATTATACGAGTAGATCTTTCTAAATATTTTTTCTCAAATGTTTTCCTTGTAATTGATTCAAAATTGTGGGGCAACTAAAGATTTATTTCTCTTTTAAAACAAAGCCAATTTGCATTAGTTCGTTGTTGGGTGATAAAATGCTATTTGAATTTTTTCATAAACAATTAAAAATAGTCGATGATTGATATGCTAAATAAGATGGGGTAAGAACAGAATAGTTAACAAAGCCCTCTCCCCATGTTAAGAATGAGTTTCTAAATAATGTTACTATTTAAAAAAGCATTCTTAACATAATGAAGGTGGAGAGGGGGCTTTAACTATTCTGTGTCTTTCCTCTATCAAAGAATGTTCATTTCATTCTTGGTAGATTATTGCTACTGTCAATATAACAGATATGTAGTAGATTGATTTGTTTTATTGTAAAAAGAAAAACAAGATACAAATAATAATAATCGTACTACTACTACTAATAATACTAATGGTAAATTTGTAGATTAACACCCTCAACTAAATCACCTCCCAAAAATGAGATTCTATTTTATTTTTTTTCAAATAAAATAAACAAAAAATCAGTTTTGCATATAAATTTAACTTAAAATGATCACCCCTTTTCGGACCAGACAGTATTTTAAGGACATGTAACCAATTTAGTTGTTTTTAATCTTGGCCATGTTAATGTTCCTGATCAAACTTTACTATAAAATATGTCATTGTTAAAGTCATAAAAAACATGCCTAGTAACCCTAAGTCCGGGATGTAATTATGTGTGGTTTTATAACTTTGCCAGTCGGACTTAGGGTTAGTGGTAAAAAAAATTTGTTAACTGCCCTAAAAAATAAGAATGGCCTGGAATATTATAAATAATATCAAATACCACATACAGATTTTAAAAGGAAAATCAAAGAATACATACAACCAGAATGGCAGATAATATGGAACATCTTTCCTCAAAACAAATTGTATGAATATCAACCCAGAGTCAGAACAGAAAACAAACATGATAGCCGATCGAAGGGAAGACACAGTACTAACACTTATTCGTATCCGCCACACAAGACTGAAACATACATCTGCTTGAAAAAGATGAACTTTGGTGTAACGATTACAACAATCAAAGATTAATAAACCATTAATAAAATGCAAAATATATGCACATATACGCAGCAAATATTACAAAGTAACAAATATAAAAATATTTGAAAATATATCTTTTTCACAAATAAGGTTTCTTAAAGAAACTAATTTGTACAAATAATGAATACCAATAAATCTGCATTAAAATGTTAATTATCTTGTTACCAAGCAAAGAATTTGAGAAACTCTTAAAAAGAATGGCCCAAACAACCTAAAAGATGCAAAAAAAATCATACCAAAATCTAAAAATCAGACAAAAATCACTCACACATTATGAATAATCAAATTCAACACTGATTGATTCTGAAACAAAAACTGTTTTAATAGTTGAAATGTCGTTAAACACTAACAAACAAGATCTTTAATATTTTTTCATTGCGGTATGTTTGTAGACATCACTGTATTTACCAACTAAAATAAAAAATGGTTGTAGACATTCACCAACTAAAAAAAATTAAAAAAATAACAAAAAGCAAAATCTTGGCCTTCAAACTAAAATCAGATAGCAGTATAGTTCTGCTCGGTCCGGTCTCAGGTGGCTATCCTTCCAGGCATTACTTCCTCTTTTATGAGGGCTGTAAGGAGTTTATTGATGGTTTCCTGATGTGCCCATACAGGAGAATACCGCTGGGTCGGCTGGAGTAATGAGTAATCCCAAACAGGTAAAAATGGTTGAAACAGCAAATATCACTGACAAATTAAATAAAATAAAAACTTACAGAATTTATTTTCATTATATATATATATATATATATATATATACATACATATATTAAAACCGTCTCTCCAATAATATCGGGAGAAATCGGGTATCTTCCACAGCGACGCCGATAGATGTCGACAATAAAAAATTCAAAAATGTCTGTGCCACTGAGAAGAGAAAATTTTGCCGAAACATTTCGAATAAAATAAGAAAATGTCTCATTTGAAAAAAACAAAACAAATTTGCATCATGTAATCTGATTTTCTATCTCATTTCATATTTTTCACTAACCGATGCTTATAAATGTAGCTTGACTACTTCCAATATATATATATATATATATATATATATATATATAATCTGTACTAATATTAGTGAATCTAAAGTAAAAGTTATTTCTGTGCATATTATTGAAAATTATATATTTTAGAAAATAAGAAATGTAAGTATCAAGTTGTGAAAATAAAAAATAGATAAAAAACTAAAAACTTGTAAGCTAAACAATTCACAGCAGAATATTTGACCAAACAAACCAATAGTTTTGTTTTAAAAACTTAAATTTTAATATTTGGATTTTTAATAATTTAAAAGAATAAAAAAAATTAAAAAAATTCATTAAATACAAGAACAATGAATTGCTCACTGTCCCTGGTGATAAAGGTCACCCATCATGCCATCAACTTGTCTGTTGTGTCTGTGATGGAAAGGATGATGGTGGTTATTTGAAACATCTGGAATAGTGTCTAATTATGCAAATGATTTTGCACAAGCAATTGTTGACAAACATCCGGGTGCAGTGAAAGGAGTTGTGGTCAGTAGATGATCTATCATTTAGTTCTAGTTGATTTCTGTTGTAATAATCGGTGTTTGATAGAGACAGTGTTCAATGAAGGCAGCGTTCATTAAAAACGTATATGCCTTGGTCAATTTGTCGATCAAAGTTTAAGATTTTTGGCTTTCTGTAGGCCCGTTCGCTGTCCTGTGGTATTCACGGTTTCTCATATGCTCACTTTTCAGAGATGTGTAAC
This sequence comes from Sepiola atlantica, assembly GCA_963556195.1. Classification (NCBI taxonomy): domain Eukaryota; kingdom Metazoa; phylum Mollusca; class Cephalopoda; order Sepiida; family Sepiolidae; genus Sepiola; species Sepiola atlantica. Next base: position 81,605,032 of record OY744516.1, read on the forward strand.
GGGGCAATTGACCCCCTCCACTATATACACAAGGGGTAATACTCACAGAGAGAAGAGATAGATAAGATTTGGGATAACATTTAATTGAAGAGGGAGCAATAAAGTGATAAAACTTCATCTATCTAAAACTATACACATTTAAAAATACACGCTATGTGTGATACTAAGATTTATTTTGTATTACTGTAGAAGTACCTTGATAAGAAGAACCTGTATTTTGCTTTTGTGGATCTGGAGAAAGCTTTTTGTCTCGTGAGCTTTGCATAAACTAGGGACAAATGAGTGGTTGTTTAAGCAATGTATAAAAATGCTTAAACTCGTGTTAGAATTAACAGCGCATTTAGTGACGGCTTTAATGATGTTAAAGTAAGAGTACATCAGGGTTCTGTACTGAGTTGGTTGCTTTTCATTTGTGTCTTAGAAGCATTGTCCAAGGAGTTCTGTACGGATCGTCCGGAAGAGATGTTGTATACTGATGATGTAGTACTTGAATGTGAAACAATGGAAGAACTAATTGTTAAGTTAAATACTTGGAGGTATGCTATGGAAAGTAAAGGTCTGAAAGTGGATGTTACCAAAACCAAAGTGATGATTAGTAGTTGTGTTGGAAAGCTCCCAAATAGAGGAAAGCTCCCTTGCTCAATTTGTGGAAAAAGTAGTCTGGGACAATTCAATTCTTTGTGGTACTTGTAAACATTGGGTACACAAGAAGTGCAGTGGAATTACTAGTAGGTGGAAAGAGAATAACCAGGTGGTGTGCTAGAAGTGTAAGACAATGGAGATGGATGAGAACTTCGATATGGACAAAGTATATCTGGATGGCAAAGCTATTGAGATCGTTCAGAAGTTCTGTTACCTTGGTGCTAGTGTAATTGCAAGAGTTAGGAGTGGATGAAGTAAGTTTAGGGAACTTCTGCCATTACTAACTAGCAGAACGTTACCACTGTCAACCAAAGAGAGAGTCTATCAGGCATGTGCATGCAGCGTGATGTCCCCGTTTATGATTTAATCATATTGGTTATAAAAAGCTCTATAAATAGAGTTCAAAACTGTTTGAATTATGCAAATATTCCTAGTGGTTCAAAAGTTATGAGAATTTAAAGTTCTGAGATTTGAGGTTCAAAATTGACATGCAAAAATTACTGAAAATCATTCGCAACAACAAATTCAGTAATTTTCTCACCGTTTCTTTATTTCCGGAGCAATTTTCTTTCCTCGTGCAGTCGGCCTCTGGAACTCCCTCCCTGCTCTCCCGACTGTACAGACATGCAGAAATGTAAAACTAATGTGAACAAGCATCTCGCTACACTGCTCCCAACTTAGGCTGACACCCAAAACCTACACCCTAATTCTCAGTAACCCCTTACGTCTACAGTGGTGGCTTGCCTTGTTTGGGGTGAAATATGCTAAAAAAATTTTAAAAAATTGACATTATTATGTAAAATTGTATATTCTTTCGGATTCTGCACTCAGATTTGATATATCTCTGTTGTCATTCATTATTTAGAGAATAAAAGGTACGGATATTAGCGTTTTCTTTTAATTTTTATTTTACAAGATTATTCAACATTTTCATTTAAACACTGGATGTACACACATATATAGTATTAATATAAATAAATAACATCACTTTGGACTTAAAATCTTTTTAAATACCTGTTAAAATACTAGAAAAATAATACCTCTTGACATGTCAACTGAGTATTTTTCCATTGAAAATCTTCTCACATGATAAATACATTTTCAGGATGAAGAGAAATCACTTGCAATATATATTCACTATTTATCATCAGATAAAAAGGGAAAATATTTATAAAAATACATAAAATTATAAAATGCATCACAAAACTACATTATTTCATACTCACTAGAATTTGTTTTGAGACTATATACTTGTTTTCTCAAGTTTTTCCTTGAACTTTTTATTTATAATTAAATAAATACAGTTTTAGTTAACAATGTCATATTGGCTTTCCAAGCTTAATACATTTATAACAATTAAAAAATAATTTTGAAACATTTTTAGTTAAAAATATTTTCACTACACAAGCACCTACAAACTTAAAAAAAAAAAAAAAAAAAAAAAAAAAAAAAAAAATGGGCAGATTTTCTGCTTTTCCCTCTAAATTTTAATAACTTCTTCCAAAGACTTTTTAAATAGTTTTTTTTTTTTAAATGACAGCCTTTAAAACATTTTTACAAGGGGTGGGGGTGGACTGTTTCGAAAGTAATTTTGTTAATTACCGAATAACTTGTGTAAAGATTAACAGCTATTTCAGTGATAATAGCAATACTCTCTCTTATCTTTTTGAATAAATATTAACAATATCCTGAAAACAAATAACTTTGCCCGCCTGTGGAGGATTCAAATGATATAATGTCCTAAAAACAGAATTTCATTTCTTTTTAATTTATTTAAAAAAATACAAAAAATATTTTTTATTCTCTTAAAAAAATTTGTGCTAACTTTCCATGTTCAAAAGAATTTGGTCTGACTTATTTTGAAAAATATTTCTTTAAATTAAGTGTTTCCTGTTAGTCAATAATGGAGGATTAACCCCAAGATAAAGAGACCGATACTAAAGAATTAAAGTACTTTCACCCTCAATGACATCTTGGCATTAATTTGCGGAGAGAAAGAAAAGTATTTTTTGACACAAGTAAAAACTTGTGTCAAAAAATACTTTTTCTTTCTCTCCACACTTATTTTACTTATATTGCTTTCCTTTCTTTTTCTTGTCGTTACGCTACACTAAATAAAGGCTATTAATAGTTCTCAAAAATGTCCACACTATCGCGTCTTGAGTTTTACCTGAATTCCCTGCATACCTGGCTGCTAAAAATAAAAATGAGTGTTTATTAAACAAAACAACCTTGCGCTGTTGTCATGGTTTTGATAAAATGTTATAGTTGTTGGCCACTGCTTTCTGAGAAACGATGGTGACGTTGATGTAAATATCTTAAACACAGTAAATAATAAATGTCTGCCGCTACAAATCTAAAAAATCTAAACAAGCAACTTGATGGAAAATTTTAGGCCAACATTTTCCAGAAATCTAATGATTTCATTACGTGACCACTTCAAATTTTGTTTTTCTCTATTTAATTTGTGGTGAAATAAGCTGTGCAATTTTAAAATTTCAATTGCTGAAACAACACAAGAAACACCCGTGTCTGACGTTCTTCAACTTGTTCTTGCGGATCTATTTTCCTTTGTCGTCATCACTCGTCCATTTGTGAAACATCGAAACGTTTTCATATTCCTCATTTCTAATAACCGTTTCCAACGATTTTTATTTTAAAATTTCAATTGCTGAAACACGAGAAACACCCGTGTCTGATGTTCTTCAACTTGTTCTTACGGATCTATTTTCCTTTGTCGTCATCACTCGTCCATTTGTGAAACATCGAAACGTTTTCATATTCCTCATTTCTAATAACCGTTTCCAACGATTTTTATTTTAAAATTTCAATTGCTGAAACAACACGATGAAACACCCGTGTCTGATGTTCTTCAACTTGTTCTTACGGATCTATTTTCCTTTGTCATCATCACTCGTCCATTTGTGAAACATCGAAACGTTTTCATATTCCTCATTTCTAATAACCGTTTCCAACGATTTTTATTTTAAAATTTCAATTGCTGAAACAACACGATGAAACACCCGTGTCTGATGTTCTTCAACTTGTTCTTGCGGATCTATTTTCCTTTGTCGTCATCACTCGTCCATTTGTGAAACATCGAAACGTTTTCATATTCCTCATTTAAAAACACCCGATCGGCAGAGAACGACGTTTGTTTGTTTTTTTACTCGCGACCATCGTACGAGTATATTTCAAAAGGATTCTTTATTTTGATTAATTCAACAGAAGTGTTGTTTTCCTTCTTTCGCCAGGTAAAAAAAATATTTAACGACATTTCGGGCATATCTACTCCACTTATGTGTCACTATTTTGTTCATACAAGTGGAATTCTTGTTTTATACTTCACCAACAACATCTTGATAAGCAACTCACTGGTAATGTATGACATTTGTACATGCTTAAGTGGAAACGACATCAGCCCTAGTTAGATGGGAACGGTGGAGGTCTTGGACTGCCAAAAGTGTTCAAGTTGGTAAAGGATAGGCATCCAGCCGTAAAATTGCCTTAAATACAATGTCTAGTCGAAATACAGCAGGAAAAAAGAAAGGCAGTGCCAGTAGCACTAATGCTGCTGGTAGTGTCTTGAGCTTCGTAGATCCCAGGATGCGTGGATCTTCAGGGCCTGGCTATGGCAAATCATACGAACATCCAGAACTTTTTCGCATTGGATCTCTGAATGTTGGAACCATGCGAAGAAAGGCAAATGAGGTGGTGGAGACAATATCCAGAAAGAAGATTGACTTGTGTTGTTTACAAGAGACGAGATGGAGAAATGAAGGTGTGAGAAAAATAGTCGGGAGGGATACCAACTGCAAGTTCTACTGGTCTGGGAATGATAAAGGGATAGGTGGAGTGGGAATATTGGTGGCAGAGAAGTGGTGGGAGAAAGTTTTTGAGGTGAAGCGAATATCCGACAGGATAATATTTGTTCGTCTTGTTGTTGGAAAGTTAGTGTTTGCCATTGTTTGCATCTACGCTCCACAAGTTGGACTCAGCGAGGAAGCAAAGGACAACTTCTACGAGCAGCTGCAGAGCCTAGTGGCGACTGTACCTAGTAGTGAGGAACTGTTTGTGTGTGGTGACTGGAATGGACATATTGGTTCCACTCCTTGTGGTTATGAAGAAGTACATGGTGGACATGCTATTGGTATGAGGAATGCTGGAGGAGAAAGACTACTCGAGTTTGCTGTTGCTAATAATCTAGTGATTGGCAACTCGGTGTTCGAAAAGAGGCCTAAACACCTAGTTACATACCAATCTGGAGGAATCATGACCCAGATAGACTACATACTATTCCGGCGCAGCTTCAGGAGACGTGTCACAAATGTCAGAGTCAGCCTGGGTGAAGAATGTGTATCTCAACAAAATCTGCTATTATGTGATCTCAAGGCAGAACCTTCCCGCAAATGCAAACACAAGTTTACACCATGCATAAAACTGTGGAAGCTGAAGGATCCAATCATTCAGGCTAAATTTGCTGAGAGATTTGTTTCACATCGGGATACACGGGCAGTGAGTGTTGAAGAGCACTGGAAGAGGCTCAAGGATGGATTGAATGATGCAGCGACGGAGGTGTGTGGAGTGTCATCCAAGCACAATTGGAGGAAACAAACCTGGTGGTGGAATGAGATTGTTGATCAAGCTGTTAGAGAGAAGAGGCGATGCTACAGAGCATGGAAAACAGGAGGTAGTAGGGAAGCATACAATGGAGCCAAGCTTGCTGCTAAAGCTGCTGTACACCACACTAAGTCAGAGACCGATAAAGAGATTTTTCTCAAAATAAATCCCAAGTCAAGTGGCATTTACAAGCTCGCAAAACAGATGCGCCATGACAATCAAGATGTCTTGGGTGAAAAACCTATAAGGAACGACTCTGGTGAACTCTCATTGGATGATGAAGCGAAAAAACAGTCATGGAAACAGCACTACGAACGCTTGCTGAACGTTGAATTTCCATGGAACCCCGATGAGCTGACTTATGAACCTCCTATAGAAGGTCCTAGTACCCCCATTACCCAGGAGATGATCACTGAAGCAATCCGTAAAATGGGAGCTGATAAAGCAGCTGGGCCATCTGGTATAGTTGCTGAGATGCTCAAACCAACCGGTGAACTAGGGGCCAGTTTAGTGCATGAACTGATTGAAGCCATCATCATTGAAGGATGCATACCTAAGGAATGGGAAGACAGCATTATAGTAAGTCTGTACAAAGGTAAAGGCGATGCATTAAACAGAGGTAACTACCGTGGACTCAAGCTCATTGATCAGGTCATGAAAGTCCTGGAAAGAGTTGTTGAACAGCTGATCAGACAACAAATACAAATTGCTGATATGCAATTTGGCTTCATGCCCGGTAGGAGAACCACAGATGCAATTTTCATCATACGCCAAGTCATGGAGAAACATCTAGCAGCAAACAAACCACTGTACATGGCATTTGTAGATTTGGAGAAAGCTTTTGACCGTGTCCCCAGAAGGGTAATCTGGTGGGCCCTGCGAAAGCTGGGTGTTACTGAGTGGTTGGTTCAGGTGATAACGTCTATGTACACCAATGTACGTAGTCGGGTACGAGTCGGTAACAGCTACAGCGACGAATTTGAAGTTAGAGTAGGCGTCCATCAGGGATCTGTCTTAAGTCCCCTTCTATTCATCATTGTACTCGAGGCTCTATCACTGGAATTCCATACTGGCTGCCCGTGGGAGCTGCTATATGCCGATGACCTAGCGATCATTGATACTTCACTTCAGTCACTCAAGGAACGTCTGGATAGATGGAAGAGTAGCATGGAGGAGAAAGGTCTCAGAGTAAACATGGGTAAAACTAAGGTCATGATCGCAGGTCCAAACCTCAGCTTACTACAGAAAACAGGAAAATACCCGTGTGCTGTATGTCTGAAAGGAACTGGCAGCAACTCAATCATCTGCGCTCACTGTTCAGGTTGGGTCTACAAAAGGTGCAGTGGCATAAAAGGCTCTCTCAAAGCAGATCCTCACTTTAAGTGCTTTCGTTGCACCGGCACGGCAAGATCAATAGATGGCAGACCACTGACGGAGATGGATACTGGTGACAACAAGCTGGAAGTAGTGACAGACTTTTGTTATTTTGGAGATGTGCTGTCATCAGGTGGAGGCTGTGAACTCGCGGCAGCTACACGTTGCAAGTGTGCATGGAAAAAGTTTAGAGAGCTGCTACCAATCCTGACAAACAAACACCTGCCAACAACTACGAGAGGGCGTGTATACTCCTCATGTGTCAGAAGTGTGCTGTTGTATGGCTCAGAAACTTGGGCTGTCTCTGCTAGCATACTAAGGAAGCTGCACCGTAATGACAGGGCAATGGTCAGATGGATCTGTTTGGTGAGGCCTGAACAGTACGTTTCTTTTGAATCCCTGCTCTCACAGGTCGACTTGAAAAGCCTTGTGGACATCATGTGAAAGAACAGACTGCGTTGGTTGGGTCACATTGAGCGTAGCGATGGCTGGATTGCTAAAGTCCGACAGTTGAATGTGCCAGCAGAGAACATCACCATTGGCAGACCCAAGTTGACTTGGGAGGACGTAGTCAAACGTGATAGGAAGGCCATGGGTATGGATTCCATCAAGCCTTGCCAAAGACAGGAGTGGAGAGGAAGACTTAGATTTCGAGACTAGACAATCAGGCCCCACCCTCATCAGAGGATTAATTGTGGCCTGATTCAACAAATAAACCGGTTGATGATGATGATGATGAACTGTGGTCACATGAAGCGACTGGACTTCCTAGTAGCCGCGACTAGGTCACGTAATCATGAAATCACGCTTCTGGCAAAATTGCCTTGTGTGACTGGGGCTGTACAGTACATACTCGAATGAGGCACAATAACTTAAAGAAAGAAAGAAAAGTGAAATGTACAAAAGAAAAGTCGATTCATTTCAATCGTTTTATATTTCAACAATAAGATTGAGGGCATTACACCCGCTTTTTCTTGTGTACCCTCAATTTTTTTTTTTTAATCGGTTTGAAACATGGGCATCCCTAATCTAAATTAATGTAACGACTGCTGATATTATCTCAACTAAATAGGCGTTTCACAAATCAATTCAATTATTCTTTTCATTATGAATTTTTAATACCTTTTTTTTTTTTTTTTTTTTTTTTTTAATTTTTTTTTTTAGGTGCTTCTTTCGTTTCACTACGACATGAAAATATTTAAAGAAATGTATAAACTTTGTTATGTACTTACGTGTTAGCTGAAAATAAGATTGTACAGAAAAAATTACGCAAATTCATCCAGTATTTATTAAATTATAAGAAAAAGGAAAAAGATAAATGATTTTACGTATCGGTAGACATTTTGTAACCAGTTCAGCTTACTGTTAGGCAAGGGAGATAACTTGGCGACCCATGATAAAATCTGGCAATTGATAGATACAATATGGCAGCCGACCGATAAAATCGTTTTTTTTTTAAATTTTTAATTTCATAAATACTGGATAAATTTGCATAATTTTTGGTGTATTGTCTTTTCAGCTACCACGTAAGTACATAACAAAGTTTATATATTTCTTTAGCTATTTTTATTTAAAGAGAGGCCGAACATGTCGTTGTGAAACGAAAGAAGCACTTTTTTTTTAATTCAATAAGAATAAGATGGAAATTTTGGTATTCTTTTACCTATCTTACCCGGCGCAGTTTACCTCCTAAAAAATTCTACTTTTTTTGGTGCCATTACATTTAAACAGCCTGAAAAAATATCAACAAAAATTTTTTTTTAAAGTAGAATTTGAATTTTTGTAGGAGGTAAACTGCGCCGGGTAAGATAGTAAAAAATGACTGAAATTTTTACTCACACGTTGTCATACAAGTAAAAATAAGACATTTTTTTCGTGCAATTACATGTTTTTTAGAAGGTTTCTTTTTTCACTTTTTTTTAATAGGATCTTGAAATTGTCATTATTACGGCACTGATTAAATTATTAATTGAACCATTTTTCTTATAAAACTATAATTGTTATTACGGTAATGGTCGTTTAATCCCTCTAAAATTATTGGATGTATTTTCGAAAACTTTATATTTTAATACATGAGCATTTGCTAAGAATTTTAACGCCAGTTTAAATTTATATTCAGAAGTATCCAAATTCCGGTTAAAAGATAGTTCAGAGTAAAGAACAATGCGATAAAAAAATTAGGTGCTTACCCAGAATTACCGAGGCATGGGAGAAAAAAAATAAGACAGACTGAGAAATATCTATGATTTACATACCTGTGATGGAATGAATGTATCTTATACCAAAAATCATGTAAATTAATCAAATAGTTTTTATTTTATACAAGAAAAGAAAATTTTATCGATAAATGAATAAGGTTGAAATATCCATGCCATATTGGTCATATTCAAGGGAGATAATACAAACTTTAGCACTTGTGCAATTTAGGAAACAGCTGAATTTATTTGTTTTCAATTTTGAAGAGTTACATTCAAAACAGCAGCAGACAGATAACACTTGACAACAAATTTCAGAAAAAATTTATTACTGGAGATGTGTAAAGTGATTTAGACTAATTTGGGTACGCTGATTTCAAAAATCATAACCGTTTTGCTGTATCACGTCAGGATTTTGAGTTTCAGAAATACTCCCATTGCCTAGAAGTCAGGGTTTCAATGAAATTTACAAAAATTCATTTATTCATTTATTTCATCATAAATGCTTCAAAATTATAGAAATTACAGAAAAACTCTACTAGAATGTAATTAAAAATGCTTTAAACATTTGGCTTTGCGTTTGTGCTGCTCTGTGTCAGTTTCACGATGCAGGAACCAGCAGAAGTCGCCCATCATGCTCAGGTTGTGCCGCCCTTGGTAACGCGTCTCCATGAGTGAAATCTCTTGGTGGAATCGCTCGCCGTGCTCATCCGAGACAGCTCCCAAGTTGTCAGGGAAGAAGTTCAGGTGTTGGTGTAGGAAATGGATCTTCAGGGACATCCTGGAGCCAAGTTTCCTGAAGGACTCCAGCAGCTGCTGCACTATTTCTTCATAGTAGTCCGCGCGCTCGTTCCCCAAGAAATTGTCCGTCACAGCTTTGAAGCTCCTCCACGCTGCCAGCTCTTTGGGGTTTAGAGTTGTTGGAAAAGTTTCGTCCTTCATTACCTCTCGGATTTGCGGTCCAACAAAGACACCAGCCTTGATCTTAGCCTCCGACAAGGTGTTGCCAAACTTCTCCTTCAGGTATAAAAACCCACACCCATTCAGATCCATTGCCCGTACAAAATTCTTCATCAAGCCGAGCTTTATGTGGAGTGGTGGAAGGAAAATCTTGGCTGGGTCGACAAGGGCGACATGCTTCACGTTGTATCGACCAGGTACGTGCTCCGTCCGCTCTTTCCAATCAATCTTCGTCCAGTGATTCTTGTCGTCTCTGCTATCCTAGAGACAAAGGAAGCACATGTATTTTGTGTAGCCTGACTGCAGCCCTAACAACAGCGCCACCACATTCAAGTCTCCGCAGATGTGCCAGTTGAAGTCATTGTACTTGATGGAATCAAGCAGCTGCCGCATAGTCTCATAGGTCTCTTTCATGCCGAACGCGTGAGCCAGTGGGACTGATGGTTTCTTGTTGCCATTGTGGAGCAGAACAGCCTTCAAGCTGTTCTTCCCAGAGTCGATGAAGAGGCGCCAGTCTGCAGGATCGTGATCACACCCAAGTTCTTTCAACAGACCGTTGATGTCACTGCAGAATGTCATCGTGTCTTCCATCTCAAAGAACTGAGCTATGTCGCTGTGACGTGCTCTGAACAAGGATATCTTGGTGTTAGGTTCAAGTAGATTCCACTGCTACAGCCTTGATCCAAACAGCTCTGCCTTCGCCTTTGACAGCGAGAGATCTCTTACAAGATCATTTAACTCTCCCTGGTTCAGAAGGTGTGGTTCTTGTTCTTGAGTGTCGGGTTCAATAGGTTCATCACCATCTTCTTCGCCACTGCTTACAGTTATGTTCGGATCAGATGGACATGTTGGAACCGGGTTCTCGTCATCATGAGGCACAGGTTTACGAGCAGAGACGCAGTCAGCGTACTTGATGTGGCCTTTATTCTTCCTGTTGAAGCCGGCGATGCTTGTGCAGCAGAAATAACAATCATCATGATGATTCTGCGGCTCACGCCATATCATGGGCACCGCAAATGGAATGCTCGCGCGCTTGCCCACCAACCACTTCAATGCTGAGTGGCAGCTTGTGCAGCAGATGTGTGGTGCCCAGCTCTTTTCTTGGTCCCCGACCTTACACCCGAAGTAGTGAAAGTAGGCGGCCTTCATTTTTACTGCTCTAGATACACTTCGCTGTTGATCTTTTTGGGTAAACCGACCACATACATAACAGAAGTTGTCTGGATGATTGGTACAGGAACATCTACTCATGTTTAACTGAAAGAAAGAAAGAAAAATTAGTAGTTATATAAGTACGTTATATCGTAGTTACGTAAGAGGTGGTAGGCTACTTCTAGGCAATGGGAGTATTTCTGAAACTCAAAATCCTGACGTGATACAGCAAAACGGTTATGACTTTTGAAATCAGCGTACCCAAATTAGTCTAAATCAATTTACACATCTCCAGTAGCAAACATGTTGTCCAGTGTAATCAACCGGAAGTATGAACTTTGTTACGCACTTACATGGTAGCTGAAAAGACTGTACACCAAAAATTACACAAATTCATCAAGTGAACAAGTCAATACGTTTAGCCAATAGTAATTCGACCCTGGAATTATTCTGTTGTCACTTCTACTTTTTACGAAAAATAAGTCTATCCAAAAATAATGCAGCACTTTGTCTTTCTCTTCCATTCACTTTTTCTTTTATTTATTCATTCTTATAAATAGTTTACATTTTTTAAGAAATAAAAATATAAAAATGTGGCATAAGGCCAAAAAGGGTATGGGGGGGGGGAGCGAAATGGGGGTCGGGGTCGTCCACTTGTCTATGCCCTAAAACTAGTTCTAATCACCACAATACCACATTCACTATGGAATAATCTACTTAAAATATCCCCAGGTGGTTTCATGATTTTTATTTTCAGAATATTTACAATGTGTGATGATGGTGAGAGTGGGAGAATAAAGAAACCTTAAAAAAATACCCCCAAAATAAATAAAAATAAAAGGGATATATAAAAAATAAAGAACAAAATAAAATGCTAGTTATGATACGTTAGTGAGACCTTCCCATCCTATCTAAGGTATGAACTGCTCGCCGTCTTCCCGAACGATCGAAAGCAAGAGAGTCAGTTCCTAAGTGGGAATGGACATTGACTACGGGACAAAAGAAATACCGGGATGGGTTTTTAAGGGATGTGCGGTGTCCTCCAAGATACCATTAGGGATAAAGAAACTTGGGAGGAACCGGCATTCTGGAGGAGTTCTGACACCTAAAATAAAGATAGGGGGACAGAACTCATTTGTACTACTAGCTAGAGGGACTGATCCAACACTTGGATATTTATGACAAAATAGTCAAAAAGAAAGACCTACGGTCGGCGTGTGCCATGCTTAGGCAGAGAACACAAACTCAATTTTATTCCGTATTAACATGCATAAACTAGTGGTGTGTATCCACCTACGTCTAAACAGTGAAATAGGCAACCTTCTATCACATTTAATTTTGATTTTAAGCTGATGCTTAAAATACGAAATCAAATTGTAATGAGAAGGCGGCGCTCTCCCACTCCCGATGTCTAAGCGTGAAGACCACACTACAAGTCTAGCTACGGCTAAAATCGCAAGAAACACCATTCATTTCTCCCTGGGCCACAAGGGGTCGATGTTGAAGACTACAAACGCTAAATCTCAGGAATGATGCGAGCCGTCACCTCGTTGACATACGTCCAGTATTCACGAAGCTTGGAGCGGTTGAAAAAGGCGTGCTCTGCCATTTCAATTTCATCTTCCTCATGTGGATAAAAAGAGTTCATGTCCAAACCAATACTGAAGCATATGCCATTAAGGGGTACTACATTTCAAACCAATCTCAGTATTGTTAAGATAACTCCATCTTGGCGCCCAATTCCACTGAGAGCGAACCTCCCCCTCCGACAATCCAAGTTGCCCCCCAAGTGGATCCAAAGCGGTCCCCACCACTAACTCCCGATATAGTGTTTTCCTAGACCGGGCGAGGTCACTGGACCCCGGCAGCACTCTGAGCGCAGTTCGGCATTCGTTGAAGAACCGCGATTGACCCCTTGGCTTACGACGGCATTCAGCCAAGTGGTCAGGGATGAGGTTGGGAAAAACCTTCTCAACCGCAGGGCCCCACATGGACTCCTGTCAAAGTTCTACTCAGGAATGCTAACCTCTCGGCATATAAATGGCGCGCCAAGTCAAGCATTCCCAAGCCCCCAACATCAGGACGTTGAGTACAGACCTGTCTACAGACCAGCAGCTTCTTCTCCCACAAAAGCGAGAAAAGCAGACGCGTCAAAGCCGCCAGGCGGTCCACAGGCAGAGGTAGTACAACCAATCGGTAAAGGATAAGAGGAAAGACGTACATGGCGCACGCATCAGCTCGACCTGTAAGGGAAAGCTCCCTTCGCAGTCAAATCCTTACAGATTTTCTGACGTTAGACTGTACTTCCGACCAATTCTTTTCAAGCTGGAGACCCGGTGCAAACCACACGCCAAGATCCGAACCGAGCCATCTGACCAGTTGAAAAAGCCTGGCAGCGCAGCCACGCCACTCCAGGCGGCCAACCTTAGGCCATTGGATTTGCTAAGGTTAACCACGGCTCTTGTAATATCTTCATACCTTTAGAGTGCCTTAGTTACCATGGAAATGTCTCGACGGCACGAGACGAACACGGTAACATCATCGGCATACGCGGAGACCCTGGCTCGCACACCATCAGGTAGAGCAATAACGCGTAGGGCCAGTCCAGCTTCCCCTTGCCTCAGCTTGCGAAGGAAAGGCTCCAACACAAATACATAGAGTAGAGGAGACAGCGGACACCCCTGACGTACCGACCAAGAAACAGTAAACGATTCCGATCGCATCCCGTTTACTTGCACCACTGCCATCTGGCTGCGATACAGAGATCCATTTGCGGAAGTCTGGTGTAACACCGGCGGCCTGTAAAACAGATCCCAAGAACCGATGGTCAACCCTATCAATTGATCAGCGCGGCTTCGGTGTTGTCTTCTAGCCCTTCTAAGATCATGCGTATCAGATGCAAGTTGTTCTGAATCAATCTCCCTTTCACAGTATAGTTCCGATTGGGTTCAATCAATTCACCAATAACAGCCTGCAACCAATTGGCAAGAACTCTGGCACAAATCTTTAAGTCTATGTTTAACAGAGTTATGGGCCTAAAATCATCTAAACCCCCAACATCCCCACCCTTTTTCTAAAGCAATGTGATCACTCCCTTGGTGACTTGACCAGGGATAGAACCCTGTTCAAACCAGTGGTTGAACACATCCGTCAGAATAGGCACGAAGATGTGTGACAGCCTCAGGAACAATTCATAGGGAAAACCATCAAGTCCCGGAGATTTGTCGTTTTCCGTAACGCGCACATCACAACTAGCCGCTCGGGCCGTCTCCAGTTGCCAAACTCCTCGACGTGGAGTCTGGACAGTTAGTTGGGTGAAGCGATCCGCAAAATCTCCCAAGTCGACACAATATCTATGTCTATATATAGATAGATATATAGACATAAATTTGTTTTTTCATATTATGATAGTAGGAAGGTTTTTTTTTTAGTAAAATCAATGTACTATGAATAAGTAAAGACGTGTTAAAAAACTTATCGCCTTGAGGGAAAAAAATGTCGGACGATGCAATAGAAAAACAGAATTGTTGACCTGGAGAAACGAAGCACAGCCATGTGTAATTATAAATATATATTATTTTTGTTTCAAAAATTTAAATTAGGTATAAAAATAATTTAGTGTTAACAAATATTTTTTTATTAACACTTGTAAACTTTATTGCTTTCTGTGAAGGGTTCGTTTTTCGTTCAACACATTATCAAAATCTTATGTTTGTACATTTTTTTTTTTTAAATCTTGTGAAATAAATATTTCCATACATAATTTAATTTTATGTTTGTTTTTGTTTATAAATAAATAATTTTACTACAAGACTTTACTGTGTTTCTTTAATACTTATTTACAGTCTGGTTTTTGAATATACCATTACTTTCGGCTTTTCGAAGACTTCATTGTTTTCTACTTTAAAAATTTTTTTTTTTTAACATAGTTCACCTCAAACAAGGCAGGCCGCCACTGTAGACATAAGAGGCTACTGAGAAATACGGTGTAGATTTTGGGTGTCATTTTAAGTTGGGAGCTGTACAGCGAGATATCTTTACATTAGTTTTAAATTTCTGCATGTCAGTACAGTCGGGGAAACATGGAGCAGGGAGGGAGTTTCAGAGACCTGAGATGGGGTGACGACCAGGTTTTCAAGTCCGCAATGGGAATTTAGGGAGCGATTATTTACACATTTCAAGTGTGTTCTTAAGCTTACATGCGTAAAACTAATTAGATTTTAACTCGAAATTGTTCCAAATTTACTAATATTTAACAAAAACAATAACAGGAAAACATTTACTGCCTATACACAATTTTTTTATCGCATTATGTTCTTTACTCTAAACTACGCTTTAACCCCAACTTGTTTACTAAGAAACTAAAATGAATCTTGGTGGATTTAATTTCATAATTTCTTTTTAGTATTTGGTAAAAATTAAATAGTGCACTAGGGACCTCCAAAGCTAACCATAGAATCCTGCCCCATATGTAACTTTAATATATGCTTATATTATCATCATAACTTTTTTACCATTCAAAAGAAGAAACAAAACTTGATTTTTTTTTTTTAAATTTCAGTATACGAAAATAATGAAAATGTGAAACTAAAAACGTGTACTTTACACCTTAAAACAACGTTCCTATGTAGTGACCAATTTTTATGTGCTAACACCCGTGTGATATAATGAAGGCCGTGAGGATAGGAAGTGACTCATCGACAGAGACAAAAGAAATGCGGGAGTGGTCAGTTTCCATTGTTCAGGACAAGTGACTCAGAAAAGAATACCGGACACAACATTTAGGAGTGACAACGTTTTACGACAGTTTGACGACAGTAAGGGTTATGGCCAAAAGTTATCGAGTTTGGGTTTCGGAGAGAAGCCGAGCAGTTAGGGATCGAACCTCCGCAGAGAGCGGATCGGACCGGAAAACGATGAGATGAGCTGATGACTTGAGCAACGAGAATGGGGGTCTCGACAGTCCGCGACGGTGTCACACACACACATAGTTCCAACTAAATTATACACAACGTATATGTGTTTGTGTTCTTTCTCCTGAGTTGTGTTTCTTTTATTTAACTTGTGGACCAGTGCTGTGCCCTCGACGATTCGTCAATGGATAGATGACTCGGCTAGATGATGAAGAGAAGGTGACGGACACACAACGTTGGGGTTGGCGGTCGTCGAGTGGGGCAACATGGTTCTACACCCGTGTGTTTAATAAATCTAGCAAAAATCAACTAATGGTCAGATTCTCACAAAATGTTGATACTCATTCATTATTGGACTAATTTATCTTTAATATACTTTTTTCGTAAAATATTTTTTTCTACGTGATTTCCTCCCCCACTTATTTCATTTTATGAAATCTGAAAATATATTCTTTTGGATAAAGTATCCGTGAATTCATAAATAAAAAGTGGAAATAAATACGATATTATTATGTTTTGAAATTTTTTTTTTTTTTACTTCATTTTCTCGTTAATATAACCAATTGCAAAGAAAAAAATGTTCTAAAGAATGATTAATTTTTCAGAGATTTTAATTAATTTAAATGACTTCATCGTTTAGACATTTTAAAGTTAAACGTCTATTTTGAATAGTTTGTCTTCTCAATTTTTCAAAATATTTGATAATATAAACCTAACTGTTATTAATCATAAAAAACCTACATCGGCTGCGACCGAATAATTTATACTTTTTAATAGAATGTTTACTTGCTAGAGGTAAGCCATGGCCACCGAGAGTTACCACTCGGTGGTCATGGTTTGACACGCAATGCAGTGACGTCATTTTCTAGCAAGCAGGCCTGTAGTAACTCTCGGTGGTCTCGCTTCAGTGCACTTGGTGGCGGCTATTCCGAATTCATAACCAGAAGAGGCCATCAAGTAGCCGGTTTCTCTTTTACCAAACGGCCATAAACAAAACGTTTAAAGTTTAATTTAGACGGTTTCAAACCGATAAAAAATTATTACATTTTTATATAAAAATTTAAAAAAATCGTTTTTTTAATCAAATGATTCAATGGTTTTCAGTAAAAAATCCATTTTTACTTGATATTCATTTTCATTAAAAAATAATAACAAATTTTAAATTTTAATTAGAAAATTTTATCTGAAAAAGATTTTATGTGACTTAAAAATTTTTTTTTAATTATGGCAGCTTCCGGTTATGAATTCGGATAAAGTGCACTGTTTCACGTTTTCCTAGTATTTTATTCTATTATTTATTTCAATAAATATCCAATTAATAGTAAATAAAAAGGTGCAAGAAACACCCGTGAAGTTGTCTCATAATTTTATAGAACTGGTAGTTTTTGCTAGTTTTCATCAAGCCGACCAAAAACTACTCTCAGTTTTATATAATACTTCTAATCAGCTGCTCCTGGTGTTATAACTGAATTATCCCCCTTAAGTGTTACTCACTACTTACCAGTGTTGCCAATTTAGCGGTTTTCCCGATAGATCTGGAGATTTTGTTTAGAATCTAGCTAGTAAAATTTGACCTACAATTCATTTTCATATCTAGTCATCATATAAGACTATTTCTTAAGCTATCTTCCATACAGGATAGATGCAGAATAGTATTAGTTGTACATTTCAATAAAAATTTAAATATTTAAAAATATCCATGGGATCCCTCGACACTATAAACCTTGATCCACTACGACTTTATAAATCTTTTATTAAACTTTACATTTCTCGATTAGTCAGACACACAAATCAATCATGAATTATGTCTTTTGTTTATTTATTTTTGGTTTTAACATTTAAATTAAATACAAATAACATTAAAATAAAAAATATGCATAGAAAACATGAAATAGTATGTATATTATTAAGAAAAGTTAAAATCTAGCGATTTTCTGGAGATTATTTTGTTCTGATCTAGTGGGTTTTGAAAATGTCAGTTGACAACACTGCTACTGCCCGGAGACTGCAAGCGTCAAAATCAGTCCTACAGTGGTTTTGTTACTATCGGACTGAGGTATGGTTCTCTTCTGTCCTAGGAGGTTCACCCTCCCAGATTTTACCTTCTCTCTGAGAAGGGGTCAGTTTATTACTAATCACCTGAGGTACCCCTATCGGGGAATGCCGACCATGCGACTCAGACATTTTTTGTAGACCAGAGTACGTTTATCCTAGTGCGCTGGTTTCTAACCTCCTGGCAGAGAAGTAAATATATTGCTTACATTAAAACACGCAGTACAGTGTCGAACATATTTTCGGTTAACACAGGTATAGGATTGACATCCTAATATTTTATATTGGCGTAAACAGAAAAACAGAAAGTAATACAAAATTCACTTCAACAACAAAAGCTCAAACTGATGGCATAAAAACCAGCTCCAACGAGCAGTCTAACAAAAAGGCGCAAAAAATGTTGATCAGGTGGGCTGCTCACAAAAACGTCCGCACGGCCAATATATAAAGCATCACATAGCGCCAAACTTTCTCTTATCTCTGCCTCTCCTAGGACGCTTAACAGAGTACAAGTCCGGCCACTCCTCGCCTTTGAGCGAAGGACGCTGTGGCTGACTACTAAACATGCACACACAAAGGCCTACACTCCTATCATTCTTCAATGCACGCAACCACACTGCTGACAAAGACACACACACAAATGCCTAAACGACTTATCAACTCTACGCTCGCACAGACACATACACATATTGCCCCACGCAATGGACACAGCAGCACACATACTTTACCTATCGCATGCAACACACAATACAAACATGGTTGCACACACGTGCTAACCACTATTCTCGGAACTGACTTTCAACGAACATTTCAAACGAACATATATAAATATTTTGTGTTACTTTTAAACTACGTTTTATTCTTCCTTCAACTATATGTATGCCTTATTTTTTATTCAACGATTTTATGTTTTTCCCTGTTTTTCATTGTTTAAACATTTCACAAATATATAACACAATTTCATTCTCCTCACATAGTCAGTGCGTCTCTACAAAATGGAGTCAACACAACTTATCTTAGCATATTCTCTAAGACACAATATCTTACTAAGCTAAGGTCCACGCATCTACATGTGTATGCGTGAAACGAGAGGAATTCACATGAAATGAAGAACCACTCCTTTTTCAACCGAGAAGTCATGGTATTTTATATGTGAAGCTGACAAAATTAGCAACAACGCTGTTGACTTTCTTCCACGCTTTTACGAAGAAATAGAATTATGAATTTTCCGCTACTTAGAAGAAAGTGGCATTTTTAACGACAGTTAACAGAACGAAAAAGAGGTAAAAAACAAACAAATAGGCAACAAATAAATGTTATGAAAAGCAAGATAAGTTTCTCTTCTACTAACCTGGATAAGTTTATTTGTGTTTTAACTTATTTTAAAGGGTTTTTTTTTGTTCAAAACAAACCTGGTGCCAACCTGTTCAGTTAGAACGAAAAAAAAAAAAAAAAAAAAAAAAAAAAAAAAAAAAAATGGCTTAAATTGCAGAGTTTTGATAATCGCTCAAAAAACGAAAATTAAGCAAAATACTGGTAGAACATTACATTTTCCCACGATTGGTGACATTTATTGGATCACCGTGCTGGGCTCATGAACAGACATTTTTTTTCTGCTCTAACTGAACAGGAGGACACCAGGTTTGCTCTGAACAAAATAAAACTCTTTAAAATAAGTTAAAACACAAATAAACTTATCCATGTTAGTAGAAGAGTAACTTATCTTGCCTTTCGTAACATTTATTTGTTGCCTATTTGTTTGTTTTTTATCCCTTTTTTCGTTCTGTTAGATGCTCCTTTCTTCTAAGTAGCGGAGCATTCGTAATTCTATTTCATTTTCAACTGTTTTTTGTTTAAAGCGTTGTGTAAAGCACCATCGATTATTAAATTAACTTGGAATCTTTTTACTCTTATTTCGCCTTGTTTTTCCTCTTTAAAATAAGATTATTCCGGCATCGTTTGGTCATGAAATTATTAATTGAACCAAATTGTTATAGTTTTATGACTAATTTCAAGGAAATTAGTTAATTTCAATTTATAAAATTATTCCAAAACTTTTAGGTGAACGAACATAGTACCCGATGCATCATCTGTAAACTGGAGATCACTTGATATTAATTGCACCGTTTTTACGTCCCGTACAAAAACATACCGGGCGTTTCATTTTTTTTTTTGTGTGTATTAAGAGAAGTTATGGTGCTTCTGCTGTTTCACAATGACATTAAAATATTTAAAGAAATGTATAAACTTTGTTATGTAATTTTTTCCGTACAATCTTTTTTTTCAGTTAACACTTACGTGTTAACTGAAAAAAAAGATTGTACGGAAAAAATTACACAAATTCATCCAGTATTTATTAAATTATAAGAAAAAGAAAAAACGATCTTACGTATCGGTAGACATTTCAGCTAAGTACTAAGCAGAGATAACTTTTGGAAAAAGTCAAAATATGAGAAAAAAATGGCGACAGATCGTTTTTTTTTTATTTTTAATTTATTACTGGATCAATTTGCGTCATTTTTTGGCATGTCTTCTTTTCAGCTACCACGTAAGTACATAAAAGTTTATACATTTATTTAGCTTCTTTTTTTTTTTAAAGAGAGGCCTAATATGTCATTGTGAAACAGCAGAAGCACTGAAGTTAAATAGTGGGCAATCACAATTTTAAATACAAACAAAACAGTGATTTTCAAAGAACAATTAATTTATTAAAGAAAATAAACAGATTTATTTTGGTGCTTGTTGACTGTAGGGCCGGAAAAAAAAATTTTTATCTTTAATTTTAGGAGAGTCAAATAAGGGGGAGAGAACTCTAGTTTCAAGTTTCAACCACACTTTATCTTAAAATGGGATATTTGGTAGCTATGAAAAGGCCACACAATCAGGTTTTTTGGTAACTGTGCCAGCGAGAGATGCAGCAACGTTAATTCCTTTAATAAAAATATATGTGAGACCTGGTAGACGATTGCGTCTGATTGTTGGCAAGCCTATCATCGGCTAGGTGCCGAAGGATTCTATCATTTGCGTGTTAATCACAAATACAATACCACTACCAGATACCACAACAAACCACGTAGAACGAATGTGGAATGAGGCGAAGAAACAAAGTTGAATGTGGCACCCACATGCAAATGGTGGAATCGTACACATTGGGCATGAATAGCCTCTCTTTCAGATAAAAATAGTTTACCAAAATTAGCCTTGCGGAAAGGGGTCAACATGCGCCATCTTTAAAGATTGCCGGCGATTGTAGCCTCCCCTCTCTCAACTCAATTTCTGTAAATTTATCTTCAAAAATATCAAATGTAGCAATGTGAAATTGGATAAAACGAACAGTTTTCATAAAGTTAAATATAATTATAACTTCTTATGCCTTATTTTTGTCTCTTTTGATGTATTACTGCAGGAGCTTAATATTCTGTCATATTCTAATTTCAGGTTGGCCAAAGTGAAGTACCGATAATTATGGATGCTGACAAGTGTGATATTTGCAACAATGAACTGTCCAGTAATGAAGAAACATTCATCGTCAGCCAAAAGGGCATCGATTCCATTAACAGAGCTTCTGAACAACGTGGAGAGAAGATCATAGTTCTGATTGGTCAACGTCTTCACAAGAAATGCAGACAGTGTTGGATCAATCCCAAATACATAGAAATTGACCGTAAAAACAGGTCCACCCATGATGAAATGCTATCCCGTGCAAGCCGGTTTTTGTGTGTTTAACTTTAAGAAACATTGTCTTTTTTGTGGTTCTGGAGCAAAATCTGATAGAAAGAAAAGAAGTGTTGATGTTTCCCATGTAGAAACTATTGAGTTTAAGGACAGAGTGTTAAAAGTTTGTGAGAAAGTCCGAAAAATAATGGCTGGGCATCCACTGTTAAAGGTAGAATAGGTTATGTAGCTGACTTTGTTTCAGAAGAAGCACATTATCACAGAACATGTTTTTCAAATTTTGATTCAAATAAAAACATTCCTAAGGCATTCTCTTCTGCTGATTCTTCTAAGAAACAAAACCTTGGTAGACCAGAGGATTCAGAGAGAAAGCAGGCATTTCTGGAAGTTGCTAAATATTTGCAGCAAAATAACGAGGAGCAACTCACCATTGTCGATCTTGTTAAAAAAATGGAGGAAATTCCCGAGTACACTGGCTTTGAACCATACAGTCTTTCATACATGGAATCTTGATTGTTAGAACATTTCAAAGACAAAATCATTGTGACTGAAATTAATGGGAAACATAATGTTGTTACATTCTTAAGTACAGCAAAATGTATTCTCCATGAATTTTTGCAGGCGCACAGACTAATTTCTTCCACCGCTATTGACTATTCGTTTATAAAATTTTACATTATTAAAAAAAAAAAACATTGTTCGCTGTTCTTATTGTTCACTTTATTGATTGTTTTGGATAAAAAAAACCTAATTCTATATTACTTCCGGTTGATTGTCTTCCCCTGTTTTCAAAATTGAAAATAAATAAATTCTGATTCACAGCCAAAATTTTTGTAAATACATGTATTCATTTTTGAAACTCAGAAGAAAAACAGACAATTCAGAATCATTACAATCATAGAGACAGCAGCCAAGCTTATCAAGAATGACATTAAAGGTATCCAGACAAGTTCAGAATATTACCCATCTAAGAATGATCTTGAACAGGATGTGATTCTTAAATATGTTCCTAAAACTAAAAAAGATATTTGCAGGCAAAGACAATGATTTGAAACTTGCATCAGTTGGTCAAGCGATAATGCAGGCTGCTAGACCCAGAGTTCTCCTTGCACCTTTGCAGTTTGGTTTAGCAGTGGTAATGCATGACCAATTTGGATCGAGGTTCTTAATTGACACTCTGAATAAGCATGGCTTCGCTTCATCTTACTCGGAAGTCCAGAAATTCGAAAGAAGTGCTGCTCTTGTTCATGGCGCTGAAACTCTCTCCCCTGTTGTAACTGAATTTGTGCAGTTCGTAGCTGATAATGTGGACCATAATGTAAGGATTCAACACATTCCACGGTATGGGCATCATAGAAATTTTTATGCCCAGAAAAGTTAAAGCAAAACCAATTCCAAGGATTCAGGTCCTTTCAGAAGATATAAGGGTTAGAAAGATCAACATCAAGTACCTAAATTCACAGCACACCAACAAACCACCAGTGACATTTAAAGAGCTCCAGCCGAAGAAAGTTGTCGATTCCACTGCTAATGTTGACATCCTTTGGGAGGTTTCACTAATTTCACATCCATCCAGACCCGCATAGTCAGGCCTTATGCAGTCAGTGCACAAAGGAACATATCCTGGGAAATCAGCCACACAGTTTTTTTGCCAATGATCGACATGGACACTGGTAACCCAACCTGCATGTACTCAACGTTATGTTACATTAGTGATTTAGCCAGGAAAAACAACATTACACCAATTCTAACATTCGATCAACCACTTTTGTACAAAGCAATGATGATAGTCGAGTCACAGCCTAGTTCCAGTCCCCTGAAATCATTTGACTTGCGACTTGGTGGGCTCCATACACAGATGAGCTTTCTGGGGTCAATTGGTCATTTGATGACAGGTTCTGGATTGCAAGAACTTTTTGAACTTGTGTATACTGAAAACAGTGAAGCACATGTTAAGTGGCAAAGCAATTGCAAGAGCTATTCGTGCTCACTTCTTAGTTGATGCTGCTCTGAATGCTATTTTGTTAGCGAAAGCCTATGATTTGCCAGTTTCACATGTCACTGAGGATGATCAACCCAACACTGATGCAGAAGATTTATTTCCTCCGAATGAAGAACTGAAGGAAGCTCAGGGGCTATTGAAAGGTCTCCTTGATGGGACTGAGACATTGAACAATGTTCTGTCATCAGAGTCTATGACCAGGATTGGCCAGCGAATCAACCATGTGAAGGATGCGATGGTTGACCAGCGAACAGCAAAATTGTGGATTCAATACCTTGATATGGTGAAGATCCTGCAATTGTTTATCAAGGCAGAGTGCACCGGGAACTGGGAATTGCATCTTGACACTGTAAGGAAAATGCTGCCAATATTTGCTGCAGCAGGACACATCCTATATGCAAAGTCGGCCTACTTGTAGCAAATGGAGGGGCTGCCGAAAATCCATCCTGAAGTGTATCAGAAATTTTCTGAAGGATTCCATGTGATTAGACGGAGTGATCGCTACTGGGCTGGCTTGTCGACGGATCTGGTTATTGAGTATTGATTTACTCCTCTCCAGGAGTTAGGCACAAGGCCAGTTTTTATCTTACTCCCACAAGTAAGATGTGACCCAAGGTCGGGTCGGGAAAGTGGGGTTTAAAAATTGCCTGGGCAGCCCCGTCGGCATTCCCCGGTAGGGGCGCCTCAGACAGTAAGCAATAAACTTACTCCTCCCCAAAGAGGGGAGGCAAAGCCTGGGAGGGTGGACCTCCTAGAACTGAACAGGACAGACCCATAGACCGGCGTAAATCAAGACCCGAAGGCCAAGACAATACCAGTCTATGGAGTGCAGTATCCATCGGAACAGATACTACACTTTGATCTTAGCCAAAAGGCCAACAAAGCATTGAGCAGGTGCTAATGAGAAGTATGAAGACGTCTCATGGCAGAGGAATGGAAGAAATTTAACAATTGCTTTGGATGCTATCACTGCCAGCGTGCGCTGAAATCAAGTTTACAATGCAAGAAGTACCAAGCATTTGTTATAGCACTAGTGACCAACACCAGGAGGCTACTTCAGCAAGAAAAGAGCGAGATGTGAGGGATACATGGAAGCTCCTTGCGTTTCTCCAGACATGACCCTTTCACGGAAGATCTGTCCATTCACAGCATTTCAAGTGGAGTAACTGGAGACAAAAAGGTGAATGTGGACAGAGCAAACTCCATAGGAGAGGCAATCATAGCTTCAATGGTTGGAGAAAATGTCCACGAGAACACTTTTAAAAGAAAGGATCAGGCAATTACACTTGGGTCAAAAGTTTCGCCCAGCAAAGATGAAGCAGTTGAGACTGATCCACAACTCCTATTCCAGAGACTGTGTGTGCTATCTGCCAATGAACCCTCAACTCAGCAGCAGCAAGAACATTTTCAGTATGAGCTTTGTGGTTACCCACCTGCACTTTTTGATTCTTTCGGACTACCGCGAGTGGCAAAGAAAAACGGTTTTGGCAGACGCAATATGGGAATTGACTTCCCCTATACAATCAGGTCCACAGTATCTCTTAGATGGTAGAGCACTACTTCAACGCCTCCCATGGCAAAAAGGTCACACATTTGATGAGATCTGTGCCCAATACCGCAGATATGTCACAACTAGATATGAAAAAGCATGCATTGTCTTTGATGGGTATGAAAGTGGTCCATCCATTAAAGACGGGACTCACCGACACCGAGCAGGGGGCTCTGTTGGTGTTAATGTGTTACTGACCCCTTTAATGGTGTTCAAATTAAAAAAAGATGTTTTCCTAGCTATAAAGAAAACAAACAATTGTTAATCAACTTGCTGGGAAAGAGTTTAGAGGAAGCAGGTTGTAAAGTAGTCCATGCATCTGGAGACGCTGACGTATTGATTGTGAAGACTGCTCTAGAATTGGCACAAACAGGAGAAACCATTTTGATAGCAAATGACACTGACCTATTGATCCTTCTATGTTATCATGCCAATAGAGATGATGGTTACAACATCTTCACGTCACAACCAAAGGATAATGCAAAAAGTGTAAAAGTCTGGAACATCAAAGAAATGAGGAAATCTTTGGGAGATGTGGTCTGTTCCAACATTCTTTTCATCCATGCACTACTGGGTTGTGATTCTACATCCAGTGTTTATGGAATTGGGAAGGCAGCATCCCTTCGAAAGGTGATGAACAATAGAAACTTCCTCAAACTGGCAGAAGTGCTTGGCAAGGATAGCAGTGCAGAAGAGGTTATTGAAGCTGGGAAGAAGGCTTTAGTGTGTCTGTACAATTGTAATGATGGGGAAAACATCAATCATCTCCGACTGAGGCGCTTTAAGGAAAAGGTTGCAAAAAGCTCAAAGTATGTTGAGGTCAAATCATTGCCACCAACAAGAGCAGCCACAAAATTCCACAGCCTTCAAGTTTACTTCCAAATTCAGGAATGGAAATGTAGAAACTAGCTAAAACCTGACGAGTGGGGATGGAAACTTTCAGATGGTAAATTATAACCAATCAAGACTGACTTGCCAGCTGGTCCTGTAAATTTGTTGGCTATAATTAGGTGTAACTGTAATTCAGGATGTACTACAGCAAGATGCAGTTGCAGGAAACATGGCATCGACTGTTCAAACTTGTGTGATAATTGCAAAGGCCTCCACTGCAGCAACTCACCACAGCCAGATCTTGATGATGATGATGAAGTTACCTTTGACTAGTTCTTGACAAGAAATGTTCTTTGGTCCGTTCATAAACTTGTTCTGTGGTGGTTATGCAAGAGCCTTGCCCCAGCATTTGACCAATTAACCATTCCTTTATTGTAAATTGTACTTAATTTGTACCTATTTTTTTATGAAATATCAGGAATTAATGTGCCAATTGTTGCCTTGAAAAAGGCTACTTAGTCTGTTTTTGTACCTTTTATATTCATATTTGTATAAGAAATTAAAAAAAAAACATGAAAACAATGGCAGGGGCAAGTCATTTTCTGGTGTTAGGTCATTATTAAGCATATAGCTACCTATCATTACAATTTAAAACACCAAGAAAATGTCAAGCTGGCTTGGGGTGGGCCCTGTGTGGGTTTTCATGCAAAAAAATATTGTTTTATTTCTAATTTAATAAAGGTTTTTTTTGTCAGGAAAAATGTTTATTTTTGTCAGTAATTGTCAGGAATAATGGACATACTTGTCAGGAATTTTATGTCTTGAAATTTTAATATTGTTAAGTTGGATCTTAAAGATGGCGCCCGTTGACCCCTTTCCGCAAGGCTAATTTTGGTAAACTTTTTTTTTTTATCTAAAAGAGAGAGGTTATTCATGCCCAATATCCAAGTTAAAAACCTTTGTTAGCAATTTGTTTGAGGTTCAGCCACATTTTGACTGGACTACTAACTGAATTCATGTGGAAACAAAAAATTCCGAAAGGACACTGCACTGGGAACTATTTTCAAACAAATTGCCGAATTTTACCCAGTGTAAAACTGTCATTAATTTCAAAAACTTTTATTTCTCTTGCATTTACGTATTTTTCTATTTTTTTTCCTTCTTCTGTGATAATTAATTTATTTTAATAAATAATTTTATTTTTCATTGGTTCCGAATGTGTTGTGCTTGTTTTATTCCTAAATTATCCTTTTACATATACATTTGAAAAACTTTATTTTAGAATAATTACAATAGTAAAACCCATTTTAAGATAAAGCGTTGTTGAAACTTATTTGACTCTCCTAAAATAACAATTTTTATCGCCCCTACAGTCAACAAGCATCCTTTTTTTTTTTTTTTTTGCAATGAAAAATTTAATGTGATATTTTTTCTTTTGAGTTTCAAAAAGGAATACATGTATTTACAAAAATTTTGCCCGTGAATCAGAATTTATTTATTTTCAATTTTGAAAACAGGGGAAGACAATCAACCGGAAGTAATATAGAATTAGTTTTTTTTTATCCAAAACAATCAATAAAGCGAACAATAAGAACAGCGAACAATGTTTTTTTTTTAATAATGTAAAATTTTATAAACGAATAGTCAATAGCGGTGGAAGAAATTAGTCTGTGCGCCTGCAAAAAGTCAAGTTTGTGGGGGTTCGCTGGTTAAATTACTAATATCTTGCAGATTGAGGCTGTTAAGATCCATTTTTGGATAAAAAAAAATTAAAAGTCTGAATTACTTCCGGTTGATTGGGTTAGGAGTAAATGTAACTCTTCAAAATTGACTTCTGATTCCCAGCTAAACTAAAGTGCCACAAATTTTTCAAAAATAAATAAATGTGAAAAAAGAGGTGACGATACTTACGCGGACAGAAGGGGTGGACCGGAAGGTGAAACCCGATGATTCTAAACCTTTTATATGAGTAGAGAAGGCAGTCGATTGTTATAAAATCTTCCTCACTACTAGAGAGCGGCATTAACATTAGGACTTGCTCTCAGTCACACCTCTGTTAACCTGTTCCGATACTATCTCTTTATTTTGTTACCAAGCTTACAGCTACCCCCCCCCCCAAAAAAAAGGATTATCCGTCATTAGTTACAACTGTTAATTGACTCCCCTATTTCGGTGGGAAGTCACAAATCGGCAGTATTTTGCAAGACTACAACCGTTACTAATTATTCCTGCACTTCTACTATTTATCCCTTTCTACCAGTCGAAAGATTTTTTCGACATATTGCGAAATAGTCTGCAACAGTCTGAAATCGGCTGGACCTTTTTTGGTTGTTGTCTGCTTACTGCCTTTTCATAGTTTTTTTTTTTTTCAAAGAATTACCGTTACAGCTATTTTTCACTCCCTCAAGCGAAATGGCGGAAAATATCGATACAGTACGCAACAAAATTTCAGTTATCAAGGACATAGTCCAGACGGAACTTGCAAGTTTATGTGCTGGAAGGATCTCTTCACTTACATTTTCGGTGTTCGAGGAACAGATCATTTCCTATCTCACATTTAAAAAAAATTTTTTTAACATAGTTCACCCCAAACAATGCAGGCTGCCACTGTAGACGTAAGGGGCTACTGAGAAAAAAGGGAGAAGGTTGGGGGGTGGGGGGTAACCTGAATTGGGAGCTGCGCAGCGAGATGTCTGTTTACATTAGTTTTAAATTTCTGCATGTCAGTACCGTCAGGGAAACAGGAGGCAGGGTGGGAGTTCCAGAGGCCAGCAGCACGAGGAAAGAAGCTATTGGAGTAGAAAGCTCTCTGACATCTGAGGACCTCCACAGTGAATGGATGGGATTTAGCTGATTGTCGAGTTGGTCTAATGAATTTACGTCGAGGAGACATCAGAGTAGCCAGTTCATCGGAGCATAATCCATTGAAGTATTTGTAAAACAAGCACAAGGATGCTACATTGCGGCGATGGGGCAGGGACTGGAGCTTGGTTGACAGTGAGGGACCTATTAGGTTGGCAACTCTTTTTTGGACCTTGTCAAGGAGGGAGAAACTAGTAGATGATGCACCAGCCCAGATGTGGCAACAATACTCCATGCATGGGCGGATGGATGGTGGCTTTGTAGAGATACAGGATAATGTCAGGTGTGAGGAGTTTACTAGCATGGTAGAAGGAGCCAACCTTCTTTGGCAATGTCTTTAATATATTTGTTCCAGTTCATGTTACCAGTGAAAGTTAGGCCGAGGAGTTCGAATGTTGAACTCTCAGGTAGGGTGTTATTTGCCATGACAATCGGTGGTTGGAAAGGTTTCTTGTAGTTATTGAAGGAAAGGAGCTTTGTCTTTGCGGCATTAAAAGTTACCAACCATTTATGACCCCAATCCACTACAGCCTGGAGGTCATTTTCTAGGGATTCAGCCACTGCCTTGGATATGATCGTGTATGTTTTGCCAACATGACAAGAGTAAAGCGTGGTGTCGCAAAAAATAAACCAATCTCAGACGCTATGTTATCAGGGAGATCGTTTATGAAGATCAGGAACAATAAAGGTCCAAGGATAGATCCCTGGAGTACATCAGCATTTATGTCATATTGCTTAGATGAACGGCCATTGAGGATAACCTGGATTTTTCTTTTAGTTAGGAAGGATCTAATTATATTAAGTAATTGCCCAGTGATACCGTATGAGCATATTTTCAGGAGAAGGCCTTGGATATATCAAGCGCTACTACCCTAGCTTCGCCTGCCTTGTCCAGTGTATGATACATGTGTTCAGAGATGACAGTTAGAATGTCTGCAGTAGATCATGCTTGTCTAAATCCATACTGGCAGTCAGAAAGAAGTTTAGCATTAACTAAGTGCCGGCATTGGAGCTAATGGCCATATACTTGGCTCTAAAGTCCTTGCCCTCAGTGTTGGTGGGCTGCAGGGATTTGATCCCCACCAAGTTGTATATAGAAACGGATGCACAGGTGGTCTTGTCGTAGATTCTCTCACAATCTATAGCAAGTAAGAATGTTTTTGCACAAAATCGGCTAAAGGATGTCCTTCATATGGGGAGTCAACTTGCTACTCTCCACGGACTTGAACCGGTGTTCCGTTATATCCATACCTCTCAAAACCTAGCTGATCTTATTACCAGAGGAATGTCTTTGAAGAAGTTCAGGTCGGTTTTCAAATTTTGGTATCATGGTCCCTCTTGGTTGGGGGGAGTAAGTTCTGCCTGACCGGTACAGGATATGCCATGTCTCAGCAAGCATTCTCAGCAAATGGCATCAGCTTGTGTGGGTGTTTCCATGGCCCTTGACACAGATTGTACTCCCTGCATTAACTTTGGACGTTTCTGCCAATTCTGCCGCCTTCTCAGAGTGGTGACCTTGGTGTTCACGTTCATTAATACGCTTAGGGGACGCCATGAGGATGCGGGAGGAAAAGCCAAAATATATGTGATGAAGAACTTACAGGCACAATCCTGCTTGGTGGAATTAAATTTCTTACAGGATCCCTCTGGAAAATCGATCCCCCCATTGATCCATTCTTTTGACTTGTTTCTGGCCTTATCCGTTCTCGAGACCGAATAGACAGATCACCGCACCTCAGTTTCGAGGTAAAAAACCCATCTTGTTGGGCAAGGACCACCACATCACTAAATTTATCATTCTGGATTGTCATTACAGGAGCGCCCATTTAGGAATGGGGTCTACTCTAGCAGAACTCAGGCGTTGTGGTTTTTGGATTCCTCAAGGGAGACAGGCGGTCACTAAGGCCTTTGTATCTTGCCATTTATGTAGGAAATACAATTCAAGATCTGTTCTCCCCACTAATTCGGCTAGTCTTCCAGTGTCCCGGGTCGAGTTTGCAGAGCTCTTCCAAAACACTGGAGTGGATTTTACTGGACATTTTTGGATCAAGAGCAGGTCTACGGAAGAAAAGGTGTACCTTTTACTATTCACTTGCATGTCCATCAGAGCTATACATGTGGAGGTGGTGCCTGACATGGGAATGTTATCTTTCGTGCAAGCCTTGGTTAGGTTCACTACACTTTATGGTGTGCCTCAAGCACTTTATCCAGATAATGCTAAGACATTTGTAGGCAGCGGCAAGCTGTTTGTCCGACTTGCTCTGTTTCACGAATACTAAGAGAAATTTGTCACCTCCAATATCCAGCTGCACACTATTCCCCTGTATTCTCCCTGGTATGGAGGTGTGTGGGAGAGATGCATACAAACTGTCAAAACATGCCTGCACAATACCATTGGCAGGGGACGAGTGGATTACTTCTCGCTACTGACTATCATTTCGGACATCCATAGGGCGGTCAATAATCATCCTCTGACTTACTGGGAATTTGCAGACCGTGACCCCTAGTATGTTCCTGGGACCCAGGAAAAATCCTGGATTGATGTTGAAGCTAGGAGCAGGTGACCTGACAAATACAGTTCCCCCTGATCGCAGAAAATTGGCTGGACAAACCGCAGACTCCTCTTCCCCATCCAACATTCCGAGCAGCCCCATAGGAGAGAAGGCCACACTGTGGTTATGCCCGAAATGCAATTCCCCTCAAGGGGATGAGAACATGATTGCCTGTGATCGGTGCAACGAATGGTTCCATTTTAGATGCGCGGGTGTGGAAAGAGCTCCGCCGGAGAGACAGAAATGGTACTGTCCTAAGTGCGCTTCACACAAATGCCGGCGGGGCAGACCCAGCTTACTTCCAGCTTAAATTAAAAGTCCTGTGTACAACTTCAAACTACAACCTACCTCATCTCTTTTTTCTTTCTTTTTTTTTCTCTTGTTCGGGAGTTTGTGAAAAAAGAGGTGACGATACCTACGCGGACAGAAGGGGTGGACCAGAAGGTGAAACCTGATGACTTCGAACCTTTTATACGAGTAGAGAAGGCAGTCGATTGTTATAAAATCTTCCTCACTATTAGAGAGCGGCATTAACATTGGGACTTGCTCTCAGCCACACCTCTGTTAACCTGTTCCGATACTATCTCTTTATTTTGTTACCAAGCTTACAGCTATCCCCCCCCCCCCCCAAGGATTATCCGTCGTTAGTTACAACTGTTAATTGACTCCCCGATTTCGGTGGGAAGTCGCGAATCGGCAGTATTTCACCAGACTACAACCGTGACGAATTATTCCTGCACTTGTACTATTCATCCCTTTCTACCAGTCGAAAGATTTTTTCGACACAAATGTATTAAAATGAAAAGGATTGTTTTTTTAAAATTGACATGATAAAATGTGACTGGCAAATTGCTGAATGGTTCGATCTCTGTGACCGTATTGTTGGCGCCACATGAATTCATTTTTGTTTAATTATAGGAACTAATAAATAAAAAAAAGCAAAAAACAAACAACCGAAAATACAAAAAAAAACAAAACAAATACAGCTTCTGACATTAAGCTATGATTCTTAGTTGCCCCGGGGGGGGGGGGGGCACTTTTACCTCCCGCCCAGCCCCCGGCACCAGCATTTTGGCTCACGTGACTCAATTGCAGTCACTTATGAACAGAATAGTCTTCCGTATTAACAATTAGCATGTATCCCACCCCCAATACATTTTTTTGTTTATCAATTATTTACCTTACGAAATAGAATGAAGATTGATGGATTTTCCGCAAACCACCGCCCAATCCCCGCATATATATATATATATATATATATATATATATATATATATATATATAATGGTAAAAATCTAGAATACTGGCCGGCCAATGACCGGATAACCTGACTGGGCAGTGACAAAGTGTGCCGGGGGCTGGGCGGCGGTGGGCAAAAATCCATCAATCTTCATTCTATTTCGTAAGGTAAATAATTAATAAACAAAAAAAATGTATTGGGGGGGGGGATATATGCTAAGTGTTAATAACGAAGAATATTCTGTTTATAAGTTACTACGATTGAGTCACGTGAGCCAAAATGCTAGCGGCGGGGGCTGGGCGGCGGTGGGCGGGGGCTAAAAGTGCTGCCGGTTGCCCGGTCCTTTTTTTGGGTACGGGGCATAAAAACGGTGCAATTAATATCACGTGATCTCTGGTTTACAGATGCCGCATCGGGTACTATGTTCGTACACATTCACCGAATTTTAAAGCAGGAAATGACTTTCTATTCGACAGTTTAAATACTTCCAAATTTCGAAATAATATTTTTTTTCAATTATTAATAAAATGGTAAGACTGCATAACACTGGGCCCCCCTGGCTGTGTGCATGCGCCAACAAACGGAAGCGCTAATAGAATACCTTATCAATGGGAGTGAATATTTGTGAATATTTGCTTAGAAAAAAACACAAAGGTGTTTTTACTGCATTAGTAAATAAAATCCACAATTTGTATCCAGTTTAAATTTAGGTGTGTGTTTTTTTATTCTTATCGATAGACTTAATTTTTGCGCTTCCGTTTGCTGGCGCATGCGCGTTAGCCAGTCTTACCGTAAATGTATAAAATGGTTACTCGTTCTGCCCTACGCTATGTGGTTAAGAACTTGGTGATCATTTTACATTATATTTGTATAGTAAAATGATCCCCCAATAAAGTATTTACATTTTTTAAAGCTTTCCAGTATGTTAACGTGTGATCGAACGTAGAAAATATAATCTCAGTTTTATTCTTCTGTTGACAGCGTGGGGCAATGGGTATCATTTTACTGTAAATGTTTTTGTCTGCAAAAAATCATTTAAGCTTTGTTTTGTGTAAAAAGAAGCAAAAACAGTGCTGCAAAACATCAAATAAGGGCGTTAAAAATAGTTTTATTTTTTCTCGGTGAAAAAAAAAAATCAATCTGTATTTAAATTGCAAGTAATAAGTAAATCTAAGAAAAATGTTTTTAAAAGGCTGGAAGTGAATAAATAAAAACACAAGTTGCTTTGATAGACTAGAAAGGGGGTTGCTTACATTTCACGTTTTCTCATAAAATTAAAAATCAACCATTAAACGTTCCTTAAATGCAGTTTAAAACCAAATATATAGTATTTCGGTGCTTATATATTTCGGTGCTTATACAACTGAAAGATTAACGTAGTCTTTCATGCATTTCATGTGCACGAAATAAAAAAAAAGGGGGAAAATGTGGTTTTGTGGAAGTCATTTGTGATAAATAAAATTAGTCTTCCCTTATTTTTCTTGCTATTTTCTTTAAGGACGAGAAAAATACTTATTAGCAAATTAGTTATTGAACTAACCAGAGTTTTACTGAAATCGGAATATATTTATTTTCATTTAAAGAAAAGAAGGAAAAAATCCAGAAATCTTCAAAGTTTCCACCAGAAAACAGACTAAAAATGTCCCTGGCATCTTCGTCCTGAAAACAAACATTTTCGAAAATGAAGATTAATTCTTACTTACAGGGACCTGCATAGGCCTCGTCGGTTGTAGCTTTGAATTCGTGGTGAGTGGTAGACATATTTATCGACTCAATTTTTTACAATAAAAAAAGGACAAGAAAATGTCGAATTATTCGTTTGTGTTTATAACTTGTTTGGTAAATCCAAAACAAAACGAAAAAAAAGAAAATTTGACGGCGACTGAAAATGTCACCAAACTTTGTTGCGTTTTTTTAACGTCTAGTTTCGCCAAATAATGGACAACGTTTGTTGTTAAACGTTCGTGTTATGTTACAGATTTTCGTTTTATGAAGAATTAAGAAAAGATATGAGAGAGAGGGTTGTTGTTGTTGTTGTTGTTATCAGAATTGTAGTAGTAGAAGAAGTATAACAAATATAGCTAAAGTTGTTGTTGCTGCTTCGTCTTCTTCATACAAATGGTAGCCGCAGAAAAAAAAAGATGTTATAGTTCAACAAACGAGAAGAAAAAAGGCGTTGTTTTCTTTCTTTCTTCTTCACTGGTCGCCTGACGATCGCGTAATGTCACTCACTATTGATAAAATAGACACTATTTTCCCCTTCGTCTTCTTCAACAGTTTAGTTTCGTAGTAGTTGTATAATTTATAAAGGGCGCCACAACTAAGTGTAAACTATCTACTACTAAAACTCTATGGATCTTGCTTGTATGCCCACGAGGGCTGCGTGTGAGAGAAGGTCGATTTAATATGGGGAATATCCCGCTACCCCCAAAAGGGTCACTCTAGATTGAGGACAAAAATTTAAATTGCCACAGTCGAGAAGGATCTCTCTCTCTCTCTCTCTCTCTCTCCCCCCCTTCTCCAACAATTTACACTTCAATTCCAATCCAAGACTAGGCAGATTGCTTACTTTCATTTGCAAGAGTGCCTATTTACGGCCTCAACGCGACGGTTGAATTATTGTGGGGATATCTAGCTCAGTAGTAGAGAAATATCTCTCCTTTTCAGACGAAGGACATAACACTTTGATCCCAACTTGAAAGCCGGGTAGTGCCTGAGATCAGTGCCTTACCTTTGTCAAAATTCATCCTTTATTTATGACGTAATCCATTTTCAAATAAATACTTTCTTATTTAATTAAATACCGAATAATCACCAAGCAAGCATTAAGTACACGAATGGTGGACTTTAAACTTTTATTCTAAATGTTTTATTTTTTAAATATCGATTACTGATATTGTGCGTGCGTGTAGAATACCTCAAATTATTTTATAATAATATAATATTACATTTGAAGTAAAAATAAAGTTTCATTCAATTTTTAAAATCCATTTTTAAAAATTCCCTTTTACTCCTCCACATCAATTTAAAAGGTATTTATCTTACTCCCACAGTTCTATACAAGGTTAGTAGTGCCCTCCCAACCCTCTGCTAAGTGATAGACTGCCCACTGTTTTCCGGGTGATCCGAAAACAAGCAGGTCGGTCTCTAATTGGGGGTGGGAATTAAGGAGGGGGGGGTCTAAAATAAAATGAGTTTGGTTGGGATGTGGGAATGGATGGTGGTGTCCACCAAGATATAGGGTGACATAGTGAAAAAACAAAGTGGGGGGGGGGGGGCATCTTTCGAGGCGCTCTAGTACCAAAAACAAAAACAGGGTCAGAACGCATTCCAAGAAACGCTCTAATAATCATTCTTGATCGATTTTTACAATTCTCTAAATAATGACACCTATTTCTCTATTTTGTTCCCTTTCTTTTTCTTTTTCTAATTTATTAACTCTTTAGGGGATGAAATTACTGTTGTTTTTTCTTTCTTTTTATAATTTATTGACCCCAAGTTAACACTTTAGGGGATGAAATTACTGTAGTTTTTTTCTTTCTATTTTCTTTTTCTAATTTAACTCTTTTCCCAGTTAACTCTTTAAGGGATGAAATTACTGTAGTTTTTTTCTTTCTATTTTCTTTTTCTAATTTAACTCTTTTCCCAGTTAACTCTTTAAGGGATGAAATTACTGTAGTTTTTTTCTTTCTATTTTCTTTTTCTAATTTAACTCTTTTCCCAGTTAACTCTTTAAGGGATGAAATTACTGTAGTTTTTTTCTTTCTATTTTCTTTTTCTAATTTAACTCTTTTCCCAGTTAACTCTTTAAGGGATGAAATTACTGTAGTTTTTTTCTTTCTATTTTCTTTTTCTAATTTAACTCTTTTCCCAGTTAACTCTTTAAGGGATGAAATTACTGTAGTTTTTTTCTTTCTATTTTCTTTTTCTAATTTAACTCTTTTCCCAGTTAACTCTTTAAGGGATGAAATTACTGTAGTTTTTTTCTTTCTATTTTCTTTTTCTAATTTAACTCTTTTCCCAGTTAACTCTTTAAGGGATGAAATTACTGTAGTTTTTTTCTTTCTATTTTCTTTTTCTAATTTAACTCTTTTCCCAGTTAACTCTTTAAGGGATGAAATTACTGTAGTTTTTTTCTTTCTATTTTCTTTTTCTAATTTAACTCTTTTCCCAGTTAACTCTTTAAGGGATGAAATTACTGTAGTTTTTTTCTTTCTATTTTCTTTTTCTAATTTAACTCTTTTCCCAGTTAACTCTTTAAGGGATGAAATTACTGTAGTTTTTTTCTTTCTATTTTCTTTTTCTAATTTAACTCTTTTCCCAGTTAACTCTTTAAGGGATGAAATTACTGTTGTTTTTTCTTGTTTCGTTTTCTAATTTATTAACCCCCAGTTAACTCTTTAGGGGATGAAATTACAGTTTTATTTTATTTCTTTTTTTCTTTTTATAATTTATTGACCCCTAGTTAACTCTTTAGGAGATGAAATTACTGTTGTTTTTTTCTTTGCATGTTCTACATTGACAATTCAAAGTAAAATAAAGACCACTTAAAATTGTTAAGTTCTTATTGGTTAAAAATACATGAATGAACCAATATCCATTAAAATAAATCATACAAAAAAGAGGTTAATTTATAATTCAGTCACCCAAATTATGAATGTAATGGGGTTCAGCAGAATTTCAGCTCCCAAACAATTTATTTTTTATTTAAACGATGTTTTAGTAAAAAAAAAAAAAAATGAAATAATATTAAAACAGTAAGTTATAACAAGTTTCATCATACAGGTGAAACGCCGAAATGAAAACTCGACCAGGGAAAATATAGTCGCCATCTTTATAAACAAGTCGAGAACGAGGCTAAGGACAATAACTCAATTCATAATTAAATTAAAGGGCAGGGAGCCATTTTTTTTAACAAAGAAAACATTATTTTACGATTTTTGTGGGGTGGGGGTAAAAGAATGTTTTCTTTGCTTTTTGCATTTATTTTTTTCTCGACAAAAATTATTCCCTGGTCTTTAGCTAGAAAATTATAAACTTAGTTTATTGTCTTTAGCCTCGTTTCTGACCTGTTTATAAAGATGGCGACTATATTTTGATTTTGGTGTATCACGTATATGCGATAACTGTTTTTAATGTTATTATTTTTTGTTAGTAAAACATTGTTGAAGTAAACATAAATTTTTTTAATAAAACCACAAAAAAATGTGTGACGAATAGTTTATGTGAATCATGTGCGAGGGAAACTCTGATCTGGAGTGAAAATTGCAATTTTTTAGCAAATATCTAATAATTACTTCATTACTTTTTACCCTGAATCTATTAAAAGTTGTGATCAATAGTTATTTACATCAATCAAATACTGGTGACCCCAGGAAAACTCTGGTTTGCCCCAGGGGCAAATAAGCAAAACTTGAATTTTTTTTGTAAATATCTAAAACTATAATCATTAACACCCCCCATCCACCAGAACTTACCATCAATGATCCATTACATGATTCAAGTGCTGGTGACCCCAGGAAAACTCTGGTTTGCCCCAGGGGCAAATAAGCAAAACTTGAATTTTTTTTGTAAATATCTAAAACTATAATCATTAACACCCCCCATCCACCAGAACTTACCATCAATGATCCATTACATGATTCAAGTGCTGGTGACCCCAGGAAAACTCTGGTTTGCCCCAGGGGCAAATAAGCAAAACTTGAATTTTTTTTGTAAATATCTAAAACTATAATCATTAACACCCCCCATCCACCAGAACTTACCATCAATGATCCATTACATGATTCAAGTGCTGGTGATACCAGGAAAACTTTGGTTTGCCTCCAAAGTTTAGTACTGCATTGTTTTTTTGTTATTATATCCTGTAGATATAAAATCATCAATCATTAATTTTTACCCCAAAATCTACCAAACTTTCTGATCAAACTTCATAAATCAATTACTGATAGTAACAGGGAAAAAATTGGTTTGCTCATCAAGGAGATGAACATGCCCAAAGTTTGTCAAAAAAATACAATTTTTCACAAATAACAAAAAAATCTTTTCGTTAGTAAGTTTTTACCCAAAACTCCACCACAAAACATTAGCACTCATAAATTATTTACATGAACCATGTACTGGTGAAGCTTGGAAAATTGCCCCCCCCCCTCGTGTACTAAAAACAATTCCCAAATAGTAAAAGGAAAAAGCAATTTTGTATAAATATCTAAACATGCATTCATTAGTTTTTGCCTTAAATTAACCAAATGTTGTGATCAATGGTTTTGTTACATGATTTAGTTGCGATCACACATGATTTACTTTAAGTTAAGGACCAAAACTTAGAAAATAACTGCAATGTCTAGAGATCATTTCAAAGTGACTGTAGTCATTAAGTCAAGGTAAAGTAATCTATCACTGATATTATGACATTAGTATCATATATCTACCTACCTAGGTGTGTCACGCTCTGTGTAACTCGAAATACCAATAAATGAGTCGAAGACAAGAGTATTAAATTTAGCAGAACAAAATTGCGAAAATTATTAGACAGTCAGAGATTTTACCATGTATTTTTCTCCTCCCTCCCTTCATCACATGACACACAAGGCTCTCCTGAAATATCAGCCTTAACTAAACATATGCGATTTTTCTGCATGGCAAGACACATGCGATGCCATTATGCCCCATTTAGAAGGACAAATGTTTACTTGTGACAAACTAAGACACTGGTCCAAGCTTGTCAGAGAAAAACTGTACCTTGTGCGATGTCATTGACTACACTTGGCTCTGTATCAAAATTTTCTGCAGCTGTCATAGACATGCTTACACTAAACCAATTACTCCAAACCTTAGCATGAATGTGAAGGACTGGGAGAGTATTCTCCCAGTCCTTCACATTCATGCTAAGGTTTTTCAGATTTTCTTTGACTACATCCTTAAAATGTCTTTTTGCCATGCTGAAGTTTCTCATATAACAGTTGTTTAGGGGGCTTGTCATCTTTCATCCTAACCAGGTGTCCTACCTAGCGCATCTGACTACATATAACATGCACTTCTATGTTAAAAAAACACAAGCTTACTATAGAACAGTGGTGGCTGGTGTTAGTGAATGCCAGTTAACGTTTAGAATCCTCCTGAGGCACGTTTGGAGGGACTTCTCCAGGGCTTTAATGTACGTAGTTCATGACACTGAGGAATACAGGAGAATAAACAAGATGCACGATTCTTACCCACTAAGTTTTGTTTTGATGATAATGCCTCTGTCTAACCACACGCTCTTTTCAAGGTTACCAAAGGCTTTGCTAGCTTTTTCGATCCTTAGAAGTATTTCAGAATCAATGAATTTATCTCGTGAGAGAGTACTGCCAAGTTATACAGAGGAGTCAACTACACCTAATCTGATCTCCTTGACGTAGATGTTGGATTTGACATACTGGAGTTCTTGTAGAGTGGTGAACATTACCTTAGTTTTTTCCAGATTGATAGCAAATCCAAATGTGGTACACGCACGAGAGAAAAAGTCCATTATTACCTGCATATCCTCCTTAGTGTGGGCAACAGTCCACATCATTAACATAGAGAATTTGAAAGGTCTTAGAGTGAGGTTGAAGATCCTAACAGTCGTTTTGAAACCTATGAGAACACCACTGTCCTGAAAAGCATAGAAGAAGGTCATCGCAAAATATAAAGGGAACAACGTTAGTGCAAGAATGTCACCATGTTTAACACCATTATTGATAGCTATTGGTTCAGAGAGTGCACCACCAAAGTGGAACCATGCCTTCATAACCTGGTGAAGTTGTTTAAGCATTGTTATAAATCCTTTTGAACATCTAATTTTACTGAGGATTGTTCATAATGCTGCTCTATTAAGAGTGTCGAAAGCTTTCGTCAGGTTCACAAAAACCTGATAGATTGCTACTCATTGTTCGATGCACTTTTCCGGAAGTGTTTGGGCAGGAAGGTCGTATCTATTGTGCCACAACTAGATCTAAAGCCCCTCTGGCATCCCGGAATAACCGAGGGGCAAACTCACTTAACTTAAGTAAGATCTTAAAAAAAACCACCTTACCTTCTGCTTCAGGAAGACTTATAACTTGATAATTGTCACAGGCCAACCGTGCTCTGACTTTTTATAAAGAGATCAGAATCATGTCTATCCAGTTCCGAGGTACAGGGGGCACAAATCCATACATCAGATACCAAATGGGGATCTTGTTACTCCACAATTGGAGAACTTCAACAGGGATTCCATCAAGGCCAGGTGCCTTCTTGATATTCATTTCCTTAATTGTATTATAAATCTCAGAGACGGTGGGGTGGTCCATCATTATATGGTTGATAGCCTTCTGTGGTAGACTGTTGATGACATCTTCATTGACTACTGACAGATTGTAAAAGAGATCCATTTCATAATATCCTGTGGACTTTTGAAAAGGAGAGACCCATCTTCGGACCTGAATGGTACAATAGATGAGGACTAAGGCCCGAAGACATGCCTAATCAAGTAGTACATAGTTTTGATATCTTTCCTCTCATAGGCCTTCTGTGCTCTTTCAGAAATATCCAGTCACCATTGGTTTTTTATTTTATGTATATTGCACTGGAGTGATAATTTTGTATTTTTAAAAGCCTGCTGTAATGATTTACAGTGTTTTTCGAGTGAGCTGTGATATTCGCTGGTACAGCTTGTGTTTCTCTTCCAAAAGCTTATTAATGTACTAGTTATTTTCATTGAAGCAATCATGATGATTCCGTTTCTTCAGACCAAGAACCTCAACGCTGGCTTTTGTTACGAACCAGCTATGACGTGTCACACAAGGAAATGTATTATCGGGAGGCATGAACAAAATAATTTCTTTAAATTCAAATGTGAATAAAAAAAACTGGTTATCCATTCCTAAACTCCACTTCGGGTCTCAGAGAAAATATCAATAAACACAACACGCTGAAGGAACAACAGTGCGTGGAGATCTTCAAGGTGCGTTTTAGAATGTAGACTTTGATTGCACATGGAACCAATTCATAACTGGGGTTAAAAAGGTGTGACACTGAGGCAGAATTTATGAATACAAATATCAAATCTTTTTTTAGCATAATTAGACTTCCCAGAAAATAACTATCTGCTTCTCCTTTTTTTGTATCAAAAGATTAAATCTCTCAACTTAAATTCTTTCCCAATTTCTAAGCTTTCCTCAAATTATTAATCTCTTCTCCCCCCCCACCCCCTCTTAGGACCGGCAAATCCAAAACGCTAATGACCAGAAATATGGCAAGAGGATGCAAAGTTTTCAGATTTCCACAAATATCACTTATGTGACATTCTCAACCTGTTTTAGAAGGGGAAAAAATTGGCCACACATACACACACATAGTAATCAAACCTATTTTGTCCTTTTCTATATAACTCCCATTCCCTCACTTAGTGTACATCCGATCTGCTATCCCTACAACTCCACCCTCTCACCAAATACATGCCAGCAAGCTCTGATCGATGGACAGACAAATTTTTGAAGGGATGATAAAAAAGGACAACACGCCAAAATAAGGAACGCTGTGATGAACTGCCTGATTTAAGGCTTAAGTGAATTCTACGAATGCGGAAAAATCAACAGCAGCATTACTTCCAGGGGATCATCTCGTTAGGTAAACATACAATGTTGGTCTCCCCTGGAATTTGAGTGGAATAATCCTCGTCAAAGTTCCAGTACTCTTCACATTTTTCTAATGAAGATCTGGTTGGTGCTCTCCCTCATTCACATGACCATTTTATGTGGTATCAGCTGAGGCAGTGTATGCGTGTTCTTTTGTGTGTGTGTGTGTGTGGGGGGGGGTCAGTTTATAGAATTTCTAACAGTTTCAGTTCCCTTGAGTTCATTTTACCCGTGGTTGTTTTGCTTTCGTTAGTTATGTGAGTTGGTTTCCGCATTCAAGGATTTTCCTTAAAAGTTGGCTGTTTTCATTATTGCCGTGCATTGTATGATTTCAATCTTTCCTTTGATTACAATTTCTCCTTTTTTCCAGGTTTTTCGGGACTGTTCCTCATACTCCTACAATTATTGGTACTATAATGATTTTCTTCATGTTCCATATTTCTTTTAGTTCTTTGGCATGTATTCCATGTATTTGTTTCGTTTTTCTGCCTTTTTGGTTTTCACCCTGTAATCTACTAAGATGGCAAAATCTACAATTTAGCAGATTTGTTTCCTTCTTTTATCATGTTCTGGATGAATTTATCTGTTTGTACCTCTATGTCCCAGAGGATTTTGTAATGTTCATTTTTCAATACTGTCCTTGATTTGTGCCTGTACCATTTGTGTGTATATTCAAAATGCAGACATGACATAGCTCCCAGTGGATTGCCTTTTCCCTGCAGTCGTGTATGTTTTCATATTCTTTTTGGACTAGTTTACTGCATTCACTTATTATGTTGTTTACCCTTTCCTATTTTTGTCTACAGAGTTCACATTTACTGTTTCCCTTGGTTTTGTCTATTTTAGCTTTGATATAGATCGTTCTGATCACGTTGTTCCATTCTATTTCTCTGTTAAGGTGTCTTTCTTGTAGCCATGCCCATGGGTATTCGTGTGTTTCTCTTCTTTGGTCAGTTTTATAAATCGTCCATGTAGCTGCTTCTCTACCAATTCTTTTATTTTCGTCTTTTTGTTTTTAAGTTTCGCTGCTCTTTGTATTATTCATTCGTGCTACGATGATCAGCCTGTCTGTGTTCTAGGTTATGTATTCTTCTAATTCTTTTTTGCATCATCCACATTACTCAAAACAAGCTTATTAGTAGTTTAACTTGTATATTTAGTGAAGTACACATGTCCATTCAAACA
Organism: Sepiola atlantica; assembly: GCA_963556195.1. NCBI lineage: Eukaryota > Metazoa > Mollusca > Cephalopoda > Sepiida > Sepiolidae > Sepiola > Sepiola atlantica. The sequence goes on from OY744516.1 coordinate 81,648,474, forward strand.
ACAGTACAATGGTATAGAACTGATATATTTAAGAAAAGTATATGACTCATCTTTTGTTTCTTTTTACCTATATATATATATATATATATATATATATATATATATATATATATATATATATATTCAGAATTGTTTATAATGTTCATTATAATCTCCAGACAACCTTTCCTACCAAAAAAGAAACACCTGCAAACATTTTTGATTTTTCCCTTTTTAAATAAAAAATGAATGAAAAATTCTTCTCTTTGAAATTCCTGTAGTCATTTCAGTTTGTTTTGTTTCTCTGAAAAAAATCGAAGCTGATCAATTATTTTTGTCAAATTTGCTAATTCTTCATAGTTTATTTATTTTTTAAAGTGTTTAATTTTGTAAATAGTTAAAAATTAATTCTAATAGTTACTTTAAATTTACTTATATTTAAAGAAAAAGTGAGTAATGAATACATAAAATTTTCTCCAGTTACGACATTTGCTTGATTTTCTTTTGTTTGTTTGTTTTTTTAGATCATATAACAAAAAAGATCAGTTTTTATCTTTTTCATTTTTTAGACTTGTTTGGCCCACATCTGAAATTGAAAGAAAGAAATTTGAAAATTCCATTTACTGCACTAAATGGTTGAATAGAATTTAGCAAAATGAGCTGTCTCTAGATTTTCAAACAAAAATTGCAAAGGAAATAAACATTTTTTTAAATTGCCAACTATTTTTTATTTTATTATTATTTTTTAAAGCAAATACTTATATTTAAACTGTGTGTATATATATATATATATATATATGATTATTTTTATTTACATGTACAAAATCTGCGACACTGGCATGTCGATGTTATCGATCAACAGCTGTTATAAACTGAGATCAGGCAGAGTTAAAATCCGATCTTAACCTTAGATCATATTTGGAAAGAATGAAATGGGGAGAAAAGAAAAGAAATTTAAAATTAAAATTTGGAAAGTCACGTGGTTGGGACCGTTAAAAATCAAAATTAATATAAAATATAAAATATAAAATGAAATAGCTAGCTTTTTTCTTGAAAGATCTACATGCAATGAATCTAGGGATTACTATGGATTCAAAAACGAAGGTACCCCCCCCCCCCCCCCCCCCGTGTTGAACAACTCGACGGGTTTGAAAATGGCTTAATGAATATAGTTAGGCACATTACATTCCATCACAAAAAAACATTTCAAGAAAAACTAGACAAAATCGTTGAGGAAACTAACAGTTTGGAATACATACTAGCTAAAGCTGAGAAAACTCAAAACTTTTACAAACTAACCACACAGGAATACCATAAATTACTAGACCATAACATCACGAAAAACTACAGAAAATCTAACATAGACTTAGTTCAAAATATCAACATAGATAGTAAAGCAATTACTGATAAACTTAAAATTAGTGATAGAATAGGTAAATTAAGAGAAAAAGAAGCATATATCCTTCTCAAAGACCATAAACATGACTTTCAAACAAAACCAGCCACTAGACTTATTACCCCACAAGACAAGAAATTGGGAAAATTAGTAAAAAAATATTAGAAAGAGTAAATAAACAAAAACATTTTACAAACTAAATCAGTGGGTAAACACAACTGAGACCATAAATTGGTTTTGTAAAATCGCAAACAAAACTAACTGCTCGTTCATCCAGTTTGACATCATCAATTATTACCCCTCCATATCAAAAGAACTTTTTGAAAATGTTATTGATTTTGTCACACTTCTATCTGATATTTCTGAAGACGAAATCAATATCATTAGAAAATGTAGAAATACAGTGCTAATCTGTAAACAAAAACAATAGACAAAAAGTAATCAATTGGGATATTTTGATGTCTCTATGGGCTCAGCAAAAGTAACCGACCTAGTTGGTCTCTATATAGTATACAACCTTACTAAAGACATAGGATTATATAGAGATGATGGCTTATTGGTGATAAAAACTCAAATGGGCAAAAACGTGAGAGAATGAAAAAAATTATCCTCAGAGGGATGAAAAGATTAAATCTTAAAGTTGAAATAACATCAAATATTAAATTAGTATATGTATATATATATATATATGTATATATATATATATATATATATATATATATATATATGTACATATGTATATATATATATGTATATATATACATATATATGTACATATATATATGTATATATATATGTATATATATATATATATGTATATATATACATATATATGTATATATATATGTATATATATATGTATATATATATGTATATATATGTATATATATATATATATATATATATATATATATATATATATGTAGAATTTAGTATATTCGGACTACTGTTCTCATCTTGAGTGTTTTTATTACAACGTTTCGGCCGATGTAACGTTCGACTTTCTTCAGGTGAACCTTGTTGAACTCGGGAATCTTTCCGTCAGACTCGGGTATCTGGACGGAATTTCGAACGGAACCGGTCATGGCAGATGGAACAAAAGCTTGCTACCCCCCGTGGATTTAATAAAGGGTTCCGTTTGAAATTCCCAAGTTCGACAGAAAGATTCCCGAGTTCGACAAGGTTTTAATCGCTGGCGGTCATGTTGGTTTTTATTGTTTTTTTGCTTGGACTAAATATATTTTTTTCTTTGGACTAAAGATATTTTTATTGCTTTAACATTTTATTACACACAAAAAAAAAAACTTTGAACATTCTATTTACAAAAGCAAGTTTTAACGGAATTTAACGAATTTAAAAGCAAACATGAAAAGGTTAAAACATACTAGTCGTGAATTTAGGAATAACAAAATGTCGCCGAAAAGACTGCGGGTAAAAATGTTCAATTTGATATATGCTAAAAAATAAATTAGAATTTTTTGTCAGGACAACATGTACCATTTCACCCCAAAAATCGATTTTATCGAACATTTGGGTGAATACCGAGCAAAATGGGCAAAAAAATCCAACGGTCCCTATAGTATAATTGAACCGAAAATTCTTTATTTAAAAACACGAATTAAGAGAAAAATTGGGTTATTTATTCAATCAGCAATAAACATCTGTGTCATAAATACAAAAAAAGTTCAAATCTATAAGATATCTATAGACTCACTGGCGCATTTAAAGACATTTGTTTCCAAATTGTCTCCTGCCTTAAGAAAACTGTCCCATCAAAAATTTAACATGTCGATATAAAAATCTGAGAACTTCAAATGTTCTTTCTCCCTCTCTCTCCCTTCCTCTTCCTCTCCCCCTCTCTCTCTACCTATCTCATATACATTTACCAGAGATATAATTTTTAAAAATAACTCAAAGTAAACTCTGAGACTTTCTTTATTTTCCTTTTTATTGCTGAATAAAAAACTAATATTTAAAAAAATAATCAAATAATATTGAAGCGAGGAGCGCAGAGCGATAAAACCACGCTCTTTAGTCCTAAATGGAGTTGCTCCTGCTCCACTCCCGCTGAATATAAAATGAGCCCTCCTCTCCTTCGCTCCAACAAACAGGAGCCGTTAGGTTTTCTTTAACCATCGTGAACTCAACAGAGTACTTTTTCGTGTTCTTGGGGTTGTGCAAAGTAATCCTGCATCTGCCAAGCGGTACGAGTTCGGTCGTATTCCACATCTGTAACTTCTTAGACGCTGGTTGCAGATTAACATCGCGTACATATTTCAGTGGAATTACATCAACAGTAGCACCACAGTCGACTTGGAATTTTACCTGTTTATGGTCTAGTGTCATTCTAGCATAACTGGTTCTGTCGTTTTTTTCTCCTCTCTCGGAGTTGACGCTTAGTACGTAGTCCGTATCGCTAGAAGAGTCAGAGTCGGACACTATTCGATTCACCATGTGTCTTGGTTTAGACGGACTTGGTCTCTCACCACGCCGCTTTTCCGGGCATTTCAGTGCAAAGTGGTTTTTGTGACTGCAAAGGTTGCACTTCTGTCCCCATGCAGGACATGCTTCTTTTCTTTTGCCATGCCTTCTGCCACCGAAATGACAGTCTATTTGCCCGTACCTTTGGTTCTCTTTTTTATAACCTGGGCCTTGGACTTTGTTAATCCATTCTTGTTGGTCAGGATTAATTATTTTTAGCCGTGTCTCCGTTGCTTCACAGCTATGGCATATGTCAACACTTTGTTGAAATGTTAGTGCCGTATTTTGCAGCAGTCTTTTACAGGCATGGTTATCTCTGACTCCTAGTACGATACGGTCACGCAGTAGAGAGTCATGTAAACATTCACAAAAATTGCACGATTTAGCTAGGTTGCGTAGTGCCATAACGTAGGAGTCAATAGTCTCACCTGGTTCTTGGTCTCTTTTGTTGAAGAGGTATCATAGGTCTCATTGGTCTGTCCTATGAAGTGTTTGTCGAATTTGGCTATCACGGTATCGACGTCATCTTTGTCTTCGGTGGGGGCAAATTGAAACCCGTTGTGGATAGTGAGGGCGTCTGGTCTGACTTGTGTGTAGAAACAACGCTGTTTGGTACTGTTTATCCTGGTCTGCTAGTTTGGCGATAGTACAGTAGTTCTTCCATATCTGTTTCCATAATTTCCACGCTTCCGCGGGGTTGGTTTTAGTATCCAAACTGCTTGGGGGCAGTGGTAACAGCAACAACAAAAAATATATATACAAAGAAAAATGCAAAAAATTATACAAAGAAAAGTACAAATAAAAGATTTATATATATACAAAGAAAAATACAAAAAAAAAAAATTCAAAGAAAATACGAGACAACAAGCACAAAAAAATAATTACAAAAATAAAGACGAAGCCTAAACACAAAAAACAAAACAGAATCCCTTTTCACATACAAGATCTTTAAAACAAAAACAAAAATAGTCTTTTGAATCACGAACAAAAAAAGAAAATACTTAACAACGCAAAACAAGAACAAAAGAAAAATATTCGTACACCACGTGGCATAAAACACACACACAAAAAAAACTCCAAACAAAACTCTCTGTCGAGAAAAGCCATACATAAAAACGGAATAACGACAGATCTTTCACCACCGAGACAAAAGAAAAATACCAAAGATATTTCAACATTCTTATAACATCCAATCATCACTCGCGATATTTAAGCGCGTTTCTTGTTTTATTTTCATGTCATGGTTGAACGATAAGATTTTTCATAATTATCCGGACATTAAAAAAAAAAGAAAAAAAAAGAAAACTTGACAAGTTCTTCACTCAGAAAAAAGAAAGCAAAACAAAGAAGTAAAAAAGCACGAAAAAGTTGAATTCTACCGGTTACAAAAAAAACATGCTTCATGGAGCAAAAATCTCAAACGTGATATTTTATTTACCCAAACCAAATGCTTGCAAACGCTAATTTTAAACACAAGAGCACAAAAGTTGACTTCTCTTCGTTTAGTAAATCCCAAAAATCTGATATTTTATTCACCAAAAAAAAAAAAATCTTACTCATCCGAAGGACAAAGGGAATGACAAAAAGCTGCCAAGCGTTGAAGCCTCCCAGTTCAAACCCAGCTTCATGCAAAACGAATCTACAACATGACATTTTTTATTCAGCCCAAGAGTCTTTGCACGAATGCTAAACATTACAACAACACGTCAACAGTTGAACCCTTACTAGTGATACCCGGCTTCATACGAGAGACAAATCTACAACCTGACATATTTTTATTCAGTCGAAGAGTCTTTTGTATGAACGCTAAGTTCCAGAAAAAAAGAAAAAAACGCACAAAAGTTCAGCCCTACCATTTATTACCGGCTTCACGTGGCAGAAAACCCCGATGAACTCACATTTTAAATTTCGCCTGTGAACGCTAATTCTTAGCTGAAACAACTACGAAAAACCGGCTTCATTTTAGCAGAGTGAATGCTAAGTTCTCGCTCAGAACGATTATATATATATTTTAAAAGTACAAGCAGCAAAACGCCAAACTCGGACACAAAATAATAGATTGATTCTGTGGGAGTAAATTGCAACAACTATTTTAACAGTTCTCTAACATACTATTTCTTGTCAGAATTGCCAAAGCAAAAATAAAATGCTGAAGTCAGAGGTATAAAAAAATATATTTCTACGAATAAACTGCAGATCTGTAAACTCCGTTCTGGCGCGGAAAGTTATGTAGAGGGAGCAACAAAGGTGGCAAACGAACATTAAAAAGCAAATGGCATTGATTTCAACCCCCTTTCTTTCTCAGCGTTTTCAATGTCTCTGAGAAATCTCGTGGAAAACACGCTGGCTGAAAACTTCGGTTAATTAGGAAACGATACATCAGTTTGAGCAATGCGAGACTTTAGACAACACACAGGGAAGTCGTCGTCCACCCCAACTCCCGGCTGAATTGAGGAGGAGGGAGGCAAAAGTCAAAAAGTATAACTTCCAACCTCTGTATATCTCACTTATCTCTTTGAAATCCAACTTCAAAGTGAACGTCGCGCCAAAACAACAAATCAACCCTCTTTTAGGAGCATCTCATTTACATATCAGGTGGTCACATTGCAGGCATATAAAGAGACAAGGCAGCCATTTTTGTTTCTTTCTTCTTCATTCATTTACTTCCACGACCGACCCATTGAACTATGCACACATGCTAGTTAGGTAAGTCCCGCGTTTCCCTACACTCCCCCCTGATCTCATGATCACACACAGGGCAGGGGGGTGGCCGTCGTTGTCGAGTACTTCTTCGAAGAATCGGGGGCAGCACTTCCTCATTGCTATCTTCCTCATTACCACCGTTATTGCCACCAATCTGTTCCATTATCTCCTCTCGTGGTTCCCTATGCGGTGTTTCACAATCAGGACATGGGGGCAGTATCCGTCTTTGTCGGGTACTCCTTCGAAGAACCGGAGGCATCACTTCCTCGGTCCCATCTTCCTCAGTATGTTCCATCATTCCCTCATCTGGTTCTGTAGGTAGTGTTTCTACGCTCACCGGTAGGGGTAGTAGGCAGTCAGGATCATCCCTGAACTGTATGTGATCTTCCTCGTTATCCTTAGAATCAGGAGAGGTATAACAGGGGCGGATATCTTTTACATGCCGTGGTACACCATCAATCAACATGGTCTGAGGACTTATGATTTTATCTATTTTTCCTCTGCAAAATTTTTCAGTGCACCTAGCATTTGGGGGTTTCACCCAAACACTGTCTCCCACTTGATATGGTGTATTGACAACGCCAACCTCTGATGGCGTGACATCAATACCTTTTATACGCTGTTCATAGCGGTAAATCCCATTAGCTGGGGCAGTTTCTGGTGTTGCATCGTCCTTTGGTGTCATATTATACCAGTACACCGCTTCTGGAATAGAACACTGTGTCCTGGCCGCAATTCTTTTAATGGTGCGGTGACACCGCTCCGCTATACCGTTACCTTCGGGAAAATATGCGCATCGGTAACGCATTCTAATCCCCCATTCCTGCGTGAATTTCTGAAATTCTTGACATCGAAATGTAGTGGCGTTATCAGTCAGAATTTCAAGCGGGGCACCACGTTAAAAAAAAACAGCTCTCAACTGTCGTATAATGCTAAATGCATCCTGTTGTGTCAACAGGCGCCATATTGTGAAACGTGTTGGTCCACAATCTGTCATGGTCAAAAAGTGCTTGCCCTCATAATGCGTTATGTCCATTCCTACTCGATACCAGTTGTCCTCCACCTCAAGCTTTCCTTTTTGCCATTGGGATTGTGCCGGATCAATTCGCTGACACTCTTCACACGAGCGTATAGCTGCCTTGATTGATGCTCTTGTAGTTGAAGGACACACTCTTCGGACAAAATATGTTGTCCTCCAAATTCCGGGATGTCCACTCTGCTGGTGTATCGTACGGATCTGGTCAGGTGTCAATTGATCTGTTACGGTCGCGCATGTCTGTTGTGGAGGATCAGATCCCTGCCTCATTACATCAATCCACCTCTTTGGTACTCTCGTCAGGCTATCAGCCAAATTCTGCATTGACAAAACTAAAGTGATGTCCATATAAGACATATATTAGAACTTTTTGTCTATTTGTTTTAAATTTTCTTTAGCTCATTTAACTATGTATTTTTTTGTTTGTTTGTTGGCTTACGTTAGATTTTTTTGTGTGTGTTTCTATCAGAAGGTTAGTTTGCGTGAAACGTTCGGGGGTCACCAATTATGGCACCAGATGTTGGAAAAGATGCCAATATGGCGGTATGCCAACCAACATTCGGGGACCATATTTATTTTGGGGTCCCACGTGGTCTGGGTCATTTATAATGGAAATGTTTTTAATCCTTATATTATTGAGATAAATATTGCTATTCGGTGCACAAATTATTTTAAGGAAAATGCAATGAAGAATTTATATATTTGGTTTGCGTAGTCATTTGTGACCTATTTGCGTTACGAAGAGAATATAAAATGTTGGGATTGTTAGTCGATCACGTGGGAACCAAAAATAGTGAAGATTAACTTTTTGGAAGCAAACAAAGGAAAGAAATAAAAACATTATTATTATTATTACATGGAAAACGTCAGAAAACATTATTAATTAATTCACCAAAACATTTTACGATCAACAACATTTGTATTCTATGTTAAGGTGTTAGTAATGCTACCAGGAATAATTGTTCATTTGAATAGTTCGTTACCTAGTGTCCTTTGTTTTGTAGTGTTCGTGATCGTATGAATGCGAGTGTGGAAAGTTTGCATATGTATATTTATGGCAATTGTAAGGTGGGTGTGTGTTTGGATATGAGTTCTTTGTTCATGAGGTGAAATAGAAAATGGTTACATACTTTTTGACTTTTGCCTCCCCCCTTCTGGATCCAGCCGGGGGTTGGGATGGACGACGACTTCCCTGTGTGTTGTCGGCTGTAATGCAGAAGAGAAAAGAGAAAAGAAGAGAAAAGAGAAAGAGACGAGCTTTGTTGCTCCTTTTATATGGTCTGAAGTCTCGCGTTAGTCAAACTGATGTGTCGTTTCCTGATTGGCCGAAGTTTTCGACCAGCGTGTTTCCCACGAGATTTCTCCTTTCTTTCGTCAGAGATAAGAAAGGGTATCAATCAACACCGAGAAAGAAAGGGGGTTGAAATCAATGCCATTTGCTTTTTAATGTTCGTTTGGCACCTTTGTAGCTCGCACCACAGGCTTGCGAGTTGAGGACCGGTACCAATCTGCAAATACAACAAACATAAACAGTTGTGAGTTGTTCGTTGTTATCTGCATCGATCGAACACTGGTCGGTGATGACCAATTGAATTCAGAATATAAATGATAATTATAACAAATAAATGATAATTCTTCAACTGCAGCAGACATGAGTACAACAAGCAAGTTCAGGAATAATCGATGTGACATAAAATGATTTTCTGACACTGCTTGATGGTTCATTTGAAACATATCAGCAAGTCGCTTCTAGTAAAAATGACAAAATTCAAGAATCAATTGGTTTATCAAATATAGAGAATACATAAAGTTAAAAGTATTAACTGACAAGGTGCATATAAAAGTACAAAAGTAAAAAGTATAAAAGTTTAAATGTATTAAGTATAAAAGTATAAATGTATGTATTGGAATTGGAATAGCTCGTTGGAAGCGTATTAACAAGGCAGGTTGCATTGTTTCTCTGTTCTACACTTCAAATTGCGTTCATTCGACTTTACTCAAAAGATACTGTATCGGTTGTTCTGTGGACAGAAGGACTGGAGGGAGGATGGAATGAATAACTTTGGATATTATGCGGATCCTCAACAATGCAAAAAAAGAATGTATTGATGCACTCCGAAAAATCACCGATATGTTAATGGATGCACCATGTGCGAGTGGAGGAAATACAAATAATGGTCCGCTTTGCAACAGATTTTTCAGCCCTCAAAATCGCTTTTACGGATGTTCTCTCATCCGTAACAGCGTGGATCGCGAAAATTTTGAAACGTTCATGAGTAACACCAACATCATCCTAACTATCACCCAGTCTGTCATAAACAAATGTGTGCATGTGGAAGCATTGAAAACCTTGGGCATTGAGATAATGCTTCATCTCAGAATTGACTTCGTTGATGAGAAAGCTAAACCATGAATTATGATAATCCCGAGCTACCATCAAATGTGTGCCCATAGTTCAAGTGGAATAACTCGATAGCAAAATGGAGTGAGAGTCCAGTAGAGTCTTGGAACAAGCACGTTCGGTCTTTCCTAAGTGGTCCAGCTGCATTGTCTCGGCAACTGTCCATCAAGGACAATATTCATGATATACTTTGACGAATGTTAATAATGTCTCACCCTGAAATCGCTTCACGACGCCCCCGATCTTACTGTAATATTTGTGATGAAACTGAACACACAGCAAGGTCAATCAGACATACCAAGTTGACTGCTTTAACTATGAAACAAGCTCAAATAGATTCATTGCATTATTGACAAGTTTACTTTTGTTTGTTCGTTCATTGAACAATTTCTGCAAAATTTTACTTAAATACCGGAAAATTTAAATTTTCCTTGAATAATAAAGAATTTTCGAGAACATACTGTGTTTGACTCCTTAATACCTTTTGATTGGTCTCTTTTTAATGATAATGTGTATAAAATCTATTTTGTAGTACACCAGGTCCCCACAGTGAGAAATTATGAGAACGTTTTCAAAAATTATGATTTTTCTGAAAAATTTGAGGAAAATTGATGGGAATTATGTGTTCTGAATAATTCACTCCTACCCGACTTCAAGTTAAATTTTTTTAAATTGAATGCAATCAAAGGCTTTTTCTTTCTACATATTCAGAAAAGGGATAAAAAATGCTTTCAGATAAATGGAAACAGAATTTTTCCATCTTGTTTCTGTTGATGACTGTAAAGTGGGGGGGCCCAAGTCAAAAAGTGAAGGAGCTTGAGCCCCTCCCGCCGTCCATGTGTCAGACTGATTTGTATCATAATTATGATTTTTAAATACCATATATATAGTAATCTGCAAACATCTACAAACAGCTATAGATATTCTTAATTTGCATACTTATTTTATAAACAGTTTGTAATAAATTAATATTCTGTAATATATATTGTTAATTTGTATTGTCATAATTCTTATATATATGCAATAGTTTTGTCGATAGTATTATTATTATAATTATTAATAATATTAACGAACGCGATTTAATAAAAAAAAAGGAAAACGTTTCAAAAACATTCTTAGAATTCCATTTTCAAGCGAGGCAATTTACATGAAAACTTCCGGTTTATATTACAACATTAGTAAAACATTAGTTATTTGCACACAATATAAAAATTTACATTCAATACAAATTAGACACAAGGCCATCAAAAGTATGGGCAATTGGGGGTCGTTGGTCATCCTTGGTCAAAAGCGATAAAAAATGTCTATTCTACTCTTAACTAGAATGATGTCAGTCATCACAATACCACGTTTACTCTAGGGGCAATCTTGTTTAGAATTTTAATTTTCATCATAAATATATTTATATACAGAAATTTATGTGACTAAAATGAGGAGTGGAAGAAAGAAAAGAAATAAAACCGGTTAGTAAGACCCTCCCAAACCTTTCCAAATAATAGAACGACTACTGTTTTCCGGTTTGTTTAGAACCAAAAACAAGCAGGTCAATTTCTAAATGGGAATGGGATCTAAGTGGGAGAAAAAAGAAAAAGTGTTTGAGTTTGGAGAATAGGTGGTATCCTTCCAAGATAAATACAAAATGGGGGAGACTGAGGGCAAAAAATGTAGTGGGGGGACATCTTGGAGGATCTCTAACACAAAACTCATTCATGCTACTAGCTGAGAGGCTAAATTTACCCGAAAGGCTGGGGTCTGACAGGACCAGAAACCGCATATCCCATGCTCAGGCAGGGAACACTTACTCATACTTGACTCCTTTTTCATACATACAAGCTCGCTACTTGTATCCACCTTTTTTTATTCTTCTTAGACCACGGCGGAGCTACATTGTTAATAACAGATGCTACATCAAGGACTATTGGTTACTCGGCGTCGTGTCGATGTAAGCCGTTACCTCTCTGACATACTTTCAGAATCACTGAAGTTTGCTGCGAATGAAGAAGGCCGTTTTTTCTTCATGGTCTTCACAGCGCCATCTCTGCATAGTTTGCCATAGAGGGCAGTGCATTCCAAACCAGTCGCTAGGTCAGAGAATACTCAGAGTTGTTGAGATAACTCTGGCCTTCAGCTGAGAGGTCGGGTATGAGGTTATGAAAGGCTCTCTCAGCTGCAGAGAACCACAGGGTATCTCTATCAAAGTGCGACTCAGAAAAGGTATGTCTATGACTTGCCAAATCCGGCATACCCAAGCCTCTCTTGCTCGGACATTGAGTACAGACCTGTCTACAAAAATACGGTTTTCCTCTTTCCCAAAGAATCGAAAAGAGCAAACGCGTGAAAACTATTAAGCGGTTCGAAGGCAGGGGTAGTACACAGCCAGTCGATAAAATAAGGGGAGAAAAGACGTAAGTGGTACACACCTCAGCTCTACCCTTTAAGAAAAGTTTCCTTCGAATTCAAGTTATCACAGACGATTCGACCTTTGACTGTACTTCCGAGCATTTCTTATGCAGCTGGAGAACCGATCTAAACCAAATCCAAGGATCCGAACAAGACCATCTGACCAGCTGAAAATACCTGGAAGTGCGGCCTCTTCGCTCCAGACCCCCAAACGCAGACTTGCTACGGTTGATGACAGCCCTTGTAACTTCTTCATACCAAGTGAGCACCTTAATCACTGTTGCAATGTCAGTACGGCTCAACATGAAAACGATGATATCATTGGCGAACGTGGAAACCTGACTCACGCTCCGCAAGGCACAGCAATTCTGTGCAGGCCTGGTCTCGCCACCCCATCCCTTAATTTGCAAAGGAAGATCTCCAACACCAGGACATAAAGCAGGGGCGAAACTATGAACGACTTCGAAAGCCTACCGTTTTCTTGCACCACTACTAGGGTGCAACTGGGTGTCCATCCCCCCGATGCAACGGATGCAACTGGGGCGCTACCGACCACAACATTCTATGCATAGAACACTGTTGACTTCATGATGCTTAACCCCGCTTCCTGGGTAAGTGTATCTTAATTTCAATTACTATTGTGATGATTTCCTGTGGCCGTGTCAGTCTGAGCGTAGGCTTCGTTATTCTAGGCTGAATCGAGCCCATCAAACCGCCTGAAACCACCACTTCCTGCACTGATGAGGGTGGAAGCCCAAAACGACGTCGTCTGTAGGTATAAAAAATTTTAATATTTAATTGAAAAAAAAAATATATATATATATATATATATATATATATATATATATATATATAAATTTTTATTTATACAAACATTATTGGTTACATATGTGCATACATGTTTCGGTTGTACTCTTTACAGAGAGTCCACCTCTTCAGACCAAAGAAGACAAGGAAGTACAATACATGTACTATATATATATATATATATATATATATATATATATATATATATATATATATATATATATATATATATATATTATTGATTGATTGATTGATTAGGGATTTTACAATAATATTGTGAGGTCTGTGTTTGTGCTAGATATCCCTAAACTTCAAAATAAATGTTTTACTTTATTTGAAAAATTAAAATCTAAGAATAAAAATGATAATTTGGTGTTCTAGGTTTGGAGCAGGGCTACACATAGGGTCCACATTCACTTCCAGCCAACGCCGAGTATTCCTATCATAGTTTCTAAATAAATATCTCATGAGATCGTAACAACAAATTGATAGCAAACTAAGTCAGTTACAAAAAGTGCAAATGCATGATTAATCTTTAAAATATCTCACACAAAACTCAGTGAGTCTCGAGAATCACATTGCACAAAAACTTCCATCTGGATAAATATTTTAAATATTTACACTATACAAACACTCAGAGCGCGATTATGAGACACTCCCAGTCCTCATCGACTGAATGACACTAAATCTTTTTATCACATGTAAAAGTTGAGGACATAAATAAAAACTTACGTAATGTAACATTGTTAAATCATGCCTCATCTTATTTTTTGCTTCTTTTTTTTAAGGATTGTCTAAATAATTTCTTTCAATATTTTTTTCTCTATTATATAATGAAATCTTGAGTGATATCATTAAATATGTATTTCCTTTAACATTTGCGTTCTGGACTTTCCTCACACTCAATTTAACAACTTCTATCATTTTTTCCATCTTAATCAACATTTTCATTGATCTGTCTACAAAGTTTCCCCCTTTTTTACTATCAGGCTAACTTGAGGATAAAAATAAGCCACTTGAGGATAAGCGTTAATGAGACGAGAATGAATGTCAACCGAAAGATGAGGAACACTATGGGAGTACTAATATTGATCAATGGTATGAACTGCATTTGATCACTTATGGAGTGGTTTATGACAAGAATTGTTGACATTGAATTTGAAGTTGTAATTCGAACGTTTTGCTCACAGTGTTAACATAGTCATCAATACTGATACGTCTCTCTCCTTGAAAGACCATTTCCAATTTTCTGAAAAGCAAACATGGTTGAGCATAGGTTACCAATTTACCACATGCAGGCACATACAACCGTGCATAAACACACACATACGATCATTGAGAAACACCTTTTATTATTACACAGAAGTTAAAATTCATGTGAATATCAAACTGACACAATATGTCAAGATCAAAACAGCCGGTGCCAGATCGAGAATGGTCGACTCAAAAGCTATACTGTCCGGAAAAAAGCAGGGCCTATGACAACCTTCTCCATCCATTAAAAAAAGAAAAGAAAATGTAATTTAAGTGGGTAAATATTTAAACATATTGAGATTTTAAAATTGTTTTGGTTTAGAATTGAGGAAGTGGCTATCATGAATACTGACAATGTATTAAATGACTTTTGATCCGACTTTTGCGTTTGAATCAAATTGCTAAACTATGTTTTGATTTTTTTTTCTTATTTCTAAGTTTATTACATTTCATTTTGTTTAACAAATTATGTTTTAATTATTCGCATATATTTAAATTGCTCGTTCTATTTATTGTCTAGGTAACTTAATTTGAGGACAAACAGTTTTCTCAGAATTGCGGTATATAAAGAAAATGTGTTCTTTATGGTCTGACTGTTGTCCTCATCTTGGTTGTTATTATCACAATCTTTCAGCAGCTGTACTCTCACCTTTTCAGCTACCTGTTTACTCTATAACCTTCTGAGAATTTAGAATTTAATCTATGGGGTCAAATCAATGATTTCCAATGTCGGGCACACACTCAACAAGGAGGTAATTTGAATATGTAAGGAGGGCATTTTTGAAAATGATATTAATAAGAATAAACTTGTTACTTTTACAGCGAGGCAATTTTAGTAGACATTACTGTCGGAATTCCTGTCTTCTCACATTCTCCACACATGTTGTTGATTTGCTTACACTTTCCAGTTAATTAACAATTGCCAATCAAGAATCTAAGTCATAATGATGAGTGTTAAAACAAAAATGAATACCATTTATGAGATCCCTGAAAAAGTAAACACCACAAAACAATAGTAATTTAATGTTAAATAAATGCTATACAAAATTAAAGACTAATTTAATTTTTATTTTATTTTAAATGTTTGTTTTAACAAAATCAATCAATATATTAGAAACATAACTTGTTGTTGCTGCAAATATTTTCACATTAATGAATTCATTTCAGTCAAGATGACAACCCATTTCCACAATTTCAACATAAATGCTGTTAGACAACTTGTGACCAGTTGGCTCAACGTTGTTACATTGTATACTCTGGTATACATTTAATAAATAGATATTTTGGGTCATGTTTTCCTGTGTTTGATAATTGTAGTTGTCGTTGCATGATTGAGATCTATTTTTACTGTGCGTACATGCAATCTCTTGCGTAATTTTGAGTTGCAGTTCACTGGGCAATTCGAACACTTCTGCACATGTGCGAGACTTTCAGCAAACATCCGTTTCCACCCACTACGTTGGAAGTGTAAAATAACCATGTCCTAAACAATATGTTGTGAAGATAAGATGCTAAGAACATGCTCTCGTTCTTTGCCAGAAAACGGCAAAACGAGATGGGACTCCAGAACTCAACATTGTGTCTTTAGCCTATTCTTATGTTCCTGTTAAATAAAGTTGATTTTATTATAGTGGAGAATGTTGATATTTTATTTGGAACTTGGTGACCTCCTTTTCTTATGCCGTTCAAGCCAGATTCATCAGATACCAACACATGGTTGACTTAATAAAATGGCTATCTTCCATCTCGACATTCAACTCACACCAACAAATCCATTTCCGGAGGAAAACAGGCAGAAGGAAGAGAGTTCCACAAGCCTGCAGTTGGAAAGAAGCTCTGGAATAGGAAGCTGTATTACAATGAGGTATCAAAAAAGAGAATTGGTGGAGACCACTAGACCAATGAGTCAAACGAGCTGGAACAAAGGAAGCAGGGAATAGATCAGGCAATTCTAAAGAACACATCTCATATTTTCTATCTCTACAAATCTACTATCAGACCATGTATGGAGTACTGTTATCATATTTTGGCTAATGAATCTCTGTCCTATTTGAGGGTTCTTGATAAGGTGCAAAAACGTGTCTATAATTTGATTGACCCCACTTTTTCTTCTTCTCTGCACCCGCTTTCTTACAGACGTGACGTTACTAGTGTCAGTCTTTTCTATAAATACTATTATGGCATGTGTTCTTCGGAATTGTGTGATCTATTCCCTGCTTCCTTTGTTCCAGCTTGTTTGACTCATTGGTTTAGTGATCAATTCGCTGTTACCTCATTGTAATACAGCTTCCTATTCCAGTAGTTTCTTTCCAAGAACTGCGAGCTTGTGGAACTCTCTTCCTGCTGACTGTTTTCCTCCTACCTATAGCCTTGGTCTTTTCAAAACTAAGACCAATAGGCATCTCCTGTCTTTGCGATACTCATCTTTCGTTCATGTTAGCTTGTTACATCAAGTGGCTTCATGCCTTGTCTGGAGCGATTTCCATTAAAAAAATATTTATAGAAAAGACTGAAACTAGCAACATCACATCTGTGAGAGAGAGGGTGCAGTAAAGGAAGAAAGGGTGGGTCGAATCAAATTACAGACACGTTTCTCCACCTTATCAAGAACCCTCAAATGAGACAGAGATTCACCAGCTCAAATATGACAACAGTACTCCATACATCGTCTGATAGTAGATTTGTAGAGATAGAGAATAGTCTCAGGTGTGAGAAAGTGTTTGGAGCGATAAAGAGAACCGACTTTATGGGAAGCAGAAAGAGCAATAGACCTAATGTATGAACTCCAAGAAAGATTTGATGAGAAAGAAAGAACAAGAAGTTTTATAGTCGATTTCTCCTCAAGAACAAAACCATCTATGAGAATCTCAGGAAGAAAAGGGGCACGCCTACGATTGAAAGACACGAGCTGAGTCTTAACAGGATTAAACAAAACAAGCCATTTCGTATCCCAATCCACAACCGAACTTAGATCTAGATCAACTGCATATTTCAACTGATCCCAGGGAGATGGGCGAGAAGTAGCACCAGAATAAAGAGTGGTATCATTAGCATAGATATTAATCTTCTGAATAATATTTTCTGGAAGATCATTGATATAGAGAAGAAACAGTGTTGGGCCTAAAATAGAGCCCTGAGGAACACCAGCATTGATAGGGAAAGAGAATGAGGAGACACCATCCAGAGTTACTTGCAAGCTTCGATCAGAAAGAAAATACCTAATAATGTCAAGAACCTCGCCACTAATTCCATAACCCTGAAGTTTGTGTAGAAGACCAGAATGCCACACTCTGTCAAACGCCTTCGAAATGTCAAGTGCAATGCCCCTACTCTTTCCTGAATCATCCATAAACCGACAGATCCGCTCAGTTACAACAAATAAAAGATTAGCAGTTGAACAAAATCCATGAAAGCCATACTGAACATCACTCAAGAGGCCTTTGTTTATGTAAATCAACAATTTTATATCAAAACATGTCATTTTCTTTTCATTAAGAAAAATCAATCCGTTTTATTTGAACTTCTCCTTCTCTTAATCAGCCGCAGATAAAATATCCAGTTTAAGTCTTGATTTTCACATTGATTTGATTCGAGAACATTAAGCAACTCAACTCTTTGATGGTAAATTTTTATTATATCTCTTTAACTATGATCTATTTTTATCACAGAATATAGATATAAAAAATAATATGACTTACAATGGACCAGTTTGGAATGTGAAAAATGCTAAAATAGATTAGACTGATTAAAGAATGTAAGGCATAAAAGATTAAAATGATTGAAGTATATATATATATATATATATATATATATATATATATATATATATATATATATATATATATATATATATATATATATATAATGATAATAATCCATGTAAAACATCCACAGGGTAGTAATCCAAAGAATTTCAAATGGGTTTATAAAAAGTGCTCAATATCAAATAGAGCTTTTATATATGATTATTTTTATTTACACAGACATGTACTAAATCTTCGACACTGGCATGTCGATGTTATCGAGCAACAGCTATTATTAACTGAGATCTCATCAGGCAGAGTTAGAATCCGATCTTAACCGTAGATCATATTTGGAAAGAACCAAATAAAAAATAATCATATATATATATATATATATATATATATATATATATATATATATATATATATATATATATATATAGGCAAACATTATTAAATAACACGGAGTGGTTTTGTTTGATGCGACTTTTTAAAATTTTTTTCAATTTTCCGAATTGTCCATCTAATGTTTCGGTCAAATTGATGTAAATATGATCCATGGGTTTTTTGTTCCATTCTTTTTTTGTTTTTTGCAAGTACTTTCGATTTGAATCGTCAAATCATCTTCAGGCGGTATTAGTTTTAGTGTCTTTACAAATTATGACTTCACTGTTGTGCTCATTTTTTAATTATAACGGCAAGTAGTTTATAACTTGAAAAAGCGTCTGTAAAGTTGAAATGTATATGAGAGCGTGATGGCGTTCTACACATATGAGAGATTTAAAAGTTTGACTGTTTAAACCGTTAAGAAATTGATGACGTTAAAGAAAGTGCATACAATTCAAACGCATAACTACCTAATGGCTAAGAATTCGGTAATGTTAATTATTATGCTAGACACTTTAAAATATTGCGACTAGTTTCATAATTGACATTATTAATTGTGGGATGTTTAGTTTTTGTGTAGAGGGCTTCGAGTATTTTTAATTTTTTGATATTGGTATCGTGGTGTATTATTTTGGTATTGTTAACAAGGATGTTTCTATATTGGGAGGGGGTACAATTATGTTTTTTTTAGCTAGTGTCGGAGAGATGTAGAGTGAGTCTTCGGGATAGTGTTGTGGAAGTGAAACCTATGTAAGAATTAGTTTTTTTTATTGTTGTCGGAGATACATTCTCCCATAGGGCATTGGAACTGATATATTACATTGGTTCTTCCTAATGTATTTTGGGTTTGAGACACTAAAACTAATACCGCCTGAAGATGATTTGACGATTCAAATCGAAAGTACTTGCAAAAAAGAAAAAAGAATGGAACAAGAAACCCATGGATTATATTTACATCAATTTGACCGAAACATTAGATGGACAATTCGGAAAATTGAAAAAATAAAAAAAAGTTGCATCAAACAAAACCACTCCGTGTTATTTAATAATGTTTGCCTAAATGAAAATATGCTGCCTAAATACACACAATATATATATATATATATATATATATATATATATATATATATATATATATATATATATATATATAAAGTAGGCCTATATTTTTGTCCTGCTTAGAAAATAATAATCAGTATTTTTAGGGTTTTTTTTCTTTGTTAAATTTTTTCAAAGATTTTTATAAATGCATTCTTGTGTAATGAATTGTCTCCCAATATGGGATGAGTTAAATTTTAACTTAGATCAAATAAGTTTGATCTTACAGTATTAGTGTGTCATTCAAAATAGAGGAAGGGCAGACTATTATATATATTATAATTATATATTATAATACTAAAGCTGAATCAACATTTGTTTTGGAAAGTTTTTTTCCCCTATAATATTTTAATGATACCAAATACATGCTAAAGTATTTCTTAGTTCTAGGATTGATTGAAAAAAAATCATTTTAACTCTTCTTATTAGCCGTACTTTGTAATTAACTGAACAAGTCAGCCATTTTTCACTATATAATTCTCCTACGGAAACTTAGAAAACTTAAGTTTGAACTAATTTGTATGCATTTTTATAAGATTAATCTACAATTTTAAAAGATATTCCAGATGTTATAAATTGAAAAAAGCAAATTTTATATTTTAGTCAGGTCATTTGTTTATAAACTAATATTTAGATTCAGTGAAAAGAAGAAAGGTTGATGCTACATCAGAACCCGGGTGTGTTTGCATATTTCACAAGATTGAATCAATATGTGAACATTTTATGTCTGACGCCGTGCTAGAAGCTCATAAAAGCGCATTTGAAGACTAGTACAGGAAAGTACAAAAGTGAAAACAGGTATGACGTGATCCCAATAATCGCTGCAGCTTCGTCATCTGCAACTCCAGCATTATATATCATTCACAGTAATTTCAAAATTAAAATTAAAACTGAACGAAAACATAAATTGTCAGTTTGTCTTTCTTCCTATTTTATTTCACTTCCATTTCAATTTGATTTTTCATATTCTTCCATCTGGTCGGGTTAACCAGTGCATCTTAACCTTATACATCAAAACAGAGACGAGTGCATATGTCCACAGATATCGCATGTCTCACTCTGTGTCCGATCAAGGTTGTGTATCTGCACATACACACCAAATAGTTTCATGTGATTTGCGGCCACATTTCAATGAGAAGAAATCAGCTTTTCTGTTATCTGTTTGTTGAGTAAAGACGTGATTTTTCTCTTCATTGTAAAAAGAGAAACATGTTTTTTCAGTAGTTCGTTTGTCTCGAAAACGGAAATTCTGAGTTCCTGACATAATTGATTTTCATGACGAAGTCCCACTATTATCAGAAAGAATCAAATAAATGAATCATTGAACTTTGTAGCAAATTCTGACAGATTTCTAAAGAAAAGATTATCGCTTAAGTTTGTGACCAGCTTCGTTGATGCTGTATGAATAAAAAAAAAAAGGGAAGAACAATATTTCTCGAATCATCATCGATTATATTATGTCTGAGGTAATTAGTGAAGGAACCGAATATACATACACTTTGCCAACCTAAACATTCCACATATTTGCAAAGATCCAGAACTCTGACCAAATTGTTTATATTCAATAGAGAACTGTTGTACATATATGAACATTTTGCATTCAAATAGTTGATTTCCATCTCACCCCCTATTTCAGGACCATAATCAGATAACTACAACCCTAACCACACACGATTATTGTTTTATTTTTAATTTTTTTCTCTGTTAGTGTTCAATGTCTTGTTTAAATCATCAGCCTTTCCCTTTAGATTTTATTATTCTTTTTTCTTGTACATTTTCCTGTGAATAAATGTACTATTTTAAATTCTAACTGAATCAGAAGAAAAGCAGGGAGCACATCGATCGAAACATATTGTCAATATTAATATAAACGTTGTTGAAATTTTAGCAGTTTTTTCCACTGATTTTCAACCGTGTAGAAATAATATTTTTAAAGAAAAGATACACAAGGGACGGGTAGGGGTATTACAAAGTTGAAAGTTATTACATTTATTCAAATACAAAATGGATTGCACAAAGGTTCCGAGGTGTGAA
Source organism: Sepiola atlantica (assembly GCA_963556195.1). Taxonomy (NCBI): domain Eukaryota; kingdom Metazoa; phylum Mollusca; class Cephalopoda; order Sepiida; family Sepiolidae; genus Sepiola; species Sepiola atlantica. Next base: position 81,670,193 of record OY744516.1, read on the forward strand.
ACCAACATTGCCACCAGTTAACAAGAAAAATAGAACCCTCCCCCCCAAAAAAAATTTTAAAATAAAAATATTGCCTGTATTGAATGAAATTCAAAGTTTTTTTAAAGACTGCTCAAAAGGTGTGTAAGTTCTTGTTTTTATAAGGTTGTCTGTTACAATCAAAGAGGTTTGAAATTTTAGAATATTGTTCTGGTAAGTTTGTATGTTTGTTTATGTAGACATCTTCAATGAAACACGCATACCAAGGCACACCGTTTCTCGGAAGATAACTCCGATCATCTGGTCATCTTATCAAAACACATAGGTCACATTATTACAATAAAATAATTATATTTTCTGTGGCATAGGTACTTAGTTTGTGCGATTAAAAGAAAAATCTAAATCAATGTAAATAATTTAGATAAATATATATAATTATTATATAATTACATTCTTATAAGTGAAACAAAGATAATGATTTTGGTTGCTGCAGCCAGATACAAATATGGCTGATTTTAAGTTGATTGGTTAGATTTGTTCAAATTGGGTCTCCCAACCCGAAATGAACTCGAGTGGGGGTGGGGAGGAATGCTATGATAAATAAAAGAGTGTCTCGTGTGGGATTCTGTGAAGGGCAGTGAAGGGGCTTTCAATTTTTAGTATGGCGGCATTGTGGATAATGGTGGCCCCTCAAGTCCACAATGCTTTTGGAGCTGGGATTGTCGTATGACAAAGCATAAAGCATCGGCCTTCAGCTTTTGTAAGTTAGCAGTTACAAATCTATCTATGAATTTTTTGCATTTTTGTGCATAGCTTTTGTCGCTAAATGTCACATCTGCTAACACCGTTTTTGTTGCTAATTTGCAGCAATTTATCTAATGAGTTCTGCAAGAACACACATAAATGTAAAAACTCAACAAAAATTCATCAAGCAAAATAAATCATTTGTTTGATAGCAAAACAAGATAAAATTGTTGATGTCACATAAAGCAAAAACTAGTAAAGAAACAAATCTATCACAGTTTGTATTGAGAACATAACAAATACTTCAGAAAATGTTAACTAATTAATGGTTTCTACTTTGCCAACAATCAACAACTGAAATACTGTGTCAGCTGGTTTATATGCATAAGTGGTCACAGAAGAAGCATTTGCAATTAGAAACAAATTAAACATCTCTATTTATAAAATAACTAGTGGGACCCTTGGAAATTGCACGGTTGTATATTGATTCATCTGTTATATATTGCTGTCATGCTTAAAAAAGTTTGTGACACATTTCCATTCTATGAACGTCTGGTGCAAACGTAAACCCCAGATATTGTTGTACCACTTTTGTTTAAATTGAAACATACTTATCTAAGTACTCTGGTTAATGTAGTTTCGGAATATATCTGTTTATGGGGGTCTATCTCCAAAATCTTGTAGGAGTTTGTGCCATATTTCCATTCTATGGATGTCCAGTGTGAACGCAGACCCCACAATATTATTGTACCATCTTGTGATAGAACAGATACTACACTTTGATCCTAGTCCGAAAGCCAAGAACGTGTATTTTAGTTTGAGTTTCACGTTCGACACAACAGCGGCATCAGATGAAATTTACAAAATTATTTTCTTGCATTGCATCTTTATAAAAAAAGGGTGGAAGGTGATAATGTATGTACCAACATGAAATAACCTTAGCATATTATTATATAGATGTGTGTGTAACTACAAATAAACAGGATTTGTAAAAATAAAAAAATAAAAAATAGATTAATTAATAATTTATTTTAAGTAGTTAATTAAAAAGAAAAATGTTATGAATAAAATTAAGTTTCACAACAAGCAAAAAAAAAATGAAAATTTAAAGACTCTCAGGCAACGCCAGATACAGACAGCTAGTTAGTAATCAAGTTACTTTAGTTTGCTTAAAACTTTAAACGATATTATAATGCTTAATAAGCATTTACTCACAAAATAATTTCACAAAATGAAGCATGAGTAAAATAAAGAGGAAAGCAAAAAACTATTCCCCCTCTAATACATACACACACACACATACAGAATGTTTCCCTTTTTTGTGGGGATTTTTATTCCTGAAAGAAATTTATTTCAGTTCAAACCTGAACAAAATAGGATTTAAGTGCAGAAAGTTGAATTGGGACGACAATAGCCTTTGAAGAAAAGAAAAAAACAATTGTATATTAATTGAACAATTTTACTTATGCAAGTAATAAAAAATGATGTGCAAAAAGTGGGTGTAAATAGTAAAATATAAATATAGAAAAAAGGGTTTATGAACTCATGCTTTCGTGGACTTTTCTTATGTGTTGAAGAAGTATTCTTTTAACATGTGCTTCAACTTCCGGACCCAATGTGCAATAATTGTTGGCTCTTCTCTTATAGATGGAGGGATGCTCTTGCAACAGCTATCTCGGGTGTCGTAAGGCAGTCAACAGTTAACCAACGTTGGCCGTAGTAGAAGGAAAAGAGAAAAAGAGGAAGGGTCCTGTACGTTTGAATTCATCTAGGTTTGTTCCCGTGATCACTACGGGAAAAGTGATTGGATTTAAATTTTGGCCAATCAGCACGACCCTTAAAGGGACAAGTGACCAATCTACACATGTCTTGTAAATTCCAATACATTTCATAGGAGAATAATGCTATGAAGAATTCTTGGCACAAAAGTACAAAGTACATAAAAGTTCAAATGGTTGACAAAATGTAAGTTTTTTTAGTGTGTTAACAATTTAAATTAAACTCATTCGAAAGGAGTTTTTTTTTCAGATTTAATAGAGACAGTAAAAAAATTTTTTCTAAAGTTTTGAACATTGATGTACAAAATTTTGTAGTTTTGAACATATAATGTACAAAATCTTGTAGTTTTGAACATATAATGTACAAAATCTTGTAGTTTTGAACATATGATGTACAAAATCTTGTAGTTTTGTACATATAATGTACAAAATCTTGTAGTTTTGTACATATAATGTACAAAATCAGGAAAAATAGACATTATAGTTAACATTTAGACAATATTGCATAAAAAATTGATCTTGTCCATTGTGCTTAATAGTATATGTACAGATGATGCTAATGATTTTTTACTACTTCTCCGGTTGGCTGTTCTTTTTGTCTGATTGCATTTAACCGTTGCAACCAAGCCGTTATTTGTGACTGGCACTTTTGAAGTTGAGTCTGAGATATTTATTTTCTGTTTTCTCCATTTCAGGTTTAGCAGGATGGTAGTTGTGGGTGAGAGATAATTCTTACAGGTGTTTTATTGGATGTGTTTGTATCAACTCGTCTCCTTTCTTTACCCAAGCTGAACGAATCTTGTTATTATCTCCAGGAAATAGTTCGATTATCTTTCCAATTTGCCAATAAGATCCAGTATTTTTTTATAAGGATCACGTCATTTAATCAAATTGTTTAGAGAAATTTAGCTGGTGCAAATCTTTGCAGCTTTTTCTGAGGCCGAATAAGTACTTACTTCATCGGGTGTTCTGCTGTTCACTTCGGGCCTGATGCCCAGTATTGGATCCTTTGTCGAAACTTTTCCAAAATGATTCCGGGGACAAAAATGTTTTTGTTGTGGAAGCATTGTATTGCAAACATACTTGAACTGAAAACTAGCGAATATTTTTGTCTGATTTTCTTCCTGATTTGGTGTAGACCTTTTAGTTTACTTTTTTTCTTTTTGGTGTATTGGCTTTTTGTTTTAATATTCTTGAACAGTAGCATTTACTGCAGCATCTATTGCAATGTAGATATTACTTATTTTTATGTTTTTAAGTTTTTAGTAGGATGAGTAGTGTTTTTACAGTTAGTTATGCTGCTAATAATTCCAGATTAGGTAGCGGTTTTGATTCCATGGGTGCCACCTTAGTTGCCATGAGGTTCAACTTGTTGTTCTGCACTCCATACACCACAAATCCATAAGCATTAGGTAATGCATCACAAAAATGCACAATGTTACTGGACTGTCATGGCATGTTTTGGAAACTGAAATAATTTAGACCCATCAATTCCCCTGCCAACAGGGGCCCATCTTTCTTGTAAGGGTGCAGAAATCCCATCATCCCAGCTCGGCTTTAACGACCATTGCTCATACAGCAGTACCTTTCCTCTGACTTATGCATAGAGACAAGGTATTGAAGACTCTGTTTGGGACAACACACCTATTTTACTTTTTATACTGTCGTCAACCTTCTGTATAAAAATCTTGTAGTTTCTCTGGGTAATTGCTGGTTTTACATAAATTATCCCTGCAAAAATTATTAGCATCTGTGTACACGTGTCGTCTTAGAACTGCTCAGTATAATATCTCAGTACATACGGGAGTATGAAGGCGCTGGCATTGAAGCCGAAAGTAAATATGGTGGACCTGAAATGAAGTAGCTTGTCCCCTTCCTTCAGAAAAAAAAAACTTTTATCCTTGTTGAAGTTAAGTTTGATCATCAGGGAATCCTTCCTAATGCCCACTAGTAACATATATTTATTGGTTTTAAAAAATAGTAACAGCTACAGCAAATTGTTGATCAGATTTACCATACACCTCGTGTTTTTGGGGAGCAGTTAAATACCAGTCTTACCTTTGCTGTGGACTGTTCATCTGTTTTGATGATTGGTCGGTGGGAGATGCAAATATATATTCAGAGAACTTATTAGGAGATACTTCGATTCTCTCCTTTTCCTGTTGATAGAAAGCATCGTTATAATCCTCTGTGGTTAGCAAAGTTACCCCAGTCAGGAATGGATCCAGAAAGTGTGGTTTGAGTTGTCCCCCTTTGCAAATTGGCTGTTTGGAGAATTTGAAAGCTAGATGGCTCTGGTTGACAGTCAATTTGCATAGGTGGGGCAATAAGTAGTATAAAAACTGTACTCTTTTCATTGAGTTTTTGAAGAGTAGTAGGGAGAGCAGAGTGAGGCTGAAAGAAGAGACTGTGAAGTACAAAGAATTGTTCTTGAACTATTGATTACCGATTGGACGTTGAAAGAGATTAACCACTGTGGTTTGCCACCAGATTTTTTTTTATTTGTCTTCACGGATTGACCACAAGCTATTTCGGCAGTAACTATGGCAGGAAAGAGGATCAGCAGTGAAATATTGAAGACGTTCTCTGGAAAGGCGGATGTTGTAGCCTGGCTGAGCAAGGTTAAACTTGTCGCTAAGTTGCAGGACATCGCGGATGTAGCCAGCTTGATACCGCTGTATCTTGATGGTGATGCTCTGGCCCTATATCTGGAGATGCGGGAGGAGGATCGGCTGTCTGCAGACACCATTGAAGAGAAGTTGAAGGAAGCCTTTACTGAAGTGTCATTTGTGGCATATGGCAAACTAAGCCGTATGGTGTGGACCGGAGAGTCTGTCGATGTTTTCGCCAACAACATCCGGAGGTTGGCGGGACTAGCAGGATTCAATGGAGGAGGCCGTCGACAGATGGTTAAGATGGCCTTCATAAATGGCTTCCCAGACCATATTTCCATAGCTCTGCAGCAACTGCCTGGTGTAAATACCATGGAGGTGGCGGAGTTGATTACACAGGCTGGCCAGGCAAAAAGAGTGTGAGCAAGGAAGCGTAGCTGTCGCTCAACGAAGCAAACTGCAGCAGGAGATTGTGAAGGACGAAGAGCCGAGAGGGCTGTGGCAGAGACCCAGGTTCGCTGGCAGATGCTACCGATGCCAAGGGCCGCATATGGCGAGGGAGTGCAGGGAGCCGAAGCCGGAAGTCACGTGTTACCACTGTGGGAAAGTCGGCCACATCAGCAGATTCTGTCCCCAGGGAAACGGACAGGGGGAAGCCACTGCGCCGGTAGCTACCCCACTTATTCGATGAAGGTGCTTCAGGGTGCGTCGCCACAAGTAGAGGTGACCTTGAATGGGCGAAGTGCAAAGGCCCTTGTCGACACGGGCTGTACTTCAACACTTGTCACCAAAGACATGGTTGACACATGCAGTGGGACCAGCAGCATTACGGCAGTTGACGGCAGAGAGGTGAAGTGCAATGGCACAAGTGTCGTTCGTTTGATGGTATGTGGGATGTCACTAACAATCCAGGCGATTGTTATTAACAAAATTGTCACGGGTGTCGATGTGGTGCTAGGGATGGACGCAATTGCTCGACTAGGGGGCGTCACAGTACATAGGAACACCGTGAGATTTGGAGGGCATCAAGGGGCTGCAGGTGTGCGATCCGAAAAAGGTAGCAGAGGAACAGGAACGGCCGGGTCAGACAAAAGTTGCATGATAGTGGGAGATGAAGTGTGCGAGTGGGAAAGGAAGTGTGGATCAAACCGCCTGACGCTCGCTGTACCACACGCTGGGGGAGGGACATTGTGACAAGTGTCCAGTCCCCGAACAATGTATCCATCAACGGCATCCCTCGACAGATCCTTGATGTGCGGCCGGCAGTGGTGTCATCAGAGGAAGAAGACAGCGACGTCGAGCAAAGTCGCGACGTTCACGAAGAGGCACCGCGGAGATCGCAGCGAGAGAGACGCCCGCCATGTTGGTCGAGCGACTACGTGATGATCGTGTAGATCAAGGGGGCGTGTGGTTAGCAAAGTTACCCCAGCCAGGAATGAATCCAGAAAGTGTGGTTTGAGTTGTCCCCCTTTGCAAATTGGCTGTTTAGAGAATTTGAAAGCTAGATGGCTCTGGTTGACAGTCAATTTGCATAGGTAGGGCAATAATTAGTATAAAAACTGTACTCTTTTCATTGAGTTTTTGAAGAGCAGTAGGGAGAGCAGAGTGAAGCTGAAAGAAGAGACTGTGAAGTACAAAGAATTGTTCTTGAACTATTGATTACCGATTGGATGTTTGCCACCAGATTTTTTTTTATTTGTCTTCACGGATTGACCACATCCTCATTTGTATTTTTTGTCTGTAAACAGTTCAGTTTTATCAAGCATCCCTACTATGCCAAGGAAGATCTATAACATGCACTATTGTGCACATGTGTGCAATTTTTTTATTTCCTTATTTGGTTTTTGTTATAATCGTTGACAAATTCATTTCTTTAAAAAAGTTTGTTTTAGTAGTTTACACTTAGTGTTTGATTTCAATAAATAAATTTCTGTTAATATTACTATTAACAGAAATTTATTTATTGAAATCAAACGGAATCTGTTGGTTATGTAGAGGCGAGAAATACACACACAGACATGAGAAGTGATCACACAATTTTATTAATATAGTCATTACGCAGTATAACCACCTTAATATTAGTAGTTGCTTTCTCCCTCCAAAAGATTGTTAGGTCCAGTGCTTATCTCCGGTCTTGTAGCAATAAGCAGAACAGCTGGCCTGAAACACACCTGTGACAGGACTCTAGTCTGTCACTAGTTATATTTACCCATTTATACACCTGGGTGGAGTGTTTTGCTTACAGTACATTGTATTCTCAAATGGTCACCCATCTGATCAGGCTCACAGTCACTTAACTTTGGTGATCTGATGGGAACCGGTGTGGTAACGTGATTATAACCGTTTACTACTGGTAAAGATATAAACCCACAAGTCTTACCGCCATCAGCTATGGATCAAACAACAATTTGTTTTAAATTTTCTTTTATGTTTCAGAACTAAATCACCAAAAAGGGGGTGGTATGTCATAAAACGCATGTAAAACTTAATATGAATTCGCTTTATTTATTGTTTACATTTTATCAAACACAAGACAACCGAATAAGCTTTCAGGTTAGGATTAAAGTGTAGTATCTGTTCTCCGTTTAAGGAGAAGAAATCCTTCTCAACTAGGGTAATTTTTATTTTTGTATCATCCTTCAGTGAATGCTGAAAATGTTATTTAAATCGGATAATTCTTGGATTTTGTGGTAATTTTCATTAAAAGAATTCCACTTGTCTTATGTACATTTCAGATTATTTATCCTTTGTTGTGTGTGTGTGTGTGTGTGTGTGTTGGCATCCATCAGTTGCAATGACTATGGATCAGCTTGTGTGCATCTTTTTGTGTGACTGTAGAGACCAATTATTGATTTGCATGATCTACTGCAGCGTTGACATATAAAGACTGCTGTGTAGTGTGTCACTTTGGCTGGTTGGTCTGCCTGTAGGCTCGCTCTTCTCCTAGCTCTCTTCGCAGCGTTTTCATCATGGAGGGTCTTCTGACTGATGATCATTCCCTGGCGTATCTGTTTCCTCCAGGCAGGTCTGTCAGTTGCAGAGGCTTCCCATGTATTAATGTCCATTGAGCAAGCCTTCATATCTCGCTTGCAGACATCCTTGAAGCGGAGATGCGGACGACCCCTTTTTCTTGAGCCTAAGGCTAGTTTGCCATAGAGAAGGTCTTTAGGGATGCACCCATCATCCATCCTGTGTACATGGCCCAGCCAGCAAAGACATCGATCACGCAGTAGGGAGTAAATGGATGGAATGCCTGCTCTTTGCAGAACATCATTGTTGCTCATTCTGTCCTGTAACGTGATACCAAGTATCCTACATAGACACCTCATATGGAAGACCTGGAATTTCCTATCCTGTGTTGAGTATGTGGTCCAGGACTCACTCCCATACAGTAGGATATTGAGAATGCGCGCTCTGTAGACGGTCATTTTGGTAGAAGTGGTAAGGTGGCTGTTTTCTCAGACTCTTTTAGTTAGTTTAGAGAGGGTTATGGATGCCTTACCAATCCTTTTGTTCAGCTCTACGTCCAATGAGAGGGTGTCTGAAGGGTAAATTCGATCGGCAAGAACTTACAGTCGCAGTACTACTATGCATGCAAATAGCTTGACAACAAAGCTCAACAGTGAGATACCGTGGTAGTTGTTGCAGTCACTTCGGTCCCCTTTGTGTTTCTAGAGTGTGATGATGTTTGCGTTTCTCATGTCCTGAGGCACTGAACCTTCTCTCCAGCATTGTATCAAATGGCTATGAAGGGGTTACAGCAGGCTAGCTTTTCCACTTTTTAAGACCTCTGCTGGAATATAGTCCTTTCCTGGGGCTTTTCCAGGTGGCAGTCTGTCTATTGCCCTGGATAGTTCTTCTATGGAAGGCTGCTCGTCAAGCTCATGCATCAGGGGGGGAGACGATCAATGGCATCCAGGGCAGACTGATGTACCACGTTGTCCCTGGAGTAAAGCTCGGAGTAGTGTTTTACCCATCTGTCCAGCTGTTTGTCTTTGTCTAGTATGGGTTCACCCAACTTGGACTTCAGTGGTGCAGTTTTGTTGATTGTGGGTCCAGTAGCTCTCCTGATCCTGTTGTACATGTTTTTCATGTTGCCCGTATTAGCCGCCCGCTGAATAGTCTTGGAGAGGTCTGTCCAGTAGTTGTTCATAGCTTCTCTGAAAGCCTTTTGGACTGCACTTCTGCAGCCAGCGATGTAGGAGATGGGTTGGCCTTGTATGAAAGCAAGGATGAACGTTTTGCCTCAATCAGAGGGTCGAGAGTAGCAGAATTTGCATCATAACAGTCATTGCATTTGCAACCTGTCCTTCTCCCAAAGGCTTTGAGAGCTGTAGAGCGGGTGTCATTCTTGAGTGTTTCCCACTGTTCAGATGCAAGCCGACTGTGATCTCCTTTGAAGGTAGAGGACACATCATGTTGAATTCTGCCATGCAGTCTGGGTGTTGAATCTTGCTAATGTCTATACGTGCAATACCCTCCTGTTTAGTGCGGTAGAAATCTTTGGGTTGAAGCTTAACCTTACTGCATACTAAGGAATCATCCATATCACAATCAGCACTGTGGTAGGCTCTAGACATCAGGAAATGTTTGAGGTACCTTCGTCTAGTAATGATGAGGTCAAGCTGGTGCCAGCGCCCTGACCTGGGATGTCTCCAAGACACTCTGTGATGCGGCCTGGCACCAAAGAATGGGTTGGTAATGCAGAGGTCATGGTAGGCACAGAGCTCTAGTAGCCACTGACCATTATCATTGCATTTACCCACTCCAAAGTTACAGAGACAGCTTGACCATGCATCGTTGTCACCCCATACACGCGCATTAAAGTCCCCAAGTATAATCAGGTCTTCATTTTGTAGAAATACCTTGATGGTGCCATCCAGTTAGGTGTAGAAGTGCCCCTTTGTGTTGTCAGGTGCCGCGAGTGTTGGGGCGTACAGACACAGTAGATTTATTGATCCATCTGGTGTGTTTGTAATGGAAGGGATAGTTTGTCCCTTCCTTACTTTTATCACACGAAATGAATTGAATGAACAACGGAGTAACAGGCAACAAAATAGAGGGTTTATTGACAGAGGATACCTATACCGTTTGATACAGGTAGAAGAGAGAAGTAGACGGTGTCCGGTTGAGGAAGAGGAAAAATGTAACGGTTCTCTGGCTGTCCGTGGGTTTTCTTCAAGTGAAGATAGTAGTAGTCTTTGAGTTAGACTACGGTAGCGGGAGAACAAAGGCTTTTCCGGGTTCCTCGTTGGTGCTCTCAGCGATGCGTCCCAGCTATGCCGAGGAGTTGTCTCTGCGAGGCTGTTGAATGATAAAGAGGGTGATTTTTCTTCTGCACCGGCTTTTATATTCAGAAGGGCAGATAACTCTGGTGTCGCTTCTCAAAGCCACCTGTCGGTGAATAAGCGACACCTAATGGCCAGCCGGTGCAGTTATGGATGAAAGGAGGAGGTAACTGCTACATAACCCCCTGCTTAGGCTGAAAGCCGACAGGAAATAAAAGGAAGTGTAGCAGTGAGAAACAAAAAAAAAAAAAAAAAATTGTCAATTAACAAATGTTTAAAGGGAAAAGAATGTTCTTTTACTTTTCAGTGAAAAGTTGTTTTGTTTTGAAAAATTGTTGTTTACTTTTTCAGAAAAGTTGTTTGTTGTGAAAGATTGTTCTTTACTTTTCGGCGCAAAGTTGTTTTTGAAAAATTGTTCTTTACTTTTCGGTGAAAAGTTGTTTTTTTGAGAAATTGTTCTTTACTTTTCGGTGAAAAGTTGTTTTTTTGAGAAATTGTTCTTTACTTTTCGGTGAAAAGTTGTTTAGTTTTGAAAAATTGATTTTTGAAGAAAAATGTTTTTTACGAAAGCAGAATGAAATATTTAAAAAAAATTTTTTTTTTAATGTTTTTAGGATTTTCCAATAAAGCGTTTTCTTTTTGTGTGTCTGAAAATATTACGATAGAGTACAAAGGATAAAAAAAAGCTAATTCTCTATATATAAAGTCTTACAAAGCTTTTTGGGCCAATGTACTCGCCGACCACTGCGTGTGGTGGTGATGTGCTTGTCTTTAGAATTTATGTTTCTGTTTACTGTTGGCAGAGTTGGTGTATGCAATGTGTAAGTAGGGGGAATATGTGGCTCTAGTGTTTTAGTATCTAAAAAGGCTCTTTTAACCCTATCTATTGATACTGTTTCTTTTTTGCCACCAATATCAATAGTGAATAGCTTATCAGTATGTGAAAGTACACGATAAGGACCAGTGTAAGGTGGAGTAAGAGGGGCTTTTACAGAGTCCTTTCTAAGAAAAACATGAGTCCACGAAGCAATGTCTTTAGGGACCGAAGATTTTATGGTCTGTTGCCTAGGGTTCATTGGTGGGAGCTCATTAAAATAAGCTCGCAGTCTGTCAGTGTACAGAGCTGGGTCCGTTGCCGTTAAATCTATTGGGGCCAGCATCTGACCCGGCAACGCTAGAGGTAGTCCGTAGACTAGTTTAGCTGGAGAGTATCCGAGATCCTCTTTGATCGCAGCGCGACAGCCAAGGAGGACAATTGGTACATACTCGCTCCATCGCTGCTGGTCAGGATAAGCACGCAACACGGCTTTCAATTGGCGATGGAATCGTTCTATCATCCCGTTGGAAGCTGGATGATAGCTGGTCGTACGGATACGTTTAATCCCTAAAATCCTGGAAAGTTCCTGGAATAGGTGGGATTCAAACTGTCCACCACGGTCGGTGGTAATAGTTGAGGGGACTCCATAGCGCGATATCCAGCCCGATATAAGGGCTCGCGCTACGGATTCAGCCGAAATGTCACTTAGAGGGATGGCTTCAGGCCACCGTGTAACACGGTCTATGCAAGTCAGGAGATAAGTAAATCCCTGACTGACAGGCCATGGTCCAACCAGATCAATATGAACATGGCTGAACCGAGCATCTGGGGTGCTGAATGTTCCAAGGGGTGCACGGATATGCTTGTGCACCTTTGACTTTTGGCAGGATACGCAGGAACGTGTCCAGGCAGTGATATCACGCCTCATATTTGGCCAGAAAAATCTAGCTGAAATTAGCTTCACTGTGGCTTTGCATCCGGGTGTGCCAAGTTGTGAAGGGTATCAAAAACAACCCTACGATGAGTCAGTGGAACAAAGGGGCGAGGTGGATCTGTTGAAGTGTCACAGATGATCTGCGTGTCCGAAGTGGGCACAGGCAGGTATTTGAATTTGCAAGTTGCAAACTCAGGTGACGACAGATCCAAAGTGTCCAGACGTGGCTGGTCTAAGGCCATCTGTTGGATATCGATATCCGAAGGTGAAGACAGAGAATTGATAGGAAGGCGGGACAAGGCGTCTGCCGCAGTATTCTGTTCACCAGAGATATGTCGGATATCGTTGGTAAATTGCGAAACAAAATCCAAGTGGCGAGTTTCACGAGGAGAATATTTGTCCGGCTTAGCACGCAGTGCGTAAGTAAGCGGACGGTGATCAGTGTAGATCACGAATTGACGGCCCTCGAGTGAATGCTGAAAGTGTTTCACTGCGAGGTACATTGCCAGAAGTTCACGGCCAAACGTACTGTAACGTTGTTCTGCCGGTTTCAGTTGTCTCGAAAAGTATTCGAGAGGTTGCAGTTGGCCTTGGTGCTGCTGTTGCAACATTGCACCTACAGCTGTGCCCGATGCGCCAACGACCAGTGAAAACTGGGCATCGGAAACAGGATGTGCAAGCAAGGATGTTGTCGCTAGTTTCTGCTTCACTTCATTGAATGTATTCAGCTGAACATCATTCAGTGAAATCTGCTCGTTTTTCTTCTTCCTGTTACGTAACAGGTCGGAAAGAGGAGACAGGAGATCTGCGCAGTGTGGGATAAAGCGTCTGTAATAATTTAACAGACCCAGAAAGTGCCTTAGTTGGCGAAGTGAAGTGGGTGGTTGAAGGTCTTGTAGAGCTTTAACCTTTTCAGGCAAGGGAGATATGCCTTCAGGGCTGATATTGTGGCCCAAGAAAACTAGTGACGAAGCATCAAATACACATTTACCAGGGTTAATCCTCACCTGGTATTGTTGAAACCGTTCGAACAGTAGGTGGAGATGAGTGACATGTTCCTCAGGTGAGGCACTTGCCACACGAATGTCGTCTATATAATTATAGACAAAGTCGAGATCTCGTACTATTTCGTCCATGAAGCGTTGGAAGGTACTAGCCGTGTTTCGCAAACCGAAAGGCATAGTTAAGAATTCGAACGCTCCAAATGGTGTTGATACCGCTGTTTTGGGTATGTCGGCCGGATTCAGTGGAATCTGATGGTAAGCCTTAACTAAGTCCAGTTTGGAGAAGGTCTTACAACCGTGCAGAGATGAAGCAAAGTCCTGTATATGTGGGATTGGGTAACGATCAGGTACCGTCATGGCATTGAGTCGTCGATAGTCCCCAGTCGGACGCCAATCACTGGAGCGCTTCGGGACCATATGCAAAGGGGAAGCCCATGGACTGGACGAGAGGCGTATAATTCCCAGTTGCAGCATATGGTTAAATTCCGCCTTCGCTGCTTTTAGTTTCTCTGCAGGTAAGCGACGAGGGCGTGAGAATACAGGAGCTCCTGTAGTCTCAATGTGGTGTTTTGTTGAGTGAGTGGGTTTGCTCACAACAAAATTAAGATTCGTTAACTCCGGGTAGGAGTGCAGAAGTGTCTGGTATGGGTCATCGGTAGAGGCAATAAAAAATACCGGGCTGATAGGTGGAGTGTTTGTTTTCAAACCACAGACAGAAAGTTCCGTATTAGCATCTATCAACCGATGTCTGCGCATGTCCACTAAAAGGTTAAAGTGGTGCAGAAAGTCCGAGCCCAGGATAGGGTACGGTAAATCAGCCACAGTAAATACCCACATGAAGTCTCTGCGTAATTCCAAGTCCAAAGAACGAGAAATTTGACCATACGTTGGAATTGGTGAATGATTTACAGCTTGCAGTGAAATTGGCGACACTGGTGGTTTCTCTTTGAGGAGCTTCAGTGGCCAAATGCTACAAGCGGCTCCCGTATCAACCAAGCAACGTGCCTGGGAAATGGAGTCCAAAAGAAAAAGTGCACGATAGTGTAGCTTCTGTGAAGACTGTGTCATGCTCAGGTCTCCAGAAATCAGTTTCCCTGGTTCGTAAATGAACAGGGGCTCTTGCATTGCCGTGCATGAGTGCCAAAGCGACTATTTATGAGGGTACTATCAGCGGATGCCTCTCCTTCCGCCAGTTCTCTCATTCTGCGGAGCAGCTCACTAGGCTTGCGGTCGCCTAAATGCTCATCGTGCACAAGCGTTTGAAAACGCTTTTCCGCTGAGAGCGATGTGCGTCGTAGGACCTCCCGCTTAATGCTGTCGTATGTGGAGCCAGGCGGAGTGTCTGTTATCAAGTCCTTGACAACTGGGGTTAAGGACGCAGGGAATGCACTAAATAAAATGTGCAATTGCCGCTGCTCCGCTATTGTATTTGCCGCGAAATAGGACTCTATTTGGGCGAACCATACTCGCACGTCGCCGGCAAAAGCAGGTACTGTGCTGCCCATCTTTTGGGATGAGGGGGGGGGGGTCCTATACAACAGACCAAAATGAAATCTACAGTCAATAAAGTGGGGGAAAAAACATTGTCATGAAAACATTCAAAAGAGAAAAAAAAAACGAAAGGAATTTTTTTAGTGTGTAGAAAACCAAGAAGTTAAAACAAAATAATAAGTATGTATTTTTGAAGAGCCAAAAAAGAATAAATAAATAAATGTTTACAAAGAGAAAATGTGTGGGTGTATTTTTCTTTTTTGTGTACTGGAGAAGAAGAAAAATAATGCGTGTACTCACTTTTTTTTTTTTTTTAGCCTTTTTAAAACAAAAAAAAAATATATTCGTAAAAAAAAGTTTGTTTTTTTTTTTTTTTTGTTAGAAGGCGAAAAGAGTTCTCAACTTTCGAAATAAAATGTTGGCTTTTTTCTTTTTTTTTTGAGTGTTGAAAATAACTGTCCTGTTTTTTTTTGTTTTTTTTTTAAACTGGTCGTCGCTGCTCGGTATAAACCCTCATTGCCGTATTTTGTTGTACTATGTTGTTCAACTCAATCTCGTGCGATTATTATTCTTCGGGGTCACCATTTGTTATGGAAGGGATGGTTTGTCCCTTCCTTACTTTTATCACACGAAATGAATTGAATGAACAACGGAGTAACAGGCAACAAAATAGAGGGTTTATTGACAGAGGATACCTATACCGTTTGGTACAGGTAGAAGAGAGAAGTAGACGGTGTCCGGTTGAGGAAGAGGAAAAATGTAAAGGTTCTCTGGCTGCCCGTGGATTTTCTTCAAGTGAAGATAGTAGTAGTCTTTGAGTTAGACTACGGTAGCGGGAGAACAAAGGCTTTTCCGGGTTCCTCGTTGGTGCTCTCAGCGATGCGTCCCAGCTATGCCGAGGGGTTGTCTCTGCGAGGCTGTTGAATGAAAAAGAGGGTGATTTTTCTTCTGCACCGGCTTTTATATTCAGAAGGGCAGATAACTCTGGTGTCGCTTCTTAACGCCACCTGTCGGTGAATAAGCGACACCTAACGGCCAGCCTGTGCAGTTATGGATGAAAGGAGGAGGTAACTGCTACATGTTTAGATGCAGTGAAATTAGGCGTTTAGTGGCTGAATCACAGAGTTGTAGATTTTGAAGCAGTGAGTTTCTGACTGCGAAACCAACACTGTGTTTGCGGACTTCCTTTTCCTTGTCAGAAGAAGGTATAGTCTGAGTCCTTTAGGCATCCGGAGTCTGCTAAGCGAGTTTCTTGTAGTACAGCAATGTCTACTTTTAGTCTCAATAGCTCGTTGTTGATGATGGCAGTTTTTCGGATATCGGAGATGTTGAGTATGTCAGTAGATAGGCCAGTCGTCATAATACGGACATTCCAGCACTCTAGCTTAAGTGCTGGTTTCTTTGTACTTCTTTTGCTTTTGTTTGGTGCAATAGTTTCTGACAACTTGGAATTATCCTATGCCTTACGCACCCAGTAAAGCAGGTGGTCAGTGGTAGGATAGCACCTTACTGGCTGAGGATAGCTCAGCTTTATGACACATGCGGTAGCTGTCCAATGATGTTAAATTACCTCTCCCATCGTCGGGATCTACCCCTGGCGCCCAGCTGTACGCCAATTGAGCTGTAGGCTTAACCGATAACTGTCGCTCCCCTGTTTAGTCCTATACAGATGCATAGCTGAAGCTGAAATACTGTAGTGATTAAGACAATAGTGCATGGAAGGTAGACAAAACTCATATGATAATCAGCGTAAAATATTTATTTTGCAATAAAAATTAATGCAAGTTTTTTAGATACTAAAGTCCATTATGAAAACATATATATGAAAAGCTATGGTAGCATAAAAGTGTAGTGACGGCGTGGAAGGGAACAGTCGTCACATACAGGCGTGAAAATTATGTTAAGCGATATCTGCATCACGAGAGGGTTGCATTATGCAAATTAGGTGCGGTTAGCAACGGAGAAGAGTAAATAAAAGGAGGGTTGCGCTGGAAGCAAGGAAACACGGTTCATGAAGTTCCCGATATCATCACACGACGAAATGTGTTCTTGTGTGGAAGGCTTGTTAGGCACTTCCCGTTGTGTGGCATGCGGAGTGATTAAGAGGAGAGCCAGTTCGATTACAAAAGGCTGGGATGGCAAAATGACCGACTCTTTTCTCTGGAATATGATGTGCGAGACTATTGATGCAGTAAGGCAGAGTGATCCAGCTTGTGGAGACTGGTGCGTGAACGTCCGGGAAGTGAATGTGTGGGTCGATGCCAGCTCACTAGCAACTGGGGTGGCATTGGAAAGACACAGGACAGTGTTGGAGGACGTTTGTTGGTTGCGACCTGAGAACGATGTCCTGCATATTAATTTAGCTGAACTGAACGCCGTGTTGAAGGGCATCAACTTGGCTTTACAGTGGCAGAGCAAGGTATTGCATATAAAGACCGACTCTGCATGTGTGTACCACTGGGTGTCGGCACTCTAACTGAGAAAGCACGAGTTTGCACCAAAGCAACCAGTGAGATGCTAATTAGGAGATGGTTGAGCACACTCAAGGAGCTGGTGATGGAGTACAAGCTCTCGGTGAGCGTAACGTTGGTTGCATCGATTTAAAACGTGGCCGACTACCTGATGTGCATGCCACAGCGGTGGTTTGACGCAATGAAAAGGGAAAGGGGGCCTGAGCCCTGATCGGTGCTGTACACGTAGATGAACTAGACGCGGCCCGGATCATGTCTATTCACAAACGCAGTTGACACCCAGGAGTGTGATGCACAACTTATTTTGCCAGAAGAGTTTGTCCCGCAACAGCGAAAGCCACAGTTAAGTCAGCTATACGAACGTGCGTGAAATGCCAATCAATGGATCCAGCACCGGTCCACTGGGAGAAGAGAAAACTGGCAAAGGTTGGGGATGGACATTACACATTACGGTGGTTATCATTTAGTAACTATCACAGATTCTGGTCTGCCGCGGTTTTCTGTGCGGAGGCAGTTGGCACGACAGGACTCGGCAAGCGTAATTGGTCAATTGAAAGTTGTCTTTTTTGAGCGTGGCCCATCGTGGGAGCTACTCACGGATAATGACATAGCCTTTCTCAGCAGGGAATTCAGGATTTTCGCAGATGAGTGGGGCGTGAACCTGAGATACCATTGCGCATATGCCCCGGCCAGGAATGGAATAGCGGTGACCCTAAAAGACGATGACTCACATTTGTCTGCACCAGCCAATGCGATCTACCGTTATGTAGTGAGGATAAAAGGGTTTGATGTGGTGCCACCATCAGCAGGTCCTGAACACGGTCCTTACCAGATTGGAGACTGCGTGTGGGTGAAGTCACCGGAGAATCGTTGCACCACGAGATTTGGCCACGGTCGAGTAACAGAACTAATCAGTCCACAGTCTGTCGTGGTGAATGGAATACCCAGACATGTGAAGGGCCTGCGTCTCCGCTACAGTGTCCTCTCACTGGAGGAGGTTTCTGACAGTGCAGCATCTTCAGAGAGTCTGATAACTGACGACGACACAGAGTCGGATGATTCACCTGAGACGGAAGTAGAGGCCCGCACTATCAAAGAAGCCCACGTTTCTGAAAAAGCCCCACTTTTGCAAAGGAACATCCGGCAAAGACAACCGCCGGGGTGTCATCTTTGTGATCATGAGATCAGGGGGTAGTGTAGTGACAGCGTGGAAGGAAACAGTCGTCACACGCAGGCACAAACCCATTAAATTACAGGAAGGGATATCCGCATCACGAGAGGGTTGTATTATGCAAATTAAGTGCGGTTAGCGACGAAGAAGGGTAAATAAAAGGAGGATTTTTTGATCGACAGTGTTAGTTTTGTGATGAACATTGAGTTGTTCACATGCGTGTCAATAGAAAGGAAAGAACAGAAAAGAACGGTATTTTCAAGGAACGAAAGAACAATTCGGCGTTATGTTATCACACTCGGCAGCTCTTTGATACGATAGAGGCATGTTCAAAAAGATATCAGGCATCTTGACTAGAAGTCCTCTGGCTTTTGAGACCGTAGGCTTCAGCATGACAATCTGGAACTAGGAAAATCTCTAATGTTCAGCACTGTCAAATATAGTAGGTTTATTATTATATATGGTGAAGCAGAGAGGATGGATTTTTATGAAAATTCACAAAATCATTAATTTTAGGTTCAAAATTGTTTTATTGATATCAATGTGTTTGTATTGAATTAGCATTTGAGAATATCAAATTTGTAAACCAACATCCCGGATATGTGCTGTCCGTTTTTATTGATGTATTTCTAAAGGAATTCTTGGAAGTTGGCCTCCACTCTTTCCAGAATTGTTCTGTCGATTAGGACAACTTCCACATATATCTTTAGGTTTCACCACAAGAAATCACCACAAGAAAGCATGCCATTGAGATGAAGATTGGCTTCATCACTCATAAACAAAATGAGGTTGTCTTTTACCTAAAAAAATGCTTTCATCTGACGTGCAAAGTTACACCATTGTGCATACTCTTCTGGTCTCAACTGTTCCCCAATGATCAATTTATAGTAATCGAAATTCAGGTCTTTATGAAAAATATACCTTATCGAACGATTATGAATGGTAAGTTATTCACACAGTGCAGCAAAGCTGTTCTGACGTGTTTTACATTTTCTGTTGTGCAGACCGTTCATTGGCCGCAAAACTCATGCTGAACCGTTGTGACAAAAACACTGTTGTAGGCGAACACGTGGTGCTCTATCATTTACAACTTAAACTAAAAAAAAATGGTAAGACACCATGAAACTTTCTCATCCTGTACTAGTACATACAAGGTGTGCTTGAAAAGTAACGGCACTGATGTTAACTCCACAGGAGGTCTAACCACATTTATCTATCAGGATGTAAAATTACTTAACGATATCTTATTTATTTAAGGGAAATGAATAAATAAGTTCAATCATATTTACACTTAAATGTAAATGCATATTGACCTACACACTAAATTTGATAATGTTACATTGAGACATTTAGTTGTTGTAAGCAGTTATATGGAATCATGACTCTTTTATGCACCCCATGTGACCTTGGGGGGGGGGGGAGATAATGAGGTTCTTTGTGTTTTATTTGTGTCAATTTGGAAACTCAATACCTACTGTAAAAACAAACATAACAGCTGAAATAATAATAGTGTATGACATGTTTATTTATTTACAGTGAAGTAGCAAATCCGATTTTTGCTTGAGTATCATCTGCAATAGTTGGATGCACACATTCATTTATTTTGAAAAGCGTAGTCAGTGGGTGCACTATGACAGCTCTTTATGAGATGACAAACTTTAACCACACATTTTCAGATAGCTTTCATGCATGTTCTGTCAAGCATACGTGTACAAACTTTATACAAAGCTTTTAAAGTTATACATGAAAAAAGAGAATAACCTGTAACTAGTGATAACAATAAACTCTTCAGAGAAAAAAAATGATAAACTGCAGGAATATGTAACACAAGGTCGGAAAGTGGGGGAAGAGTCAAGCCAGCACCCCTAAAGAAGGAGCACTCTGGCCTAGCAAAAATAGCCTGGGCAACCCCGTCGGCATTCCCCGGTAAGGGCGCCTCAGGCAGCAAGCAATAAACTTACTCCTCCCAAAAGAGGGGAGGCAAGGCCTGGGAGGGTGCACCTCTTAGGAAAACCCAGGACAGTATACCTCAGCCCGGCAGATAAAAGGCCACCGAAATGGCCCAGTTCCTGCTGGACTGATTGTCGAGAACGAATCCTCAACTGGTAATACCATACCCCATCCTGACGTCCTCAATCAACCGAAGTTAATGAGAGACTGATCGGGCTGGGGTTGGTGCCAGGTATTTAATCGCTTCCCACAAAGCAATATGTGACACAAGGTCGGAAAGTGGGGAGATCAAGCCAGCCAACGCCCCTAAAGAAGGAGCACTCTGGCCTATCAAAAATAGCCTGGGCAACCCCGTCGGCATTCCCCGGTAAGGGCGCCTCAGGCAGCAAGCAATAAACTTACCCCTCCCCAAAAAGGGAAGGCAAGGCCTGGGAGGGTGCACCTCCTAGGAAAACCCAGGACAATATACCTCAGCCCGGCAGATAAAAGGCCACGTAAATGGCCCAGTTCCTGCCGGACTGATTGTCGAGAACGAATCCTCGACTAGTATTACCCCATCCCGACGTCCTCAATCAACCGAAGTTAATGAGAGACTGATCGGGCTGGGGTTGGTGCCAGGTATTTAATCGCTTCCCACAAAGCAATATGTGACACAAGGTCGGAAAGTGGGGAGATCAAGCCAGCCAGCGCCCCTAAAGAAGGAGCACTCTGGCCTATCAAAAATAGCCTGGGCAACCCCGTCGGCATTCCCCGGTAAGGGCGCCTCAGGCAGCAAGCAATAAACTTACCCCTCCCCAAAGAGGGAAGGCAAGGCCTGGGAGGGTGCACCTCCTAGGAAAACCCAGGACAATATACCTCAGCCCGGCAGATAAAAGGCCACGTAAATGGCCCAGTTCCTGCCGGACTGATTGTCGAGAACGAATCCTCGACTGGTATTACCCCATCCCGACGTCCTCACTCAACTGAAGTTAATGAGAGACTGATCGGGCTGGGGTTGGTGCCAACACTGAGAAGCAGGTGCTCCCAGTATTTATGGTGAGTGGAAGAGTCCAAGTAGTCTGTTATAGGTAAGGTACCATAACAATTACCCCATAAATTTAGATTGCCGGTAGACCCAACCGGACAATTGTGGAAGTAATATAGTGCCTTGGTTTGTATGCCGTTGTTAGAACAGAACAAACTGTTGGTGTTGGCGTCTGTCTCTCTGTCGGATAGCAACATCATGTTTGAATCTATCGGGTCATGTATTTACGCATTCTCTACCTCAAGCTGATCAGAAGTTAGCCACAGTGGCCAGGTATAAGCTCGACACAGAGTTAATAGCCCTTAATTTAGCCAGGACGAAATTCATGCTCTTGACTGAAGATGATGCGAAGAAATGCGAGACACTAAAAAGAAAGATAAAACGAAAAAATAGAAGACAAATGAGGCAAGGGGAAAGATGATAGTAGGTGTTCCTAAACAAACTTTTGTTTTTATTTGTATGTTTTGTGTGTGTATTATTTTAATTAAAATAACTAATGGCAAACATTATGAAAGAAAATAAGATCATTTTTTCGAGTGGCTTATAATACCAGTTTTGACAGAAGGATGTAACTAAAAAGAATTCTCGTTGGTCTGCGAAAAAAAAGGGACAACTAAGTTAAATGAAGAGAACAATTTTGAATGCTAACGGTTCTGTTTGTTTGTTTTTTTTTGGGGGGGGGGCTTAATTTTGATGGTAAAAATTCACTGATGTAAAACATCTTGAGTTTGTTATCAAGAGAACGTATGTTTTAACAATTGTACGAATTAAAAAAATTTTCAAACAAATTCGGAACATTTACTAAATTATTATTATTTTATATTTTGAGCTCAAATAATGTATACACTATTGAGCTATTACCCCCAACCTTGTGTGAATTTAAAGAAATTTATATCATGGACTCTCCCGTCGATTTCGACGTATGAGGTCTTGACAACTCAAAATTTGTTTAGTCTACGATGGATGTAGCATGCTTACATTTACTCAATCGTAAATGGCATTTGAGTCCTGCGAGAGATTTGCAAACCAGCCCACAATGGATGCAAGAAGGAAGATCTTGAGAAAAATCGGCTGGGATACTTGTAGATGTTTTTGTTCTTTCACGTCTTTCGCGCGGTTGATCAATGGTAGTTACAGAGAACCGCCTGATGCCCCTCTGGCAGTCAGATCGCCATTCCTTCCGTCGAGAAGCAAGCTGTTCAAAATCACGATATGCAATATTGATAGATGTCAAATTCATCTTCAACTTGTCTTTAAAGCGAAGCAGCGATCGACCCACATTTCGCCTTCCACTGTTGAGCTCGCCGTACATCAGTTGTTTTGGTATTCTATCATCTTCTATACGTAAGACATGTCCTGCCCAACGCAGTTGTGATTGCATCAAAAAGCTTTCAATTCCGCCAATACCGCAGCATGTAAATAGGTCTGCATTAGACATCCGATTTCTTAGGGTGACACCACAAATTGTTCTAAGGCAATTTTTGTGAAAGACATCAAGCTTCTGAATGTGGCTGCGATAGACTGTCCATGATTCCGATCCATAAAGCAGTGATGTTAGCACAACTGCTCTATACACAAGTACTTTTGTTCTCAAACTTATCCCCCTGTCCTTCCATAACCGATGACGCAGTTTTCCAAAGGCAGTGGTTGCTTTCGCAATTCGGTTAAAGATTTCGTCATCAAGGGAGGCACTCCAATTTATCTTACTCCCAAGATAAGTGAAGTTTTTCACATATTTCAGATCTTTACCGTTCACTTGGATTGGAATATCTGGAAAACAGTGTACTGGTGGTCGTTGCTTTACTGGTGGCCATTGCTTCACACCCTGAACTTGTTTAGGCATGAGGCGAGGTTGGTGAATCACTTCTGTTTTCTTGATGCTGATTGTCAGACCAAAAGCCTTGCAAGCAGTCGAAAACCTGTCCACAAGCAGTGGCGCTTCCTCCCGAGATGTTGCACAAAGTGCAGCGTCATCTGCAAACAAAAGATCCCTGATAACAGTTTGTCGAAGAAAGGTCTTAGCTTTGAAACGTTGCTGGTTGAAGAGACCACCACTTGTTCTAAATTTAAACTTCACTCCAGTATCTATATCAGCGAAAGCATATCTCAGCATAACTGAAAAGAACAAAGCAAATAGCACAGGTGCCATTACGCAACCCTGTTTGGTACCATTTGTCACATTGAAAGGTTCTGAAGACTCTCCATTTGAAACAACCGATGCCTTCATTCCATCATGGAAAGAAATAATTACATTCAGCATGTTGTCAGGTATTCCCAGCTTGTCCAACACTTTCCAGAGGGCTTCGCGGTTTACTGTGTCAAAGGCCTTTGTAAGGTCAATGAAAACCATATACAACTCGTCGTTCTTTTCCCGAACTTTCTCGGCAACCTGGCGGAGGGAAAAGATCATATCGACAGTACCCCGACCAGCACGGAAACCGCACTGAGATTCGGGATAGATATCATCAACAAGGTGTTTAATTATTCTGTTGAGAATAAGCCTTGCCAAGACCTTCCCTGCAATTGACAAAAGTGAGATGCCTCGATGGTTGTCACAGATGTTTCTATTACCTTTATTCTTATACAAGTGTTGAATTAATGCATCTTTGAAATCCTGAGGGACATTTCCACCTTGCCAGATCTTCACAAAGAGACTGTGCAGCTTCTTCACTAGTGTCTGGCCACCGTACTTAAACACCTCAGGAGGTAAGGTGTCTTTCCCTGACCTTTTGCCTGACGACATTTGCCTAATAGCAACGAAAACTTCATGTATTGCTGGAAGGAAGGAGAGTTCAGGAATCTCAGGTCGTTCAGTGATAGATGAAAGTAATTAAAATAACTAATGGCAAACATTATGAAAGAAAATAAGATCATTTTTTCGAGTGGCTTATAATACCAGTTTTGACAGAAGGATGTAACTAAAAAGAATTCTCGTTGGTCTGCGAAAAAAAAGGGACAACTAAGTTAAATGAAGAGAACAATTTTGAATGCTAACGGTTCTGTTTGTTTTTTTTGGGGGTGGGGGGGCTTAATTTTGATGGTAAAAATTCACTGATGTAAAACATCTTGAGTTTGTTATCAAGAGAACGTATGTTTTAACAATTGTACGAATTAAAAAAATTTTCAAACAAATTCGGAACATTTACTAAATTATTATTATTTTATATTTTGAGCTCTAATAATGTATACACTATTGAGCTATTACCCCCAACCTTGTGTGAATTTAAATAAATCTATATATATATATATATATATATATATATATATATATATATATATATATATATATATATATATATATATATATGGGGTAAGGTACACGATAAATCATGAAAATGAAATACCATGGTAGACAAAATGTTTGAAAAAAGACAAACGGAAAACAGGTTAGAATGCAGGAGAAAAACAAAAGACAAGAGATTTGACCGGTTTCGTTCGTATTATCGAACGCCTTCAGAAAAAGATTTGGAAACAATTTTATTTTATTTTGAAGGCACACAATGAGAGAAGGAAAAGATGATCCGATTGGACCATATGAGAAGACCCTTAGCTACATTGAAATATGATTTGACAAGTAGGTGACATATTCCTCTTTATTTCTCATTCTTTTTTATATACCTTCATCCATTTTCCTTTTCTTTTTCATTTTCGCACCCACCGAGCAGGCAAAGGGGGGTCGGTAGGTGGAGGGGGTAAAGGCGATAAGAGGGAAGAAGACAGAGAAAGTAACCAGGATAAACACACATAAAGTGGACGATATATACATAAACATGCGATACAATTATGTATGTGAATATATATAAGAATAAATAAACACAAATTGAACCCTCACAACATAGGAGTGGGCATGAAATTGATATACCGAACACAAGCCTCCAAAAATTAATCGGAAAATATCAAAGATAGGTCTGCTATGAGACGAATAAGCAGACCTATCTTTGAGATTAATTTTTGGAGGCTTGTGTTCAGTATATCAATTTCATGACCACTCCTATGTTGTGAGGGTTCAATTTGTGTTTATTTATACTTATATATATTTACATACATAATTGTATGCATGTTTATGTATATATCGTCCACTTTATGTGTGTTTATCCTGGTTAGCTTCTCTGCCTTTACCCCCTCCACCTACCGACCCCTTTTTACTGCTCGGTGGGTGCGAAAATGAAAAAGAAAAGGAAAATGGATGAAGGTATATAAAAAAGAATGAGAAATAAAGAGGAATATGTCACCTACTTGTCAAATCATATATTAATGTAGCTAATGGTATTTTCATATGGTCCAATCGGATCATCTTTTCCTTCTCCCATTGTGTGCCTTCAAAATAAAATAAAATTGTTTCCAAATCTTCACTTTTTCTGAAGGCGTTCGATAATACAAACGAAACCGGTCAAATCTCTTGTTTTCTGTTTTTCTCCTGCATTCTAACCTGTTTTCCGTTTGTCTTTTTTTCAAACATATATATATATATATATATATATATATATATATATATATATATATATATATATATATATATATATATATATATATATATATATATACTGTGTGTGTATTTAGCAGCATTCTTTCATTTAAGCAACCATTGTTAAAAATAACAGAATTATCTGCTTACTTATACCTTTTTTATTTTTTCAATTTTTAAATGATCTTTTTTGTGTTAAAATCAAAAAAATAATTTATGTTCCATATATATCACAAACGTTTTCGATTCTTCGTCGAATCATCTTCAGGTAATAAAAACAAATGAACAAAAAAGCTGAAGAAAAGAAGATGCCAAAAGAACAAACTCACACAGTTCCAGGAAAGACGTTAACAATTTAAAGTCCTGGACGCCAGAATTAGCGTAAAATTGTATTATATATATATATATATATATATATATATATATATATATATATATATATATATATATATATAGGGCTTTACGCACTACACTGCTTTTGGAGCTGCTCCTGCTCCCGCTCCTGCTCCAACGCCCAAAATTGGAGCTGGCTCCTCTCACGCTTCCCATTTTCAAAAAGGAACCGCTCCTGCTCCAACTCCTATAAAAAAACGGAGCCGCTCTTTTTCAGCGCTCCATAATGAAAATATACCTTCTTTCATAAACGTTCTATTCTGCCAATGAGTGGTCGAAAGCTAGGGGTGGGCGTCAAAGGATCTCATCAATATGCGTGGGGATGTCATTTTAAGTGTAAAACCGTAAGATAATATTTGACAAAATCTCGCTAATATTTTGAGAGTTATAGGAGAACATGTCAGACGAAGTATAGGATTATACGTAAATTTTCGTTTCCTGAGGTATAAATTGAAATAGAAAAATCCCTCAAGTATTTTAAAACAATTTGAATTTTCATTACATTAACAACCTATTTTTTCAGGGAAGGAAAATTTGACCTGATATTTTTTCTATTTATTTTGGAAGGGAATTTAGATTTGTTTTAAGTAAATAAAGTTTTACTTTTAAACATTATTAGTGATTATTTCCTTTTTAAAGAAAACCTTTCTCTGTGAGAGGAGAGACAGCCAGGCCAACATTAATCGTTGTGTGGTTGTTTAACATTTGTTTGTTTTACGAACGTAACTATATTGTATAATGTATATTATTATTTACCGCAGAGAAACACGCAAGTATTTTCAAACAAATCGCTTTATCCAATTTTTTTTTCAATAGTACAATTTTGGGCGAAAAAAAACAATGAAGTTTATTTTTTAAAGATTGAATAAAAAATATATTTTTCATAAGTTGGCCAAAAAATATCAATAAATTGCCAATAATCAATTCAGAGATTCATTTAATGTCTTAAAATTTCATGCAAAATATCTGGCCTAGACCTTGGGAGTTGAAAAAATATTGGGTCAAATTTTCCTCCCCCGAAAAATTAAGTAGAGTAAGTTTTCCTAGGTCGGGCAAAAACATTTATTAAAATTAAATATTTGCATAAAACAGGTCAAAACGTATATATTTGAAATTTTTAACAAAAACAAACTGTTTACAATTTTAATATTCGATAATAGATTTTTAAGATAAAGAAAGATATCTAATCTACTTTCGGTTCTAAAAAAAACAAAACAAATTAGTCAGAAAGTCTAATTATTTGCTTTTTTAAATTAAAATTTAAGATATTTTCTTTAATTTTATTAAGTTTAAATATCGGTTTAATTGTAGAATAGAAACCGCTGCTCAATTTGCTTGGTATTCGCCCAAATTTTGGATGAAACTGATTGTTGGTCTTAATTGTATTTTTGGTCCTGAAATAAAATACTCATTTACTCTTTAAAGTGTTGAGAATTTAACTTTAATTCCAGGTTTTAATTGCTGGCGATCAAGTTGGTTTTTATTGGTTTTTTCCTTGGACTAAATATATTTTTTCCTTGGACTAAAGATATTTTTTCTGCTTTAACATTTTATTACACACAAAAAGAAAAAAACTTTGAACCTTCTATTTACAAAAGCAAGTTTTTAACGGAATTTAACGAATTTAAAAGCAAACATGAAAAGGTTAAAACATACTAGTCGTGAATTTAAGAATAACAAAATGTCGCCGAATAGACGACCGGTAAAAATGTGGCATAAAAGTTCAATTTAATATATGCTAAAAAATAAATTAGAATTTTTTGTCAGGACAAAATGTACCATTTCACCCCAAAAATCGATTTTATCGAACATTTGGGTGAATACCTATAGAGTCGATGCTTAGGGCTCAACTGTACGACCAGTTGAGCAGCAAGATAAGTCAGACTGTTGAGCAGCAAGTTTATAACAAGGCTAGAATGTTCCATTATGCTCAGAAGGGAAAGTCCATTCTCTGTGTTCTGATTGGCTGAGATTCACAAGTGGCCATTTTAGTGTATAAATGTTCATTCATTCGAACAAGCACTCCCCCATGAGATGGATGCCAGTTGAGGCCCTTATGCCGGTAAGTGTTAGTTTAATTCTATATCTCCCCCCTCCCCTCAGTACGCGAACGCAATGGTCTTTGGGGAAGAATGAGTTCCTTCTGGCCTGGTTGATTGTGTTGCAAGTTTTCTGAGGAATCTGCGGTTTCGCAAAGTGATTCTGCCTGACCCATCAATCCTGATCCGATACTGACGGTTAGGGAGAGTTTCGACAACACGACCTGTTGTGTTCCATCGACGATTATTTGCACATTGTATTGATACTCTTTCTCCTTCTTTGAGTGGGCATAAAGTATGCACTGTGCGATTGTACTGCTTGGTGAGGTGAGCATTGCGCTGAGATAAGCTTATCTCACGGTTCCTAGCTGCAGCTATCCATTTTGCATGTGGTTTATATAGTGCGGGTTGAGATGGTATGAAGTCACGAAGTCGGCGGTGGAGCAAGAGTTGTGCTGGGGATAGACCAATGCCTTGGATAGGGGTGTTGCGATATTGCAGGATGGCTCTGGCAACACTGTCATTATTCAATGAGCCCTGGGGACCTGTATTTCCATGAATTATCCTCTTCGCTGTTTTTACAGCTAACTCTGCTCGGCCATTAGATTGAGGATATGCCACTGAGGACTGTCTGTGCTTCACACACCATGTTTTGAGGAATTGCTGAAACATGTTGGAATTAAAAGGTGGGCCACCATCGCTACTAAGTTCTTCTGGAGTGCCATATGTGTGGAATAGTTTCCGACAAATAGATATTAGTTTTGAGGTGATGGCATGACCTGGTTTAAGATGATACAAAATAATCCAGCCAGTGAGTCTGTCTGCACAGACAAGGTATGCAATATGTCCGACATAAAAAAGGTCCATCACTATCTGCTGGAAGGGCCAATCTGGAGCTTGGGTTAATACAAGTGGTTCAGGTGGCTGACTTGGGGCAATGCTTGTGCAGATGAGGCAATTGGCTCGAAAGTTGCATATTGATGCATTCATACCGGGCCAATACACCGATTTATTGGCACGGGCTTTCATTCCAACCACGCCCTGGTGGGCTGAGTGTAGATAACGTAGTACTTTTCCTCTGAGAGATTTGGGTACCACGATTCTCGCATCCATCAGTGCTAAGCTCCTGTCAGTGCTTAGTCGATGGCGTACATCCCAGAAGTTACGGATTTCCGGTTCAGTAAGTGAACGTTTGGATGGAAAACCTAGCTGTATTGTGTTGATCAGAGTCGTGTAAGAGGGATCATTTCGGCCTGATGCACGTATGTGATCAGCAGACAGGATTGTATCGTTGTCTTTAAAATCGTTCATGGCCTGCTGGGTTGCTACCTCCACCATAGCATCTATTTTATCCGAGAGATGGATGTCTTCAGAGGAAGGGATGTAAGGGTTCTCATTGTAGGGACTGGGTTGCGAGAGACGGCATCGGAACCCTGATGCAACTTTCCTGGGCAGTGTTGGATTGTAAAAAAAAGTGATTTCTCTTTAAGCTTAAAGAGGCGCGGGTTATGTATCTTGCTCAGGTCCCTGTCACCAAATACTCCTAGTAAGGGCTGGTGGTCTGTTACTACTATTACGTTAGGGCAGCCCATAATTAATATACGGCATTTGTCTAATGCCCAGGCGATTGCTGCTGCTTCGCCTTCAATGGGTGCATATCGGCACTCCGCATCTGTGCAAAATCTGCTCCCTGCAAATACGATGCGCCAGCCATCAGGACAACATACCGGTGCTTTCTCAGTGGAGCATATACAGTGTTTTTGTAATAGCAGGAAACCCATACCTTCTTTACTCCAGTCTGGAGCAAGGCAGGTTGCTCTGTTAATATCAAAGGTCGTTATACCCTTTTTTACCAAATTCACAATGATTTGCCTGGATGTGAAAAATGCATTCTCGAGATCCTGATTCCAAATGAAGCATGAATTTTGTTTGACAAGGTCTCGAAAGGGAGACATTATGGTGCTTAGGGAATGTGCCCATGCTACTTGGTTAACTAATCCAAACCAAGACCTTGCATCAGTTATATTCTTTGGGATAGGAAAGTTGGCAATTGCATTAAGTAAATTCTCGGAAGGGGCTACTCCTGATGATGTTATTTGAAGGCCTCCAAACTGAACCACATCTTTGCAAAATTGGAATTTATTTTTGTTAAGGACAATTCCGTTTTTTGCGCAAAGCGATAGGTAGTCAAATGTATGATAGAAGGCATCTTCTATACTGTTGTCAAAAAGTAGCATATCATCAACGACCTTCACTTTGCGAGGAATGTTCTTAATGATCTCATCATATCTATGCGTATAGGCATCACCGGAGGCTAAGTATCCCTGAGGCATGCGGAGATACATGAAACGACCCCATTCTGTGATGAAAGTTGTAAGTGGCTGAGATTCCTCATTTAGAGGGATTGAATGATAACCATCCATTGCATCTAAGACGGTTTTTTTTTTGTTGGGTGGCACCTGTAATGCCAATTGGAATGGCGAGCTAGTGTGATGTGTTTCTCGTTTGCACTGCGAGTTTAAATGCTGATAGTCCACCGTTCTTCTTGGTTTTCCATCTTTTTTTGCAGTGATTACCATAGTGCTGCACCAATCGGTAGGGGTACCAACGGGCACTGGAGTAAGCATGCCTCTTTTAACATCATCCCAAAGTGCGAGTCGTACTTGCTCCTTGAAATGATAAGGCACAGGAATTGGGTTGTGTCTGGCTTTTGGGACCGCTTCCTCTTTAAGGTGAATATGGGCGGCGGGGCCGGACATAGATGGGTACACCCCATTGTTTTTGAACGTTGTCTTGGCAAAATGCTCTAGGAGCCAATCCTTAAGTCTACTAATGTTTTCTTCCGTTGGGCTGAAGGGAAGGCTTTTGGGGCGACTTGGCAATTGATTCACATACTCAATATGTTGTATTGCGATATTTGCCTGGGTTGAAAATGTTGCCGCAGGGTTTGGGAAATCTTCAGGCAGCATTCCCACATCAATGCATGCTGCCTTGCTGAAATAAAGTCGCTGGATCCCATCACATATGTAAAGGACTTGCTTGGTTGTTCTTCCACAAACTTCGAATTTCACAGGTAACCATCCCTGACAAACAAGTGTGAAATCTCCCACAGTCCGAACGATTTTTCTTGATGGTACTAAGTTATTCATTGTGAGCCCCATGTTAAACAGATTCTTTGATCCCCCTAGACATATAGTGGCCCCACTATCAGGGAAAATCTTCAGCTTTGTTCGGTAGTCACCAGGGATGTTCTTCGCTTGTCTGGGATCTGGATTTGGTGAAAATGGGATAACATACGCATCTATTTCTGCTATTTGATTTTCACTTGCGGTCGTATATGTATCCCTTGTCTGGTTAAATATGATGTGAGCGATAAGAGAATCCATGGGAGCCTCGTCAATTCCAATACAGGGTTTCTTTGCTCGGCACACTCTTGAAAGGTGGTTAAGTTTCCCACAAGTGCTGCATGTTTGACCCCATGCTGGACATTTTAACTGGCGAGAGCTTGTTCCTGGGATACCATGATAATGGCTACCACAACCCATGCAAGCTTGAAAGTTATCACGTTTGGCAGAGTTGCTGATACTAACATGACCTTTATTAGCTTGGGCACTGGTTTTCTGCTTGCGGTACGTAGATATCCGTGCAATAGCCATGTCAGAGGTGTCAGTCATTGAAGTTTGGTCTTTCAATGCCGATTCGAACGCCTCAGAATGGCGAACATTTTGTTCGAGAGTTGTAAGTGTTCCAGCTTTGGCCAGCAGGTCTGCTTGGAGGGTATTGTTTGCTATTCCCCTGATGAGCTGGTCCTTGATGTACATGTTAGACAGGTCATGCTCACAAAGAGGACATAAAAAGTTGCAGCCCAGGGCTGTGGCCCGGAGGCGGACGAGATAGTTCTGTATTGTCTCAGTCTCACCCTGTGACATGGAGGCAAAAGTAAGGTGGTGAACGATGGGATTCGACCTTTGAGTGACCAATGCCTCTATCATTCCTAGTAGCTTGTCTGGGTCAGTGGTGAAGAATTTAGGGTGAATGTTGACTATAGCATTCTGGACGAACTCATCAGCAGAACTGTATAGCTGTATATTGGTCTGAGATGTTGGCATACTCGTCATCTTGGTGAATACTTGAAATGACCCCCCAACAATTCAGAAAATTCAGGATTGACGAGCAATCAATCCTGAATTTTCTGAATTGTTGGGGGGTCATTTCAAGATGGAGCTGGGGCAGTTTAGCGGCTGGTGTTACCTCAGCAGAGAGTTCCTTAGCTTCTTTAAGGATTGAGAGAGCTTCTCCCATTGTCGCGATCCCTAACTCTTTTAACATGGCCCGATCCATCATTTGCAGGTTCCTTTTTGTCAGCTTTTCACTTGCAAATGTGGCAGCATAAGTTCGAGCTGAGTTAGCAGAGATCCCTGCTTTGAGGAGGTACTGCTCCCAATCTTCAGGATCCATATATCCTGTTCGTAGCGCCATATAGAGTCGATGCTTAAGGCTCAACTGTACGACCAGTTGAGCAGCAAGATAAGTCAGACTGTTGAGCAGCAAGATAATGCCTGTTTATAACAAGGCTAGAATGTTCCATTATGCTCAGAAGGGAAAGTCCATTCTCTGTGTTCTGATTGGCTGAGATTCACAAGTGGCCATTTTAGTGTATAAATGTTCATTCATTCGAACAAGCACCCCCCCATTAGATGAATGCCAGTTGAGGCCCTTATGCCGGTAAGTGTTAGTTTAATTCTATAATACCGAGCGAAATGGGCGAGAAAATCCAACGGCCCTTATAGTACAATTGAACCTAAAATTCTTTATTTAAAAACATGACTTAAAAAAAAATTTGGGTTATTTATTTAATCAGCAATAAACATCTTTGTCATAAATGCAAAATCTATAAGAAAATAACTTCAAAGACATCTATAGACTTACTGGTGCATTTGAAGACATTTGTTGCCAAATTGTCTCCTTCCTTAAGAAAACTGTCCCATCAAAAATGTAACATATCGATGTGAAAATCTTCTCCCTCTCTCTCCCTTCCTCTCCTCCTTCCTCTCCCCTTCTCCCTCTCTCTCTACATATTTCATATACATTTACAAGAGATATAATTTTTTTTAAATAACTCAGGGTTTAGCTGAGACTTTCTTTTCTTTTCCTTTTTATTGCTGAATAAAAAACTAATGTTTAAAAAAAAATCAAATAATTTTGGAGCAAGGAGCACAGAGCGATAAAACCATGTTCTTTAGTCCCAAATGGAGTTGCTCCTGCTCCACTCCCGCTCCACTCCCACTGAATATAAAATGAGCCCTCCTCTCCTTCACTCCAGCAAAAAGGAGCACGCTCCTTTTCAGAGGACTCCGTAAAGCCCTATATATATATATATATATATATATATATATATATATATATATATATATATATATATATATATATATATATATTACAAATCAGAGTTATATCATACTATGATTTAATAGTTGTAGAGGAAATCTTTACTTATGTTCCAATCCAGAGTGACCGTTAGGAAGCTGGATTTCCCCCACATAAAACCAAACTTGTGTAACATCCAGCTCTTGTGGGTGGCTGTAACTAGGAATTCTCTTCTAATATGTGATCTCATTCGACCATGCAAAGACATTAACATCTCTTAACCTTCTAACAGATGGTGCAAAACTTGACTGAAAAGAGTCAGCCTCTAAACTTATTATGGCTATACTTCATAAATATCACTTGCATCATTTTTATTATCAGTGAAGCTATTAAAAAATAAGTGAAAGATGAGAATAACACATTTGGGAAATTTTCATTAATGATAAATGTCATCTAAATATCAATACTACTGACTAATGTCAGAAAGCCAGTCATATCATTACTAATATTACAACCTTTTATTTTTTTTTATTTTTCAGAGCATGACTTGTTTTTGTAAAGAAAATATAAACTTGATATACAAGAAACAAAAAAGCCAATGACTTTTTTAGCAGCGATTTTTATCAAGAATGTTTTACTGCAAAATCAGCATCCTTTTTGAATCTTGAACAGTATCCTTGAGCCAATTCTTGAAATATACTCTTCAAAAATCTTTCTTCAACTTAAAAAGTATCTATAAAAAATCTGAGAAAGCAAAACATTATGGGGATAAGTTTTGCCTTGTTTCAGACAAAACTTATCAGCCATCATAAAGACTCCTTGTGGTCTTTTGACAAGGAGGAAAGTGTAGTATCTCTTCAAATACTACACTTCATCTTTTGGGTCCTCGGTCAGGGTAGTAAAATACTTCTAGACTAAGGCAATTTTAATTTTTATCCCAATCAAGAGTGCACCTTTTTAAGAGCTGGATTTTCCCCACATTAAAAACCGACCGTGTTCTCGTGGGGAGACAAGTAAATAGGGACAATATAGAGCCATTTCCAACAGGCGCCCCCTCTCCCCTGTGTGACATCTTTCCTTTTAAGCCTACTAAACTTCTAGCTGCCTTTTTTATTTGCCTGGAAATATCATTATTTCCCTGGTGGTCTCACAGATCATATCTTCAGATCAAAAATTAATTTTCTAATGTCAGTTAAGCAACATTCAAACGTATCACCTCGCCTCCCCCGTTCAAGCCATATTTCAAAATACCAACATGTATATCTTTTACAGTGTGTCTCTATCTCTTGCCAAAAATGAAAACAACAACAAATGCAACTGAACAGAGAAAAGTACAAAAGACTTGTTGTCACTTGTTTTGAGGACAACTTTTTTGTTTTTATTCCTGTTGTTATCTTTTTCTCTATTAATAAAAGTATCTGATCAAATATATATGTGTAACTACAAATGAGCCACGTGATTTGTAAAATTGAAAACATAAAAATCGATTAAGTAATTAATCATTTATTTTAAAAAAGTTAATTAAAAGAAAATGTAATGAATAAATTGAAATTTCAAAATTCTATTTAAAAAAATAAGCTGATAAAAAAACTACATTGATGCTCCAAGATTATATGTGAATACCACATATATATATATAAAGTTATCTTGTTGGGTTTTCAAAGTAAGATCTAAATAGCAATGTAGCTGACAAATCAATACTTGCTTGAGAATAGACTTTTTTGTTTTGTTTCTTCCACTATGATATTCATCCAAATTTAGTTCGCTTAAGTTTCTTTCTAGGCCGGTAGAAAGTTTGTTAGACTGGGGCCATTTTTCCTTCATGGCCTAAACAGAACCAGCCGCTTTGTAAATTGATAAAAAGAATTGCCTATATTTCTCTATCTGTGTCCAACTGTCGATATCAGATAAACAGTTATATATATTTTTAATTAGTTATTAATCTATACATTTTTTATATTTAATTGTATACCATATTACTACGTAAGAAAAAGATTTCCTTCTAAAACCTACTTATTACTATAATGACTGTATTTTTAAAAGAGGCCCGTTCAATATTTGTATAGCTTTGGAAAATAATGAAGTGCTTCAACTACTAGTAAAATTAAAAATGGTGTCATAATTCTGTTGCATGTTTAAGTACTCATTAATTTTAATAAAATTACTAATTCGTTTTTAATCCTTTCACTTGATTTACAAACTGACCTATTTACTGTTACTAACAAACGAACCATATTTCGCTATAAAAATAACTCCATTTATATACAACGCAAATACAATGAAATTACGTTTTTAACTTTTTTAAATCACTTCCTTCTTTATTTTTAACATAACACCGCTTTATATTCTCACTTTTTTACTTGGCTAAAATATTAACAACATTAATTATGATACACAGGGATTTACAGAGCCCTCCAAAAAGGAAGCGCGCTTCAGGAGCGCGCTCCTTTTTGCTGGAGCGAAGGAGAGGAGGGCTCATTTTATATTCAGTGGGAGTGGAGCGGGAGCAACTCCATTTGGGACTAAAGAGCGGTTGTTTTATCACTCCGCGTTCCTCACTCCAAAATTATTTTATTTTATTTTGTTTAAACATTAGTTTTTTATTCAGCAATAAAAAGGAAAAGAAAAGAAAGTCTCAGAGTTTACTCTGAGTTATTTTTTAAAATTATATCTCTGGTAAATGTATATGAGAGAAAGAGGGGAGAGGAAGAGGTAGAGGAAGGGAGAGAGAGGGAGAAAGAACGAGAGAATTACGCTTGAAAACAGAACATTTTTATATCGACATGTTAAATTTTTGATGCGACAGTTTTCTTAAGGCAGGAGACAATTTACCACCAAATGTCTTTAAATGTGCCAGTGAGTCTATAGATGTCTTTGAAGTTATTTTCTTATAGATTTGAACTTTTTGTATTTATGACAAGGATGTTTATTGCTGCTTAAATAAATAACCCAATTTTTCTTTTAAGTCGTGTTTTTAAATAAAGAATTTTAGGTTCAATTATACTATAGGGGCCGTTGGATTTTCTCGCCCATTTCGCTCGGTATTCACCCAAATGTTGGATAAAATCGATTTTTGGGGTGAAATGGTACATTTTGTCCTGACAAAAAATTCTAATTTATTTTTTAGCATATATTAAATTGAACTTTTATGCCACATTTTTACTTGTAGTCTTTTCGGCGGCATTTTGTTATTCTTAAATTCATGACTAATGTGTTTTAACCTTTTCATGTTTGTTTTTAAATTCGTTAAATCTCGTTAAAACTTGCTTTTGTAAATAGAATGTTCAAAGCTTTTTTTGTGTGTAATAAAATGTTAAAGCAGAAAAAATATATTTAGTCCAAGGAAAAAAACAATAAAAACCAACATGGTCGCCAGCGATTAAAACCTGGAATTAAAGTTAGATTCTCAACAATTTTATTTCAGGACCAAAAATATAATTAAGACCAACAATCAGTTTCATCCAAAATTTGGACGAATACCAAGCGAAATAAGCGAAAGAAAACAGCGATCCCTATTCTACAATCAAACCGATGTTTAAACTTAATTAAATTAAAGAAAATATCTTAAATTTTAATTTAAAAAAGCAAATAATTAGACTTTCTGACTAATTTGTTGTCTTGTCAGAGCCGAAAGTAGATTAGATATCTTTCTTTATCTTAAAATATCTATTATCGAATATTAAAATTGTAAACAGTTTTTTTTTGTTAGAGATTTCAAATATATACGTTTTGACCTTTTTCATGCAAATTCTTAATTTTAATGAATGTTTTTACCCGACCTAGGAAAACTTGCTCCAGTTAATTTTACGGGGGAGGAAAATTTGACCCAATATTTTTTCAACTCCCAAGGTCTAGGCCAGATATTTTGCATGAAATTTTAAGACATTAAATGAATCTCTGAATTGATTTTTGACAATTTATTGATATTTTTTGGCCAACTTATGAAAAATATATTTTTTATTCAATCTTTAAAAAATAAACGTCATTGTTTTTTTTCGCCCACAATTGTACTATTGAAACAAAAATGGATAAATCGATTTGTTTGAAAGTATTTGCGCGTTTCTCTGTGGTAAATAATAATATACATTATACAATATAGTTACGTTCGTAAAACAAACAAATATTAAACAACAACACAACGATTAATGTTGCCCTGGCTGTCTCTTCTCTCACAGAGAAATGTTTTCTTTAAAAAGAAAATAATCACTAATAATGTTTAAAAGTAAAACTTTATTTACTTAAAACAAATCTAAATTCCCTTCCAAAATAAATAGAAAAAATATCAGGTCAAATTTTCCTTCCCTGAAAAAATAGGTTCTTAATGTAATGAAAATTTAAATTGCTTTAAAAAACTTGAGGGATTTTTTAATTTCTATTTCATACCTCAAAAAACAAAAATTTACGTATAATCCCATACTTCATCCGACATGTTCTCCTATAACCCTTAGCACATCTCAAAATATTAGCGAGATTTTGTCAAATATTATCTTACGGTCTTATGCTTAAAGTGACATCCCCACCCATATTGACGAGATCTTTTGACGCCCACCCCTATCCTTCGACCACTCATTGGCATAATAGAACGTTTATGAAAGAAGGTATATTTTCATTATGGAGCGCTGAAAAAGAGCCGCTCCTTTTTTTATAGGAGTTGGAGCGCCTCCTTTTTTTTAATGGGCAGCGTGAGAGGAGCCAGCTCCAATTTTGGGCGTTGGAGCAGGAGCGGGAGCAGCTCACAAAGTAGGTGAACGCGTAAAGCCCTGATGATAGAGTTTTATTTTAAGATGCACCGTGAATAAAATTATAGTTCATTCGTTTTTTATTACAGTCGTGAAAGCGTTTACTACCAAATTCCGCCCATAAAACAACACGGTTTCATTCTCTAATCACTACCGTTTCTTTGTTTAGACAATTGACTTGCTGAAAAGTGAGGACTAGAGAGTAAGCTTGCGAAATATCAAAAATGCCTCAAGGGAAATCACATTAAATAAATAGAAGGAAACGAAGATTCTTAGTTTACACCATAACAATTGAACTACAAACACATTTTTTATATTATTACCTACAGTTTGTAAGGATAAACAAAATATGATATTCGAGATTTCTTTTTATTAACATTCCACTTTAAGTCACCTTAATAATAATTACTGAAATATGCGAAACTCCTTCGCATTCTCTCTGCTTTCAGCTGACACCACAGAAAGTGTATAGCGAGAGATGGAGGTTACTGCTTTCTCCCTCCCTCTTCCCTTCTCTCTTATCTCCTATTCTCTTTCCCAGACATGTGTACGCAGTGTTGTATGGAAGTGAAACCTGACCAGTAAGAGTTGGAGACATGCGTTGCATGGATAGAAATTATATGATGGATGTGTAATGTGAGTCTTAAAGACAGGCTTAGAGCTGATGACCTTAGAGGAAGATTAACCATAAATACTGGAAGTACCGGCTCCTCAGTGTTGAATCACCCCCATTCTATATTTTCTTCAATATACTTGGTGTCCCTAAACCCCTTTCTGGCCCCTTTACAGGGCCACAACAGAAAGTAAAACTAGAACTGGAGCTCTCCGCTCATCACATGGTTTGTATTCGTGCCAAAATACGATTCATTGCGCTTAATCTCGTGCAGTGAAGAGACGATGATTACATAATCATCAAGCCGAATCACATCTCACGGAAACCAATAGAAAATAGTTCATTCATGTAACTGCTACAAATTCTTCACAAATCCTCATGCATTAAAAGATTAAATGTTTTGGAAGTTATTTAAATTCCATAATTTTATAAATAAAGATTAATACCACATATATCCATCAATAAAAATTAGTTATAGTTTATTTTTCTCACCAATTTGGTTCAATTAATAATTTAATGACCAGACGATACTATAATACTTGTATTTACCGTTTAATGTAAAAGTTTTATGTAAAAGTAATAAATTTATCATAATAAAAAAATAATACTTTTTAGAAAAAAAGGCGCAGTTTACAAAGAGCGTAACAAAATGAAAGTAATAAGACTCCCGAACAACACCGGATAGGTAGAGCTAGTAAAATATGAATTCTCTCCAATTTTTTTACAACAGCTTAAAAATAGTTTTTTTTGTTTTAAAAATTTAAACTAGGTGAGTTTAACTGCATGACGATAAAGTGTACTATCAGATCGTACATATACACAACTATTAAAAACCATACACATGTACAAATACATGATTGCATTAAGTCATGTTATTATGAGCCAACTTTTGTATTAGTTTTTTCAGTTGAATTTCTATATTATCTACATGTTGAGACATGTCAAACTGCAACGCACACGTAATTGTCACAACCGTCATCAATCTTTAAGAATATACAGATTGTCTTTTAAAATGTTTTCTGGGAGAAATGATACGGATCAATTAGACTTCAGACACCCCAGAATAAATAAGTACTAAAACGAACACATTTGTGTTGACACCGGTTTCTTTTACTTCCAGTTGAGCTATAAAACAACAATACGTGCACACTTTGCGGTTTTATTTACAAACCGTTTTGTTTTGTAAACTTTGGAGATTTATAAAGAAAATAATTTTTTAATAAAAACAAAATTATATATTGTTTTTCGTTTTGTAAATAAAACTTAAAATAATAATAAAAAAATACGTATTGTTTTGTTTTTCGTTTTCTAAATTATTATTTTTTAATTAAAAATGTGCGTATAACAATGAGAAAAGTGTGATTGCCTCAACCTAGACGGATTTCTCCTTCATTGACCGAGGGCAGGTCAGTGAAGGAGAAATCCTTCTAGACTGAGGCAATTTAAATTGTTGTCCCAATCCAGAGTTATACACAAATAACATGCGCACACTTGCCATCGCAGATTTAATTAAAACAAGTCTTATATTTACATAACGTTTCGTTTTGTAAACTATGACGATTTATTAAAAAAAAAATTTAAATAAAAAAACGTTATCAACTTTTTATTTAAAAATGTATAAACAAACGAAGCAAATTTAAATAAAAACATTTAAATAAGTCGATGTTGTGCAGAGATGGATTACAAAACTTTTTGTTTTATAAACTTTGCAGATTTATAAAAAAAAAAAGGAAGGGGGGTATATTAAACATTTTGTTACAAACATAATTAAATAATTAAAAAAAAAATTTCGTTCAAAAGAAGTGTTGCAGGAGCCGATCACCTTAATGATCGGTCTTACAACTAAGAAAATATACACAGGCAAAAATACGGCAATGGCAAAGAAGAGAGAACCAACGCAGATGAACAGTTGTAAAATAGAAGTTGTATTTTATTGCACCAGCGAAGAACTGGAGGGAAAGGATTGATGATGATGTCTCTGGAAGCAGAAAGATTGGAAGGACAGGAATGATGTACTTGGACAACAGGAAGGACGTTTCAGGAACCTGGACAGCAGGAAAGTCTGGATCGACAGGAACGGAAAAACTAGAACCTGGACAGCATGGGATAATGTCATATGGAGATTGCAGTGAACGTCCCTGAGGTGTAACGAGATGCATAAGGTAGGTCCAGGCCGTGTGGATGTAGAAAAGGGCTGGATCGACAGGTACAGGAGCAGTGGTTGCCAGAAGGAGCTAGTGCAGGTGCTGCAGGAAAAAGCTGAAGTAGGAATCGCTGGTGCAGTTACTGCAGAAGGAGCTGGAGCAGGCGCTGCAGGAACCACTGGAAGGAGCTGGACCAGGGGCTGCACGAGTTGGAGCAGGAACTGAAGAGGCTGGATGGAGTCAGGTGGATGTCTCTGGGAGGAGGCAGTGTAGCAGTCACCAATAGGGACTACTTTTGAATGCGTAATCACTGCCCCTGTGAGCTGGCTTGTCCAATCAAATCACAGGACGCAGTAATATCGTTAGTACCCTAAGGGACTACTTATGTTCCCTTACGGTTCGAGGAAAAAGATGAGATGACCTCCTGGCACCAGCTTGGACACGTCGCAGAGAGCACCAGCGAGGAACGAGGAAACGCTCTCTCTCCTGCCGCCGTCGCCCACTCGACGACTACTACCATCTTCATCTGAAGAAATCCACGGGCAGCCCTAAGAACTCTTATATTCTTCCTCTTCCTCAGACGGACACCGTCCCACTCATCTACCTATACCAAACGGTATAGGTAACCTTGAGTTAATAAAACCTCTTTTTTGTTATAGTTTGTGGTGGTCGTCATGCCTTTTTTTGGTGATAACTTCCTCCACAAATAAAAATAAAAATAATAATAAGAAGACTTACATGCAAAACCAACGGAAGTTTATTCACTGAAATGCTCATATGTTAATAAAATGTTAAGAGAGGCAATAGGTAATGTTCGCCTGTGTAATTGTATGAAGCGTGCGAAAGGTGAAATAGAAGAGTGATAGTAAGACGCGTGTAACCTCCGAATGAAGAGTCAGTTGAGAGAGAGGGTTTGATGTTTGTGTGTGCTTAAATACTATTTGGATAGGCTCCAGCGAGCTTAAGGAGAAAAGTTTAGAAAAATGTCTTTGGAGAAATCCCATTGGACAGAAATATCACGTGGTGTGCTCCCTACTACGTCCGCTCGTTTTGAGTTGATTTAATATATAAGGCCACGCCAGAATTTGCGTGGGCGTTATTTTTTATTTTTCACGCGCCAATACAATTATATCCACACTGCGCGCCTAAATTGTATTTATCCCAAACAACAATTTTTATCCGAATCTTAACCGTGTCAACTGGCACAATACTCCCCCCAGATTGAAAAAAGGGAAACAAATTTTTTTTTTTTTTTTTTTTTTTTTTAATATGTAATGTATTCCTTGAAATGTTTCGGCCAGTGGACTTTCCTACCTGTTCTTGTCGTAGGTTTGATGTTCCCGTCATTTTCTGCTGGACTCCCATGTTCTAAGGGAATTTGTTCTGGTGGGGAAATTGTCTGAGGGTGTTCCTCAATGTATGCTGGTTTAATTCGGTCGATCGCGATGTTGTCTTTCCTGTTTTTCCTTTGGACAGTGAAATATTTTTCACTTCTGTCCAAAACTTGGTATGGTCCTGTGTAATTTGGACAAAATGGCTTTTTGACTGTATCATTCCTAATAAATACATATTTGCATATGTGAAGGTCATTTGGCATATGTGTTTGTTTGTCAGCCCTCCTGGTGGGTGTAAATTTGAGAGAAGACATTTTGTTCTTTAATTCCGTCACAAATGTATTTGTGGGTGAAATGTCTGCGTATGCATCAAAATATTGTCCAGGTAGTGTGACTGCTGATCCAAAAACTACCTCCGTTGGCGTGCTTTGTAAATCCTCTTTTATCGTGTTTCGGATCATTAATAGGATTAATGGTAAATTATCTGACCAGTCTGCTTTGTTATGACTCGTAGCCAAAGAAGTTTTTAGCTGTCTGTGGAAGCGTTTGACGAGGCCGTTCGAGCAAGGGTGATAAGCCGTTGTCTTTATGTGGGTTGTTCCCAACAATTGGTTGAACTCTGCGAAGAGTTTCGATTGAAATTGCGAGCCTCTGTCTGTTGTGAGTACTGACGGTACTCCAAAAATCGCTATCCAGTCTTTTAATATTGTTCCAGCTACTGTCGCCGCCGATGTGTCCTTCACGGGTATGGCTGTTGGCCATCTGCTGAACCTGTCGACTATGGTGAGAATGTGGGTGTGTCCTTTCGAGGGGGGTAATGGCCCCACCAAGTCAACATGGATATTGGTAAACCTAGCATCTGGCGTACTGAAAGTGCCCAGTGGTGACTTTGTATGCCTGTGTATTTTATTCTTTTGACAGGATACACACGTCTTGGTCCAATTTCGAATATCTGTATTCATTTTCGGCCAAACGAAACGGTCTGCTATTATTCTTACCGTGGCTCGTTTGCCTGGATGAGATAAATTGTGGAAATGTTGAAAAACATGTCGTCTGATGCTTGGCGGTATGTATGGACGTGGTTGTTTTTTTGCTGTATCACAATAAAATGTTGTTGTACTAAAAGGTACAGGCATTTCCTTCAGTTGCAAAGACGTTTTCTGTTGTACGTCAGTGAGTGTCTCGTCCGTCTTTTGTTCTTGTGCAATTAATTCCATACTCAGCGAACTGGAATTTATCGAAGTTATTGCAGCTCGTGATAATGCGTCCGCCACGATGTTTTCTTGTCCCTTGACGTATCTGATGTCTGTAGAATATTGAGCAATATAATCAAGATGTCTGATTTCTTTTGGGCCATATTTATCTACATGTGTATGCAGTGCATATGTTAACGGCTTATGGTCAGTGTAAATACAAAAGTTTCTTCTTTCTAACAGATGTCTAAAATGTTTAATTGACAAATAAATTGCTAATAGTTCCCTTGAAAAGGTACTGTACTTTGTCTGTGTCTTGCTCAGTTTGGCTGAAAAAAAACGAAATAGGGGTCATTGTATTCCCTGTCAGTTTGTGTATAACTGCTCCTACAGCTATGTCTGATGCGTCTGTTGTAAGTGTAAGTTTCGATTCCTCACTGTCCTTAATATTATTCAATTTTGTGAAATTGACTAAGGCAGTTTTAGCTTGATGGAAAGCTTTTAAAGCTGATCCTTCCAGTTTTAATTATTGGTTTTTCGTTTTGTTCTTCAATAATGACGTTAACGGTGCAAGGATTGTGGAACAGTTGGGTAAAAATCGTCTGTAATAATTAATTACACCTATGAAGCGACGAATTTGTCCAACAGACGTAGGTTGTGGAAAATTCGTAATGGCACTTACTTTTTCGGGTAATGGTGATATTCCATCCTTATCAATTGAATGTCCGAGGAAATTTACTTCTTGCTGACCGAAAATACATTTGTCCAAGTTTATTTTTAAACCGTAATGGGACAGTCTTTGGAAAACATGTTCCAAGTGTTGTTTATGTTCGTCGAGGTTTCTACTAGAAATTAGGACATCGTCCACGTATGCGAATACGAATGGAAGGTCCCTAAAAACCTCGTCTATTAACCTTTGGAAGGTTTGACAGGCGTTCCTAAGTCCGAATGGCATTCTGACGAATTCGTAAAGTCCAAATGGCGTGGTCAGTGCTGTTTTATGGATATCTTCTTCCGCCACCGGTATTTGGTGATATGCTTTCACTAAATCCAGTTTGGAAAATACCGTGGCGTTTTGCAGTCCGATT
This sequence comes from Sepiola atlantica, assembly GCA_963556195.1. NCBI lineage: Eukaryota > Metazoa > Mollusca > Cephalopoda > Sepiida > Sepiolidae > Sepiola > Sepiola atlantica. Next base: position 81,714,831 of record OY744516.1, read on the forward strand.
GCGAAATCGTGAATGTGTGGGATAGGGTATCTATCCGGTACAGTTTGTGCATTTAATCTCCTGAAATCGCCGCAAGGACGCCATGTTGTCGCGTCTGATTTCTGTACCATATGTAGAGGAGATGACCACGCACTTTTGGAAGGTCGAATAATTCCTTGTTGTAACATGCGTTGGAATTCGTCCTTTGCGATCTTGTACTTATCCGGCTTCAAACGTCTGGGGGTGGCGTAGACGGGTTGTCTACTCGTTTTAATATAATGTCTTGCATTATGTTTAATATCATCCGCGACTGTGAATGGCTGAGTAAGTTGTGGGTATTTTTGACACAGCCGACGAATGTACGTCTCTTCAGGAAAGGCAGAACTAATCCCAGTAGACTGGTATCTTGTGGTGATACCTTTAATTACGACTTTTGTTTGGTTATCAGTCAGTGTGCGATTAGTCATGTCTACTGATAGATTATATCGTGCTAGGAAATCTGCTCCTAATATTGGTGTCGTCACGTTGGCTATGGTAAAAATCCACGAAAATGTGCGACGCAAGCCGAGATTGACGCTTAAGTACTTTTCACCGTATGTCGGTATTTGTGTGCCATTGGAGGTGGTAAGGCTGTGGAGTAGCTTTCTGTTTACCTAGCGCTGGTATCACGCTTATTTCGGCTCCGGTGTCTATTAAGAAGTTATATCCGTGATTACTGTCACGAATGAAAAATAGACGACCTTTAGTGGAAAATCCAGCAACAGTTGTCGTCACTACTGGCTGGAATGATCGTTTCCCTGATTCTTGTTTTCAAAAGTACAAGGATAAGTGCAACGCCTCGCTTCTGTGCCGATTTTTTTGTGGTAAAAACAGATTTCGTTCGCTCGTTCTCGTGTGTTGCTTCGACCTCTGCTAAAACTTCGTTTTCGGTAGTTAGGTCGATTATTAAATAAGTAACGACGGTTTATTTGCATTAATTCCTGCAATTTACGAGTGAGATTTTCGACCGTAGTTTTTAGTCTGGCCACTTCGTCGTCTCTCGTCTGTTTTGGCTGTGCTTGTGCTGAGTTTACTTTGCGGCTCCTCAGATTTTCATGAATTCGGTCTGCCATGTCGGCGAGCTTTACAGTGCTTGTCTCTTCCGTTGTGGGTGCCAGAATTTATACTGTTGTGTCTGGGAGTTTATCCAGCCACAGACTTCTCATTATAGTTTCGGACATTTTGTTGTCTCCTAGCAATGATCGCATGTATCGTAAAAGTTGCGACGGTGTGCGATCTCCCAATTCTACTTGGGTGAAGAGATTGCGTAACATTGTCTCGTTTGATAAGCCAGTCCGTCTCAAAATAGCCTCCTTAAGTTCATCGTATGGATTATTTTCTGGTACGTTCTCCAATAAACCAGTCACTTCCTCGACGACGTCTGCCGGGAGTTTTTCAACCAAATAACAATACTTGGTTCGCTGAGACGTAATCCGTTTTGCGTCGAAAAGGGCCTGGATCTGGATAAACCACGTCTTTATATTGGTGGGATTAAAAGCTGGAATATTTAGCGTTAATGTAGCTAGAGATGTTTCAATGCGGGGAGCTTCCATTTTTCTGTTTTTCGTTTGAAAATGATTTTAAAGCCTTTAAACTGTCGGTTGATTTGTTTAATTTCGATTTAATAGCGACTATCGGCATAACTCGCTAATTTGTTGCTATATTGTACTGAGATCCACGCTTCGTCTGACGGCTTGTATCATCCCTTGAGATTCGCATCGTCTTTTTACTTCCTTTGAGTGTTACCGCACGCATGATATCGCCAGTAGGTTAGGAAACCGCGTGTAGCTTATAAGGAGATTCCGTTGTGCATGCAATTTTCTAAGTCGGGTCACCAACTTGTGGTGGTCGTCATGCCTTTTTTTTGGTGATAACTTCCTCCACAAATAAAAATAAAAATAATAATAAGAAGACTTACATGCAAAACCAACGGAAGTTTATTCACTGAAATAAACCATTAACAAATATAACATATTTCCTTTTGTAATGAGTTCAGAAGTCCTTTCTTTAGTTTCAGGGTAAGTAAAAAGGAGAATGTCTTTTGTTTTGTTGAAATGCTCATATGTTAATAAAATGTTAAGAGAGGCAATAGGTAATGTTCGCCTGTGTAATTGTATGAAGCGTGCGAAAGGTGAAATAGAAGAGTGATAGTAAGACGCGTGTAACCTCCGAATGAAGAGTCAGTTGAGAGAGAGGGTTTGATGTTTGTGTGTGCTTAAATACTATTTGGATAGGCTCCAGCGAGCTTAAGGAGAAAAGTTTAGAAAAATGTCTTTGGAGAAATCCCATTGGACAGAAATATCACGTGGTGTGCTCCCTACTACGTTCGCTCGTTTTGAGTTGATTTAATATATAAGGCCACGCCAGAATTTGCGTGGGCGTTATTTTTTATTTTTCACGCGCCAATACAATTATATCCACACTGCGCGCCTAAATTGTATTTATCCCAAACAACAATTTTTATCCGAATCTTAACCGTGTCAACTGGCACAAGTTACAGAAATACTTTTCGTTGTTCCGTTTCTTTACGAGAAGATAAAAGGATAACCCCTTTCATCCTCTCATCATCTCCTTACAGCAGAAGTAAAGAGAAAGTTTGATCGTATTTCGTAGTTTATGTTTGCCCTGAAAAAGGCAGCTTGATTGCTGCTGGTGGTGTCCTCTTTTGCTTCTCGGCTTACCGACTGGTTGCACAGTCGAAGGTGTGGTCCAACCGACCCCCTCCCCGAATGAATCCAAGGCTGTCGAATGTATCTCTGAAGGGATATTACATTCAATAATCCCATGAAATAGACAAGCGACTGGAATTCATTCCTTGACGAATTATTCTGGTTGGAAATAGTTGGAGTGTTAATTGACCTTGTTTACGTCAATCTCGGTCACTGCTGGTATTTTGACTTAGAGTGAGAAAGGAGTGTAGAAAGCCGAAATGTGTGGGCGTTGGTGAATGGTAGGAAAACGACCAACTAACGCTTTGAAGGGGGGGGGATGAATTGTAATGTTTGTAAACATGGGAGCGATGGACAGATTCTGTGACAGAAGTTTTATTTACAAAACAAAAAACAAAACAATACGTATTTTTTAAAATTATTATTCTAAGTTATAAATAAATATCAACAACCCAGCCAGAAGTCGGTTTCCCATTTTCATTCTAGAAGAAACTTTCAAATAAAAAGCTTATCACATTATTTCATAAATTTTTTTTACCTAAATGTTGTTTATTGATTTTGTAAACATGTCTGCAATGTTTTCATTTAACAATGGAGCTTGGTGGATAGTGAGGGACCTATCAGATTACAGACTCTTTTTAGGACCTTGTCTACGAAGGAGAGACTAGTGGATGGTGCACCAGCACAGATGTGACAACAATACTCTATGCATGGGAGGATGGTGGCTTTGTAGAGATATAGGATACTGTCAAGTGTGAGAAATTTTTTAGCACGGTAGAGGGAGGCCACCTTCTTTGCAGCAGCCTTGGCAATGTCTTCTATGTTCCAATTCATGTTACCTGTGAGGCCGAGGAATTTGAACGTTGGACTCTCAGGTAGGGTGTTATTTGCCATGACAATCGGTGGTTGAAGAATTTGTTGTTGAAGGAAAGGAGCTTTGCTTCGCAGTATTAAATGATACCATCCATTTATGACCCCATTCCACTACAGAGTGGAGTTCACTTTCAGCTATTGCCTCGGATATGTGTGCATCCGTTTTACCTACATGACGAGAGTAGAGCGTGGTGACGTCAGCAAATATACCCATCTCAGACACAATGTCATCAGGTAGGTCGTTTATGAAAATCAGGAATAATAACGGTCCAAGGATCGATCCCTGGGGTACACCTGCATTTATGTCATGTTGTTTGGATGAACGGCCATCGAGGACAACCTTGATCTTTCTGTTGGATAGGAAGGATCTAATTGTATTAAATATTCGTCCAGTAATACCATATGAATTAATTTTTATAAGACCTTAATGCCAGACCCTGTTAAATGCTTTGGATATATCAAGCGCTACCTCCCTAGCTTCACCTGCTTTGTCCAGTGTATGGTATATGCGTTCAAAGATATCTGCAGTAGACTGTGCTTACCTAAATCTATACTGATGGTTAGAAAGAAGTTGAGCATTAACGAGGTGCTGGACTATCGCTAGATTGATTAAGGATTCAAAGATTTTAGCAAAGAGCGGGAGTAGACTGATGGGGCGATAATTCTGAGGGTCATTCTATCTCCAGAATTCTTGAAGACTGGTACCACAGAGGCAATTTTCCAGCTATCAGGGAAGCAAGATTCGGCAAAGTATTTGTTGTAGAGTTTAGAGAGGGCAGGGGCCAGTTCAGCAGATCATTTCTTTAATACTATTACTGGTATAAGATCAGGTCAACATGCTTTGAAGGTGTAAAGGTTTTTATGATGTCCCGGACATAAGATGGGGTGATGACCAGGTTTTCAAGTGTGGCTTCAGTCTGCAATGGGAAATTTTGGAGAGATTGGTTTGTAGAGTCCAAAATGGAGTCTGACGCGAAACGCTGGGCAAGTAGCTCAGCCTTGTCAGTTGCCATGCAAACGACATCACTGTGGTTTGATAGCGGAAGAATTGTTGATTTCCCATTATTCACCACACTCTTAAAAATTTTCCAGAAAAAGGGAGAGGGGTATCTTTCAATGGTGGTCAAACTTTTTTCCGTATTTTAAGCTACCAATTTTCAATTCGTTTTTTCGTTTTACCTCAAGTACAATCGAAACAAGCATTTATCCGGCCAGTAGGGTGAAATAAAATAAGAGCATAGAAAATAAATACAATCAAATAAGATAGCAAGTATTAATTTTTAAAAAATACCAGTCATATTTAGAGCATGCAGAAAACATAGCTGAACTTTTGGCGAATCTATTCAACTTAACAGGGCCTTTTGGCTAAGATCAAAGTGTAGTATCTGTTCCGATGGATACTGCACTCCATAGACGGGGCTTGATTTACGCCGGTCTATGGGGTTGTCCTGTGCAGTTCTAGGAGGTCCAGGCTTCGCCTCCCCTCTTTGGGGAGGAGTGAGTTTATTGCTTACTGCCTGAGGCGCCCCTACTGGGGAATACCGACGGGGCTGCCCAGGCAATTTTTAAACCCCACTTTCCCGACCCGACCTTGGGTCACATCTTACTTGTGGGAGTAAGATAAAAACTGGCCTTGTGCCTAACTTCTGGAGAGGAGTAAATCAATATTCAACTTAACAGGGCCATGTGCTAGCAGCATTATTCGTAGGCCGGCCACTTTTCAAATGACCAGGTGAGAACGAAGATATCCTTTATCTAAGAATAGAGACGGAGGGGGTGTGTATCCTTCTATGGTGGTCAGACTTTTTTCTGTTCGTATTTTAAGCTACCTATTTTCTATTCTTTTTTAACCTGTCTCAAGTTTTTTAACCTGTTAAGTTAAGTTTAATAAATGTCCATTATAGTTTGTTGAATCATTCATTATTGGATGTTTGGAAGTAAAATAAAATACGGAATTTGATCAAATGAAGCATTAAAGCATGTGCGAACTGATCAAAATTTATTCTGGAACTAAAAGCAAACACAATTACAAAAATTGGCGCTAAGAAGATTAACAGCAGCAGCAGCAGCAATAACAGTAGTCAATAGCACGATCATAGATAACAGCAGCAAGTTCCGACACGAAGAAATATCAACATGACTTTCATAATTTCAAACAAAACGAAGTAATGGACGAATAAAGAAAATCTATAATTCTTTCAATATTTTTGCATTATAAATAAATGTCAAACAGCTGTAACCGAATAAAAACTTCTTATTTTATCAAAGTAGCTTAATTTACTGTGAATTTTCTGTTATTTAATAAAACAAAAATGAGTCCAACAAGAAAAATTTTCAATTTGAATTGGAACAAAATGTATAGAGTAAAAAATACTTTATCTTAAAATCTTGGAAATCTAAAAATGTTGCAAGAAAAAAAAATCAATATGGAATAAATGAAACAAAGTTCAAAGAATTCTTATTAAAGATAATAGCGTTGGTGGTATGATCATTGCTACCTGACAACAATGAATGGCACAGACATTTCTTTCATATTTCCATAATTAAATTTCAAGATTATTGTGGCTGAAAACAAAAACACTCGAAATAATAAAATATTACTAAAAAAAGGTGTTTTGAATAAATGAAAAGTGTGAAAACTCTGGATATGGCCAGAGTTCAACTCGTAAACTATTTCTTTTATGCTTAAGAATAGGATATTAAGAATAAAAAATAAACTGTAAAAAAGAGGGAGTGAGTCTTAAATTAAATGGAAGGAGAAAGTAAATTTAATTGTAACAAAATAAAACGAACTGAGAAATAGAAAGATGACAGAAATATAGAATCTCATTCATCAAACAAATTTCAATATAGTTCCAGTTTGAAATTTTCACAAAAGAAAAACTTCTTGAATTAACATTTTTTTAACAGTCCATATATTTTTCTTTGATTATCAAAGGCTTGACAAAAATGTTCTGTGTATTTGCTTTGAAGAAGGCGGTAATCAATTCTTTTTGTTTTTACAGTTTTTCCTATTTTCTCTTAGCTCAGCAGAAAACCATAAATATTTCTTTTTCCTTTTACAATCTTTGCAGCATAAAGAAATATTTGTTTGTTAAGTCTATCTCAACCTTACTTGTTTTAACGTCTGTATTTGGCAAAGTTTTCTTTTGGAAGATTTTTACACGATTTCTTTTAGTGAAGACGATTAGCTTCGATTTAACGCATCTGGGGTCACTGTCAAACTGTTCTTTTTGCAATCTGTCTAGTGGTTACACATCAAAAACAAATACATCTGATATTTAATTTCAACTATCTTCAGTTAACAAATTCTCAAAAGGTATCACCATGTTTCTTTTTTGCTAAACCTCATCATCTAGAGAATGCAACCTAACTATACGAAAGGCATGATCCAACTAAAGGTCAAACACTTGTTGCAGAACCGACCAAGGGGTGTTGATCGGCCTCACAACTAAGAAAGTAGACACAGGCAAGTTACGGCAATGACAAAGAAGAGAGGACAAACACTGGTGATCAGTTCAAGACTAGGTATGTTTATTTACCATATGAAATGGTAATAACAATGAGTGATGAGATTTGTGATGACGTCACTGGAACGGGAGAGACTGGAAAGACGAGAGTAGCGTCTCTGGTGACAGCAAACTGGAACGACAGGTGTGGCGTCGTTGGAGAGAAACCAACTGGAAAGATGAATGACGTCACTGGAACAGGAGAGACTGGAAAGACGGGAGTGGCGTCTCTGGTGGCAGCAAACTGGAACAACAGGAGTGGTGTCGTTGGAGACAAAGGGGCTGGCTAGCTGTTGACGGATGTCGACAAGGTACTCTTGCTGGCCAAAAAATATATTGCAGTAGTTTGAGTCAGTAGTAGCCCTGATAAGGGCTGTTGGAAAAAAAAGGGAAAGGAGTTGGAGCCGCTGGTGCAGGAGTCAACGTTGCAGGGTGCTGGTGCAGTTGGAGCAGGAGAGTGCTGGTGCAGGAGCTCAGGACTGCGCAGGGTGCAGGAACTCAGGACTGCAGGGTGCTGGTGCAGGAGAGAGCTCCTGACCCCCGGCTGAATCGATTCTTCCTCCCACAAGGCAAGATGTGACACAAGATTTCATGTGGTCTGTGTCCAGGGACCTTCGCTGGTCCTGTGAGAAGGGTTAATTTTCGAAAAATAAATTCCGAAGAGATCTCTCACCGGACAAGATGTATTAGTGAGGTTATCGGCATAGTCAACGAAACGCATTTTTATTCCTTACAGGAAATATACGGAAGATATTCGCTGGCCGATTTTTTGCTGAGTCATTGTAAACAAAATGGCGATTAAAGCTGCTGCTGATTTTTCGTTGGCCGGTTTTTTTAAAGCTGCTGCTGATTTTTCTCAAAAGTCATGGCGAAAAGAATAGCGACTCCTGCTGCTGTCGCTATTCAAGATGGCGTCTTTTTCAAAAGTAAAAAACGATGTGTCGGACCCCGACAAGTTATTTATCTACAAGGTAAGATGTGACACAAGGTCGGGAAAGTGGGATTAGATAAGCCAGCGCTCGAGAGGTGAGCACTCTGGCCATTTAAAAATTGCCTGGGCAGCCCCGTCGACATTCCCCGGTAGGGGCGCCTCAGACAGTAAGCAATAAACTTACTTCTCCCCAAAGAGGGAGGCAAAGCCTGGGAGGGTGCACCTCCTAGAACTGCACAGAACCGGCAACCCCCAATAGACCGGTGTGAATCCAGACCCAAAGGCCCGGGCGATACCGGTTTATTAGGCGGGGTAAAAACCCCTAACTAGAGGCTTATTTCGAAATATTTAAATTTCAAATATCTAAAAATATCAAAGTAAATTTATTGAATATAACATTAACTTTATATAAGAAAATTCTTTAATATATTACTTTTTCATTAATTTTGTAGTATGTAACATTACATGTGCTTCTATTTTACGGTTTTCAATAGTAAAGTCAACTTCAATATAATTTTATTTTTAAATACTTTTTAGAAAAACATACATAAATTACTAATAAAAAAAATTAAATCAAAATATTTGTTGTTGGGAATAACAATATCATAAAGAAAAATATTAGATAATATTATTTATAAAAGGCGAAAAAAGCAGCTTTTGAAATCGGCCTCTGGTTCTGGGTGTCAGTTGCATGATGAGTCTGCCTGTAGTATGGAACGCAATCAGCCCAAGTTTTTTTAAAACAGAATAAGCTTTTTGTAGGGGGTGTATTTAATTCCGTAACTCGAATGTTATACTTTGTATATAGTTATTGTGATAATCATTATAATTTTCAGATAATATGTTTTTGGAAAATACAAAGTTTAAAATATCGTTGGTATGTCATGACACGCCTACAGAATTATCACATTATAAAACGTGAAATATGCTTTGTTATACGTTGATGCCAACACTTGTGTCACTACTAATCAGCTATAGAACTCTGTTAATATTACTTTGCATCTAAATGATGACATGTAGCTTCATAAATATTTACATTAATGATTTTCTTACATGGCTGCTGTAATCTGACCAGTTTCTGGCTGCAAGTAGACAACCGACAATCGAGATGTGGTAATCGTTGTACAACTCCTCCAGATGAATTCTGCATTTGAACACAGCAACCATCAAGTAATGACTATGACAGTTCAGTTTTCATTGCATAACATAATAGAAAACTTTTATATTTTAAGTGAAGCCAGAGTTCATGCTGCAATGTTAGAATTGTGCCACAAAAGTAAACTAGCCAGAAAAGGCATTCCAGTATGTCTTCTTAACAAGACTTTTGCATGATAATGATATATAGCGACAACTCTTAGGTAATCCACATCAATATATTTTGACAGGTTCGTTGAAGCTAAAGAAGCTGGCAAACTTTCTGCAACACTTGCACACGTTGTAGGGCAACTCATAGTCCATACAGGAAGGAAAGGAGAAGGGCTCTTACCACCTCTCCCAAAATGAAACCAGGTACCACAATGAATCACCTGGCATAATGTCAATATTGTGGTAAAAAGCCAGGGAAGTAAAGTTCCACTCCATGTGAGAAAAATGCTATGTCCAGGTTCGTTGAAGCTAAAGAAGCTGGTAAACTCACTGGAGTTGGTAAACCTCTTTCTCAAAGAACAATAGACAGGATATTGAAAGAAAACGCTATATCATCAAGACGACGATGCATGAAAAAAGCCTTTGTTATCACAAAAGGAAATCATGTTACGTAATATGGCACTTTCTCTGCAGAATGGTTTCAGAGACGTATTTGATCACATGAGTCATGTTTTCCTCTTGTGAGTGATGTCCCCGAACGGTGTCTTTGAAGATCAGGTGAGAGATTCAGGATTGATTCTCTTCAAACAACAGTTAAACATAAAAATGGAAGAATTATGGTCTGGGATGCATTTTCATCACTTTGTATTGGAGAGTTAATTTTGTGTGATAAGAGCATCAACGCTAAAAATACATGTGTATTTTAGAAAAAGGCTTAATTCCAACAGTTCAAAAGTTGTTTTCTTCCTGTTTCCGGAAAAATGTCTTGTTTCAGCATGATAATGCCCTAGTTCACGCTGCAAAATTAACTAAAAAGTGGTTGAATGATAACTCTTTTTAGACAATATTCTGGCCCGAGCAAAGTTTTGATCTTAAACTGATCAAGAACTTTAGGAGCACAGTTAAAAGAAAATTGGCTGGTAGAAAATCTGCAAACAAAACGTCACTCTGAGAAACAATAAAGAAGGGTGGGAAAATATCCCTTCACAACAATGTAAAAAGCTGATAGACAGCATGCCCAAGTGAATATCCTTGTTACAGAAGGTTCATGGAGGAGCTATCAGGTATTAGTTAAATGTCAATTTAATGCTAATTTGTGCTTTTGTAAATTATTTCAAAATAAATATTCAAAATTAGCATAGCTCAATTTTTTCGCCCGAGAGTGTATGGTGGTATGTATTAGGAAGAATAGTACGCAATGTGGTGTGCAGTGGATTTTCAAGCACTGAGCATATATGTATAAAAAAAGATCCAGCACACCCAAAGGTCTTTCCATCAAGCCTACTTAGGTCCCTCATAGAAGAAGTCAATCCTTGACATTTTGAATAGATACTACAGCACAGTATCAGTGGGAGAGGGGGGGGGCTGCAGGCTCCGGGTGCCAAAGATCAGGGGCGGCAAAGTACACCCCAGTCGTGACCTAGCCTCCTAAGTGCACACATAGTTTAAAATAATATATCAACTGGGCGCCACCCTCGTTGATATGACATTTCACAAATTGAAATTTAATTAGATGTTTTCGGAAATTTATTTCTATTTTTGGCATGAGGGATGAGGAGGTCAGCATATCGCCACTGTGTGAATGAATGTCAAGGTTATTTCTTTCTTTACAGCAGCAGCATCGTTATGATGAAATCTGGAGGTGACGTCACACCGGTGTCTCGCCGGTGCTTATTGGCGGGCTTTTTGATTAGTACCAGCTTGAAAGCCCAAGAGAGAGGTTCCATTTCAGCTGTCTCCGTCTGTTTTTGAAAATGGACGTAAAATATTTGGATGATTTCTCCTCGTTCTTAGAGTAAGAACGCTATTTGAAATTCAGGGTATTTGAGAGACCCTATTTATAAAGAAACATATTTTTCCTAGAAGAGATTAACGAAGGGCGTTTCCGGAGAATTTCATTTGAGAAATGATTTTAAGAATTAGGAGATCCTTGGAATGAAAAATGTCGAAGGAAAGACAAAGACGGACTTTTAAAACGGACATTACAATAGAAAAGAAAAAACTATTCCAGACTATGCCGGAGACGACGGTCATGTATATTTTGAGTTTTATTTTTATTGTTTTATGCCTTTTGAGACCTCTTTGTTAAATTGATAAGAAGACTTCTTTAGTCATTATTATATGCTTTTATATGAACAAAAAAGGACTTAATTTGTGTCCAGTTTCGTTGTGCCAACGAACTTACCCATATGTGATTTTCATGTCATAAGTTTTTTTATTTTATTTTGGTTACTGAGGGTTAATGTTATTAATCCAGCTTTGGGAATTAAAAGCAGCCAGCCCCATTTTAATGTTAATAAAACTCTATTTTTAACTCTATTTAACCTCTTATTTTTTTCTTTTCCCCTTGTCATGTTTTCTTTTAAACTGTGTTTTTAACCCCCTTTGTTACCAAGTAATTCGGATTTTGCTAACAACCGCAAAATTACGAAAATGTTTACCATTGAAAATTCAATTTCTATTGTCCGGTGAGAGGAAGTAAAACATCTCATTCATAACCCATGTGCTCCATTGATTTACACAGTCGTTTCAGGTAAAATAACACTTTCAATTATTGACTAAAGAAGTGCAACCATTGTGTTTTCGACAGCGTACAGAAAGCGTTACATTCGCGGCATCTGCCACCTAGGACATTCGTGGCATCTGCCACCGAGGACCTACCGCTCTCCAACATGTCTTCCCATGGAGTGTTTTAGTTACTGAAAGTGATTGGATTACCGGATATCTAAGTGTTGTGTATGTTTCTTTGTGCTTCTTGTGCTATACACAGGTGCACTTCTTGTTGACCTTAGCGGCTTCTGTCTATACCTTGCATACTGTCTCTGGATTTACCATGCTCATGTGACGCTTACGGCACTCAGAAAATCCGGTTTGAGCATGCTGCCCTATACACGCTAAACCCTTTTTGATTAAAATCACAATAAACGAACAAAAACGCTCTCTTGCTCTTACGGGAACAACAGTAAGATTGATAGTTTTATATGAATTCCGAATTTTACAAAAACTCTACAAAAACAAATCTGCATTAGGGATTGCAATTTTGAGATCTTGGACGAAAATTCCAAACTCTAATCTCGAGCTCGAGATGAAGAAGTTATAAATGTTACAACAAATACGACACTTATTGGCAGTTATTTGGATATGGCAGTTGATTTCTCATTTTTTTTTATGTTACAATATAAATATCATATTTGTAAATGTTCTTGACAGTGAATATATGTTGCATAGACTTAGGCTATTTTTGATGTGATGTATGATACTGATATATTTGATTTAAGTCCTAATCTATATGTGTAAAAAATATTTCAATAATTAATTTTGATTTTACCATAGAGTAGATAATTCGATTAGGAAGCTGATTACCCAACAAGCCTACATTTTTTGAATTGATTCACTTTGACATAGATATCATTTTTAGATCGCTGTGTTATAAAGTTTTCACCATTAAGTACCATCATCTACATCAAATTGTCACCTCTATGTATTATCTACTCTGGATTTTACGGCATGATCTCTCTGATATATACATGAACGGCGGCACCGGAGGGGCAAGGGGGGCTCAAGCCCCCCACTTGTTGACTCCCCCCCCCCCACTTTACGGTCATCAATAATGAAGTTATATATGCATGTGTTTAACCGGGCCCCCCACTTTTTAGGAGAGCCCCCCAACTTTTATAACTGTCCCGCCGGTCCTGATATACATGTCTATTTAGAAAATTTATTGGAGTTGTTTCTGATCTATAGGTTTATTTGAAAATTTGCTTCAATTGTTCAATGTATTGATTTAAGTCTTTATTTATATAGATATTTTTCTTAATATATATATATATATATATATATATATATATATATATATATATATATATATATATATATTTATATATATATATATATATATGAAATTAAATACTGTCTTGTTTTTAAATTCCAGAAACAGTTTTTCATGGTAAACAACTGATGATCCCTTAAAATAGTGTTAGAAACTAACTAATATAATAACTGTAAAAAATAAATTGACTTACATGAGTGATTTTCCACTGGAAGACTTGAAACTATAAGTTTTTTTTTTATATATTTTTATTTTTTTTATTTTTATTTTTTTTATATAGTTTTAATGGTTGAGAAACTTCCGAGACTATATATATATATATATATATATATATATATATATATATATATATATATATATATATATATATATATATATATATGTCACAGATGTTCTTAGGACACTCAGAGCCCTAAGAACAAAGAGCCTATTTTTATGCAGTTTTTAAAGATATAATTTCATGCATGTAATCTATATAATAAAGTAAAGTCGATTTTTCCCCAGTCGCTTTGGCTATTATAGGTTTAGAACCAAAAGCTTCATATGCTAATCTGTTCCACTAGCCACTTAGGCCAAGTCTTCATGCGTGTTTCCAGAAAATATGCGTTCATTTAGTTTTCTTTTCAAAATTTCTTACATTTTCTCCGGGTTAGCTGTTTCTCCCAACTAAGTATTTCACAAAGAAGGTGTCAGACATTTTTACTCTGATACTAATATCTACTCTGACGTCTCTCACATTAAGTAAGAAATTTTCTTAATTAAGAGAATTTTGGTTAAATCACCGAAATTCTTTCATTTTTCCTTTTTATTATTGTCTACATATGACACTAGATTTTAAACCTAAATAAATGCTCCCTTGTATTCGGAGTAAAGGAATATCGGATTTAATTCTTTCAGCCGTTCTGATTGCCTGTTGCCAATTAAAAGAAAAATTTCTTTGTTTTTCAAATTCATTCTTATTCATTGTTTTTTCAAACAACATCATTATAAATCTTTAATAATGCACGGCCAAATTTGATGCCAAAATGGCGCCAGTGCTGGTCACAATTTCTCAGCCAATGGGGTGACAGCACTCTTCCTCCTCCCCCCCCCCACCCCGGCTGCTATTGCTCCTAGATGCTGACATGAAAAAAAAACGACGTTAAACGAATATAATTATGATGATGATGATGATGTCAACCCAGATATAAATTAGTGGCAAAATGGTGGCCTCCAATCACTCCTATACATCTTGTAGTCAAAAATAAAATTTCTCAAGGAAGAAATTCGTAGTCAAAATATATTCTTAATTACATCTTAACTATTGGCAGCTTTTAAGGCTTCACATTTCTTTACGCCTGTTCCTGTCTTCTCCATAAAAACTATTGTCTAACTGCTTTCTCAGCATGCTATGCAATCTCATGGTTTCTGTTGCTTTCAGGCTCACGCATTCTTATACATATATAACTTTTGATCTGTGATCCCTATGACAGCTGAATACAGTCTCATGATACCACCTTATCATCCTTATCATCATTTAAAAATGTATCTTGGGTATATATTTCATCTTAATATCCTATTTTTTTTCTTTTTATAATGTGAAAAAGTAGAAAAACAATTTTTATTTGGCCAGCTCACATATTCCTCTATAATTTAACCTTTATCCTCGAGAAAAAGTTACATCTTCAAAGTACCCCATAATTTATAAAACAGACATCACCCCCCCCCCCCATTTTATTACTCCTTTAAACACTGTTCTTTAATCAAAATTATTAGCTATACAAAGACATTGTTCCTTGTGGACTCTTTATTTATATGGGAAAAATTAAATCATCTCTAAGTCGTATTCCCAACCGAATCTTTTTGATTTCATGAACTAGTAAGGGTATTGTCTCTTTTAAACCAAATGCAGCATTTTCTGAGCTCTGTATTCTTCGCTGGGTAGTTTATATGATAAGACTTTCAGTTATTCGCTGACCCCCTTCCTCTCAAGGTAATATTAAATCTTCAATAAACCCAACAAAATAAAATTGTTTCAGATTCTGAAACTGCTCATCTTTTCTCAACCCTAAATTAAATACTTGCTGACCATTAAAAGCCTCAATTTACAAGACACCAATCTTATAAAATGCTAACTTGATTAAATTACACTGTTTTTTTAAAAATTGATATCTAACTTCATTTCTCATCTCTCATGCACTGGGGTTTTTTCACAGCAATTTACAAAATACACATATTTTTACAATTACATAAAAAATATGAGGCAAAAAATTGTCATCAATGTTCTTCGTCTCTCTCTCTCTCTCTCTTCCGTCCCTCTCTCTTCCATCCCTCTTTTCACAATTGTATCATCATTTTGTGGTCGAATATTAACACGTATCTAAAATATATTCTTTATTAATTTCCTCTCGGATTACATACTTCGTGGGAGAGATATATAAGTATTAGAGTATTAATTCTTTAAAAAGAAGTTGAAAAGAACTCTGAAAATACTTTAGGTGAATAAAATGAGATTATTCCATGTTTTGAATCAATCAAAATAGATTTCTCTATGATTTGCGTGACTGCCCCTTCCTACGAAAAAAAAGTAAAAACCACTCCCCCTCCGCCCCCAATAAAGTAAATGTGGTCTAAAAATATGTGTGAAGCTTACCAAGTTCAGTGAAGGGAAAATCCTTCTGGGTTGAGGCAATTTTTAGCTCAATCCTGAGTGCCCATTTTGGTTGGAGATTGAATTTAACAAATTTAATAAACAATGGTAGTTTTTAATGTGTTGAAAATCCATCTCTCGTGATGAAAAAATAAAAATTTCCGCAGTCTAGAAGGATTTCTTGCTCCTGACATAGGAGAGAAAAGAATAAGGATAGCATGGTATCATAACACTTAGTAAAACATAAAAATAAACAACAAAAAAGTATAAATGAATTGTAAAATTGACAAATAGTTAAATACACGAAAAGTAATCAAGAAAACAAAAATTGCTGCAGTCTAGAAAGATTTCTCCTCACTGACCGAGAAGAGATTAAGTAAACTAACCTTTATGTGGATTGTAGTAACTAAATAAAGATAGATAGAAGGTGGAGGGAGGGGTGCCAAATCCATCTCCTGTGAAAAAAATGTGGCTGCAGTCTAGAAGGATTTCTTCTTCACTGTCAGAGGAGAGAAAAGAGTAGGTATAGTATCATAACACTTAGTAAGAAATAAAAATAACTCAAAAAGAATTTTTTTGTAAAATTGACAAATAGTTAAATAGAGGAAAAGTAATCCAAAAAATGAAAATTGCCGCAGTCTAGAAAGATTTGTGGTTCACTGGCCGGGAAGAAAAGAGATTAAGTAACAGATACTACATTGTAATTTGAAGTATATTTTGAAACGTAAAAATGAATAAGTAAAAATAAACCGAATTAAATTAACCGTTTTGTGTATTGTCATAAGTAAAGAAATAAATAAAGAGAGAGAGAGTGGGGTGTACCAAATCCATCTCTTGGGTGAAAAAATAAAAATTGCTACAGTCTTGAAGGATTTCTGCTTCACTGACCGAGGAGTGAAAAGAATAAGTATAGTATCATAACTGTGACAATAAAGAGGAACATTCACCGGCAGGAAAAAGAATGAGGTGCTTCGCATTTCGTGTCTGCAGGCTAAAGAAGGGCTTCTCTTCATAAGTGCAGGTTTTTATGGTGGTGTCTGATTTGCATATGTGGAGATCAGCTGATATAAATGAAGAGGACATCTGAGAAGCAGGGAGAAGCGATTTGGATTGCAGAAAAAAGGCAGAGAGAAAGTGGGTTGCACAAAGTTGCACGAAAATCGGTTGGAAGTTGAATTACAGTCAAAACTTTTTTTAATTATTCTTTTATTTTTCTGGCACAGTTAGTTAAAAATGAAAATAAACCATAAAGAAATGAATGGTAAAATCGACAAATAGTTAAATAGTACAAATAGTTATGTAGACGAAGAAATTGCCGCAGTCTAGAAACATTTCTCCTTCACTGACCGAAAAAAGAAGAGATTAAGTAACAGATACTACAATTTAAGGTTAAGTATGTTTTGAAAATTAAAAATGAATAAATAAAAATAAACTGAATTAAATTAACCGTTTTTTATTGTAATAAGTAAATAAAGAAATAAAGAGAGATGGGACGTTTATAAATGGTAAAAGTTTAAATGAAAAGAAAAGAAAAGGAAATAAATTATATGCTAAGTGGAAGATGTATCAAGTAGAATTTAAATTCCACAAAATAGCTTTGTTTTCGATAATTGTAAAGGAAAAGAAGCATTGGAAAGAAAAGTAATAATAATATATTTTCTGGAAAAAATAAATTCTGAGGATTTGCGATTGTTTGAGTAATGTTCGATAAGTATGGATGGTCAAAATCGGAACGTTTACCTGTGTTATGTGTGAATTATTACTGACAGTGTCATGTAAAAAAGATATTATGGGCCTCCATAAGATATCTATGAGCAATTGGATGTTTTTTTAGCCAAAGACCTCTGTTCGTTTTATGCTATGTTCTGTTTTAAATTGTGTTAGAAGCTTTAAAAGTGGTATGTATCTAAATACCTACGCGTTTATGACAAAATGTATAAGGTGAAGAAGAAAGTATACGTGTAACAATAACTGTAACTGAAATGGATTTACTTGATGAGATTGATAGGAAGGTGACGCCACATTGAATCAATGTACAGTAGAAATGAATCAGTTCGTTTATTTAATTCTTATATTCCGGAATGAGTTGAAGTGTATTTTTAATAGTTGTAAGTGTTGAAGGACAGTAAATAACTTTATGTAATCCGATATTCTGGAATTAGCAAGGAATATTAGGGAGGGTTTGTTATTTGATTTACAAATCCGGTATATTATGTATGAAATTGTTAGAAGAATGAAATGAAACAATTACGGTGATCATTGTATAAATTATCCGATGTAATTTATTTACCGGCGCTAAGTGGGAAGGTGGGAGTAGGATAATGTTAGAGAGAAACTGTTTGCTACCATTTGTACGGAGTATGTTTTTGCGAGAGTCGGTGATGATGGTGTAAAAGTAATATTTATTGTTAGATGGTGGAAATAATCATAAATGTCTTGAAACATGTGCAAGTGAATAAGCTGAATAAAGTGGTACGTTTAGTAGTCTATATTGCATGTGGTTATTTTCTTATTCTAGTCAAAGGTACAGGGGAAAACGTCTTCACTTTATATATAAAATTTTATCATATATATATATATTTATATATATATATATATATATATATATATATATATATATATATATATATATATATATATATATAAGAGGTTTATGTAGTTTGCTTGAAGCATTGTGTACTTGTATATAGAAATGTGATACTTAGAAGGCAATAAAATGCAGAGGTGTGACGGATAGACACAAGTTGGAGCAAATAAGACATATAATAGTGAAACAAGTTAAATAGTTTCATCTTAATACAATGTATATATACACATATTTATTTATTTTTTTACAAACACACATATATCTTTCTATCTACACAATGTTACAAAGTAATACCTGTATCAAAATGGTTTGGTGGAAACTCTGTATGATATAATATTTCGGGAATTCTTTTCTTCTTCAGAACCGTGCTCAACTCAAGTTCAAACGTGCGCACGGTTGAGCACGTTTGAAGAAGGGAAGAGTTCCCGAAATATTATATCATATAGAGTTTCCACCAAACCATTTTGATACAGGTATTACTTTGTAACATTGTGTAGATAGAAAGATATATGTGTGTTTGTAAAAAAATAAATAAATATATATGTGTATGTATACATTGTATTAAGGGTGAAACTAGTTAACTTGTTCCACCATTATATGTCTTATTTGCTCCAACTTGTGTCTATCCGTCACACCTCTGCATTGTATTGCCTTGTATTATATTCTTTCTATAGATGTTAATCCATTGAAACTCCAGTGTTTATAAAAAGTACCCAATAACAAGTAGAGCTGTTTTTAGTATAAGTTTTTATTTATACAAACATTATTGTTTACATATGTTCATGCATGTTTCAGTTGTCCTCTCCAATAGAGTAGCAACTTCCTCAGACCTTAAGAGAAATTCAAATGAGAAATTGTGAACTTCTCTATTCAGTATATTTCCCTTGATGGGGTGGGTTCATAATTTAACGGTCAAGCCTCATATCAGATTACATCTTAGCCTTTCAAACCTTCTTTTCGTTTCTATTTTTATTTGGTTTATATATATATATATATATATATATATATATATATATATATATATATATATATAATCTTTTTTGTAAATGGCATGTATGTGTGGTGGTGCATTTTGAACTTCATGAAAATGAGAGAAACACTATCCTTGTAACAGCATCACAGGTAAAATAAGCGTGGCCCTGGTGTTGTTACAAACACCAAACCATGAAAAATGTCTACAAATACAAATGCAAATAAACTCAGAAAAAAGATCTGAGTATCATGATGGGCAGGTGCTCTCTCGATAGCCATCATGGGGGATCCGGTCCGCATCCTGCGAATGTTGGCTCCTTTAATTTCAGAAATAAGATCACGGACAAAAAACATGTAAGTAACCTCTCTAATTTCGGGTATGACAAGGACACGGGGCAAACACAAGAAAGCAGGAATGAAAAGAACAAACCAAAAAGCCATAGAAAGAAATGGACCACAAAAGAGAACAGATTGGTATTAGAATGCTACTACAAAAGCCGCTACCCCACAGAAAGAGGATACCAAAACGAATGAAAGATCTATGGGACATTTCTACTGACTACCACATAAAGGAACAGAGGATAGCAATGGCAGATACTCAAGAGAGGATGGTTCTCAGAGATGGAATTAATGGAAATCAGACGAAAGATGAATGTGTGATAGATCAAGAAACACCATCTGATGAAAACACTCAGGAAGAAGACGGGCAAACATAAACACTGAAACTGAAGAGGGCGAAGATTATGAAACCACAGAACTCACTGAGAAAGAAGCAATAGAAGTGGAAAACATCAAACGAATCATGTCCGAGAACAAAACAAAACTCCCATCCCTAAGGAACGAAGATTGGAAGAAGTTAAAAGTTGAAACAGAGACAGTAAACAAAGTACTTCCGTACATCTTAACAGACACTATCACAGACCTAAACAACTTGATATATGTGGGGGCAAAATCAGTAAGTATGAAACTAAAAAGAGAAAAAAAGACTAGCCAAAAGAATGGATGGGAAATCAGACTGGAAACCCAAACTTCGAAAAGAAGCTAAGACCGTAAACATGATGAAAGAGAATAGGAAACGATGGAAGAGCAGAAATCCTGTTCACAAGGAAATACTGAATAAGAAACATGAAGAATTAAAACAAAAGATAGCAGCAATAGAAGGAAGACTGAGACGATATAGATACAAATCTGAACAGCAAAAACAATACAGGACCTTTAAAAACAATGAAAGCCAGTTTTACAAAAACGTAAACGGAGAACAGACAACAACAGAACAACCAGACCCGACAGAGACAAAACAAGATATGGGAAAAGCCTAAAAAACACAACAAAAATGCCAAGTGGTTGAAAACCATGAAAGATGAACTACAGGAAATTGAAGAAAGAAACAGAAACAGAAATTAATAAAGAAACAATTAAGGCAACCCTAAGGAAAATGGCAAACTGGAAAGCACCGGCCCACGATGGAATACATGCATACTGCTTTTAAAACTTTGCGACCCTACATGAAAGGCTAGCACAGAAACTGAGAGGATGTATCCACAAAACAGACGCACCAGAGTGGATGACCAAAGGAAGGACAACGCTAATACAAAAAGATGTCAAAAAGGGAACGATCCCAAGCAACTGCAGACCAATAATCTGTTTACCAACAATGTGGAAAATCCTGACGACACAACTGAGAGAACAAGTCTACCAATCCCTGAACAAACGTGGACTACTCCCCGAAGAACAAAAAGGATGTCAGAAAGGGAAAAGAGGGACGCATTATCTGCTATACATTGATCAAAAGATCCTAAAGGAGGTAAAAACAGAAGAAAAAAAATATCTATGGCATTGACTACAAATACGACAGAATCCCTCAAGCATGGATAATTGAATGTTTGAAAATGTACAAGATACCCGACAGGATTATTAATCCTATAAAGAAAACAATGGAAACATGGAGACTAGAACTGACAGCCGGAGGACAACACCTGACTGAGATAAAAATACAGATAGGCATTTTCCAAGGAGACTCTCTATCATCACTACTGTTTATCTGAAACTAATTGCAAAAAGAAAAAAGAAACTGGAGAAGCTGATAAACACGACCAGAATCTTCAGCCAGGACATCCAAATGGAATTCGGAATAGAAAAAGTGTGCACTTCTAGAAATGAAAAGAGGAAAACTGAAGACGACAGAGGACATGGAACTTCCCAACTAAGAGCAGATGAGGGCGCTAGGCTAACAGGATAGCTACAAATATTTGGGAGTTCTGGAAGCAGACACCATCAAATCTATAGAAATGAAAGAGAAGATTGGAAAAGAATATTTACGAAGAACAAGAAAACTCCTAGAAACAAATTATATAGCAGGAATCTAGTAAAAGGAATAAACACCCGGGCAGTATCACTAATAAGCAGGGCTTTACGCGCTCCACTACTTTTGGAGCTGCTCCCACTCCTGCTCCAACACTCAAAATTGGAGCTGGCTCCTCTTACGCTCCCCATTTTCAAAAAGGAGCTGCTCCTGCTCCAACTCCTATAAAAAAGGAACGGCTCTTTTTCAGCGCTCTATAATAAAAATGTACCTTCTTTCATAAACGTTCTATTCTGCCAATGAGTGGTCGAAGGATAGGGGTGGGCGTCAAAGGATCTCGTCAATATGGGTGGGGATGTCACTTTAAGTGTAAGACCGTAAGATAATATTTGACAAAATCTCGCTAATATTTTGAGAGTTATAGAACATGTCGGGCGAAGTATAGGATTATACGTAAATTTTCGTTTCCTGATGTATAAATTGAAATAGAAAAATCCCTGAAAACTATTTTAATTTTCATTACATTAACAACCTATTTTTTCAGGAAAAGAAAAATTTGACCCGATATTTTTTCTATTTTTTTGGAAGGGAATTTAGATTTGTTTTAAGTAAATAATGTTTTACTTTTAAACATTATTAGTGATTATTTTCTTTTTAAAGAAACCATTTCTCTGGGAGAGGAGAGACAGCCAGGGCAACATTAATCGTTGTGCTGTTGTTTAATATTTGTTTGTTTTACGAACGTAACTACATTGTATAATGTATATTATTATTTACCACAGAGAAACGCGCAAGTACTTTTAAACAAATCGATTTACCTGTACCTTTATTGTTGACAATTTGTCTGCCTCGCAAGCAGGAAATCCCAACACGTCTTAACTTGACCACGGCTGCGAACCAACTCCTCCTGTTTCTCTTTGCTGGTTCTCTAATCGAGTTTCAAACCTTTTTAAAGCTATATTGGTGTATATACCCCAAGGCCTTCAATGTCTGGCTAAAGAGAGTAGAAAGTGGACCTTATTTTGTTCTTTTAGTCCTCACATTTCATGGACGATGTTTCTGACAAAGAGGGAAGAATTGCTATTTTCTGGGTCGAAATCTATCCATCTAGCATTTAGTGTTGGCTACTTTTTTTTTTACCTCAAAATAGTATCTTTTTAGCTCCTTACATCAAGTGGCTTCATGCCTTGTTTGGAGCGATTTCCATTAGAAAAAAAATGCTGGAATTCAGTGGCTTCACAACTGACCATTGTGGAATAAATAGAAAATGTGGAGTCGGTTTGTGAACTCTGCACCATGGACAAAATCAAGCGTGTGCTACTATTACAACTATGAGGTTGTGTGTTGCTGCTGGAGGCAGAAGGAGGTGGGAGTATTGACTGCCGACAGAGTGTCTAGGGTACGGAGAAATTAAGTTGATCATCAACCAGGTTAAGCCCATGAATATTAAGGCCCTGGTTGTGAACATTTCCTTCTTAGGATTGATGCGATCACCTGACTGAATTGGGTGAAGTGCATTTCAGAAACCTAAACAGGTGAGCCTGACTTTAGTGTAACGTTTGATAGAGTACAAAATCATGGACTGTGCGTCGAGATGGGTGAGTAGTCATGCGCCCAGTGAGCTGACAAATAAAGTACAACAGTATAGAGTGCCCGATCACGTCCGAGATGCGTATGAAGAACTCACACTGTGGATGTGCAATGGATGACTATTGTCATATCCTGAAAAAGAACTTGGACCTTTCCAAGGGGCTGATTCCCTTAATGATGGTTGTACAAGAGCACAAGCAAAAGGTCGGATCAGTACTCGACTATTGGGAATTGAATGGCTTTGTGGATGCATATACTGCTAACACAGAGATGTGCACACAAAGACAGAGAGTGGCGGTGACAAGGGACTGATGTGTCGCTTTTGGATTTAAGAAATGCATACCTACAAATTCAGGTTAACAAAGCGTTATGGTCTTTTCAAACAGTAATTATCAAAGGCAAGCGGTTTTGTCTTACACTATTGGGTTTAGGCCTAAATGTGGCGCTGCTTATTATGAAATCTATTATTGCTGCAATAACATCCCAAGATCAGGAAATCAAGAGTGTCATGTCACATACATCGACAACATCTTCATCAATGAAAGCTTAGTTTCTATGGTGCGCGTGCGACAGCACGATTTAGATTGTGGGTTAGTCTGTTAAGATTCTGAACAACTGAGAGATGGAGCTAAGATCTGCAGGTCTGAGGAAAGAGTGATTCTCTCCGATAGAAATGGGGATGTCAGGTTCTGGAAATTCCTTGTGTAGTGATCCGTTAGCATACATTTTCCTTGTGCGGGAAATTGGTGTGGCTGGGAAACTGGTGTGGCTGACTGCATTTATCAAGCGGCAAGCAAGTGTGCTAACCAAGGCATAGGAATGGGATGCCTCTCTTTGTCGCATGCTGGTGAAAACAACAGCCATCTATCGAGGGAGGGGGGATTGGTGTGTAAATGGGAGCGAAATTAAGGTCTGGGTGGATGCAAGTTCCGTGCTACGGAAGTGGCATTAGAAGTAGATGAAAGCATTGTGGAAGATGCTTGTTGGTAGCGTCCAATCAATGATACCAAGCACATAGATCTGGCCGAATGCGATATCAATTTGCACGATGTGAAGGACAAATTGAATCGAACCGGCTATCATAGCATAGTGCAGCATCACATGATCCTTTCTGAAACAAGATGTGAAACTCATGTAAGATGATGACCCAAAGTAAACTTTGCCAGAGTTATAGGTATATTAGGTATATTAAAAGGAAAGCTTTGTTGCTATCAGACTAAGGTATGTTCCTAGAAGATCCATATCCCAGTCTTTACCTTCTGTCTAAGAAGAGGTTAGTTATTGCTAATCGCCTGAGGCGCCCTTATCGGGGCATCCTGACAGAGCTGCTCAGGCATTTATTTTGTAGGCCAGAGTGGGCTTATCCTAGTGTGATGACTTCTCAAAACCACACCTAATTTTGTGTCTAACCTCCTGGCAAGGAGATAAATAATATGTTGCAAGCAAAGAGGAAAAACACATCCTTCAACTAATGTCTTGGCCAGCACAATTAGCGGATTTAAATCTCATTGAACTACTGTAGGATGTACTTGATAAAAAAATCAGGCTAAACAATTTATAAGTGGGACTCACCTCTTGCAGTTCTTGTAGGAAAGCTGAGCAGAACTATCCAGTCAACTTGCAGTCTTTGGTGGGAAGAATGCCGAGAATCTGTGAAGCAACTAAAAAGGGGCAAAAGTTTAAATAGTCAAATGATTTCTGATTAATGTGATTTGCATTTAAAATGAATAAAATCTTTATGTTGCTTAACTTGTCTCATTAAAAATAACACTTTTAAGATGAGAAATATTTTTTTTTGTGAGTGGCCAAATACTTTCATTGGTAATATATATATATATATATATATATATATATATATATATATATTGTTACAAATGTAGGGAGATCTATCGAGATTAAGAATAGGAAACTGCGAAAGACATCGGTAGTATGTATACATATATATATATATATATAGATAGGATTCATCTTCACATATTTGTACATGACGAGATCCGAGAAACAATTTCAGCAGCCAGGTTGGACCTTGTGGGGTCATGTCTATTTTTAGCCGACACGGCCGAGAAGAAGAAGAGAGGGCGAGGGAGAAGAAAAAGAAATTTAACTGCCCGCGAGGAAGGATGAGTCACCGGGTTAAGACGGTCACACTTTGAGGACACCTGCACGAGGGACAGTCAGTCATGAGGAGACAGATACCGAGCTAAGACAGAAAAAACTTTAGCCGCGTGCGAGAAAGAGATACTACAAGAAGATGAGACGGTAGCCGCGTGCGAGAAAGCTGGAATGTATCTTTCTCCCGATATAAGAAAAGAACCTTTGAATTTAAAACAAGCGACCGGGAATTGTTTTCCTGAGGAAAAATGTATTTAAAAATACAACAAAAATGAAAACTACATTTGCAGATAAACAGGGCTATTACGACTTGCCGGAAATACCGACCCTCAAATGAACAATGTATCCACTTGTAAGTGATAACTTGAATATCTCTCCCCGGACATTTTGCCTCTAAGGCTATCTCATATATATGTATGTTTTATGTGAAAGATGAATCCTGTTGCTATAGGACTATAATAGATAAGTCCCCCCCCCCTTTTTTATTAATAGACTTTTGTTTTCATGTTTTCTTTTGTTTTGTTTTTATAGATATATTTACCCCTTTTAGTATATTATTTCTATTAAATAAATGAGTATAAATTTAACCCTAATGTCTTTTGTCGTTCTTCGCATCTTCTGTTTTGTTTCCTGACGCGATGTCTTATATTGGAGAAATCCCCATCCCATATCATTTAAAACGTTATCTTTGAACCCTGGGATACTACGAGCCATCCGGACGACTTTTTTTTACTTTCTTTTTTTATCATTGTCACGTATTGTCATTCGGTGGTCCCGACCGGCGGCATTCGTGACAAGATTGGGGGCTGAAGTCCGGGATTATTTTCTCCAATTATAATAGGACCCGTTAGATAGGGACAGACAGGTGCGAGGCAACAAGACAAGAAGACGCAAAAATAAATAAATAGATAAATAAATAAGTAACAAGATGTCAGCAGTAGAGGCCTTTCTAAATTCTCCAACGTTCAAGGACCTAAATAGATTTAAAAAAGACAGTATAATTGAGGTAGGGATAGCATTAGAGTTAGATACGAGACGGTCGATGAGGAAGTCCCAACTAGTGAGAATAGTTGCGGAGCACATGGTCGACAATGAGATCTTCGGCGAAGATGTGCTGGACGACCTTGTGTCAGACTCGCCCGGACTCTCAATGGCTCAAATGGAGCTGGAAAAGGCTAAGATTGAAGCCAGCTCGCGTGAAAGGATTACTAGAATAGAGCAGGAGACCAGACTCCGAGAATTGGAGGATAGGAGAACGCTGCGCGACGAGAGGCGAAACAACTTCGACCTTGCTAAGCAGGTCAGACTCGTGCCGGCGTTTAACGAAGCTGATGTTGGCAAATATTTCCATCACTTCGAGAAAATCGCCTCAAGCCTGAACTGGCCACTCGATAACTGGACCTTACTACTACAGACAGTATTGAAGGGTAAGGCCCAGGAGATATACGCGTCTCTGTCAGCGGAGGACTGCGCCGACTATAACATTTTAAAGTCTGCAATCCTTAGAAGCTACGAGATGGTGCCGGAGGCATATAGACAGAGGTTTAGGGGACGTAGGAAAGATGAGGAAGAGACGTACGTCGAATTCTTTCGTCAGAAGGAGACCTACTTTGATAGGTGGTGCACAGCCAAGAGTGTGGGGGCAGACCACGATATGCTGAGGCAGCTAGTTTTAATGGAAGAATTCCAGCGGTGTGTCCGTGACGACCTCAAAGTGTATCTGAACGAAAGACAGGTCGACACCGCATATGAAATGGCAACCCTCGCCGACGAATATGCGTTGAGGCATAAGTGGGGGAAAATTTGCTGACGGAAGCTGCACTGACCCTAAAATGGCGGCTAGTGCTGGTCCGAGCATGAAGTCCAGTCAGACGGGATATGAGTATCGACAGACCAACCCCAGAAATTAAACCCATCTTCCGAACGGTCGATACGCGGAACGATGGAGAGCCATAACGTGTCACTATTGTGGAAAAGCAGGACACATAGCGGCTGGTTGTCCGACCAGGAAAAGGGACAACGACACTAGAGCCAGTTCCCTCGATAAACCCCAGGGGTTAGTCGCAGTGACAAAGGGCCCTGTGAAAGGTCACCCACAAATACCCATGAAGGGGTATGAACCCTTTATGTCCGAGGGAGCCATATGTGCCGTGGGTGAGCCCACGAGAAAGTCAAGGGTTAGGATATTACGAGACACTGGAGCGACCCAGTCCGTAGTACTAAAGAAGTGCTTGCCACGTGGTGCTACTACAGCTACAGGCGAAGTCACTACAATACGAGGAGTTGGGAATGGCCGTGTCAACATTCCAATCCACAAGGTCACCCTCGAGTCCGAAATTGCGCAAGGCACCGTCGAACTCGGAGTAGTAAACAATCTACCTATGAGAGGCATATCAATGATTCTCGGCAACGACTTGGCCGGTGATAAAGTCAACCCCCTTCCTAGAGCGAAGGAGATACCGAAAGCCGAAACGGTGAGACCGAGAACCTCTGGTGTGATACCATTGGTTGTAGTCGCATGGAGAAAGCCCCAAATAACCGGAGGAGGATATGCTAAAAGTAATGGCAATTCGCCCAACCCCGGTCCCCGAACTTTTAAAGTCGGAGACAAAGTCCTTATGCGATTGTCCATGACCTGCGACCCTTCGAGAAATCGATATTACAGACCGTACGAAATCGCCCGAAAGGCTAGCGACTCTCGTTACGTCCTTAACACGCCCGACCGCCGAAAAGCTACGCAGCGGTGTCATGTGGCTATGATGAGGCCGTACGATTAGGTAGAATCTGTTTAACCCTGACCCCAAATATATATATAGCCGTCCAAATGTCTCCCCCTACAAAACAGTAAACTTAGATTGGGTTAGGTAAACTCCAAAAAAGGGTTACGAAAAAGATCTCGCGACGCGAGTCTTTTTTGTCTTTTAGGGAAGGAGGTGTTAAAAATGTAGGGAGATCTATCGATATTAAGAATAGGAAACTGCGAGAGACATCGGTAGTATGTATACATATATATATATATATATAGATAGGATTCATCTTCACATATTTGTACATGACGAGATCCGAGAAACAATTTCAGCAGCCAGGTTGGACCTTGTGGGGTCATGTCTATTTTTAGCCGACACGGCCGAGAAGAAGAAGAGAGGGCGAGGGAGAAGAAAAAGGAATTTAACTGCCCGCGAGGAAGGATGAGTCACCGGGTTAAGACGGTCACACTTTGAGGACACCTGCACGAGGGACAGTCAGTCATGAGGAGGCAGATACCGAGCTAAGACAGAAAAAACTTTAGCCGCGTGCGAGAAAGAGATACTACAAGAAGATGAGATGGTAGCCGCGTGCGAGAAAGCTGGAATGTATCTTTCTCCCGATATAAGAAAAGAACCTTTGAATTTAAAACAAGCGACCGGGAATTGTTTTCCTGAGGAAAAATGTATTTGAAGATACAACAAAAATGAAAACTACATTTGCAGATAAACAGGGCTATTACGACTTGCCGGAAATACCGACCCTCAAATGAACAATGTATCCACTTGTAAGTGATAACTTGAATATCTCTCCCCGGACATTTTGCCTCTAAGGCTATCTCATATATATGTATGTTTTATGTGAAAGATGAATCCTGTTGCTATAGGACTATAATAGATAAGTCCCCCCCCCTTTTTTATTAATAGACTTTTGTTTTCATGTTTTCTTTTGTTTTGTTTTTATAGATATATTTACTTTTTTAGTATATTATTTCTATTAAATAAATGAGTATAAATTTAACCCTAATGTCTTTTGTTGTTCTTCGCATCTTCTGTTTTGTTTCCTGACGCGATGTCTTATATTGGAGAAATCTCCATCCCATATCATTTAAAACGTTATCTTTGAACCCTGGGATACTACGAGCCACCCGGACGACTTTTTTTTACTTTCTTTTTTTATCATTGTCACGTATTGTCATTCGGTGGTCCCGACCGGCGGCATTCGTGACAATATATATATATATATATATATATATATATATATATATATATATATATATATATATATATATGCGTGTATGTGTGTCTAGGTAGCATTTTTTTAAAAACATATTTCGTTAAATACGACGGACAATTTATGTCTGCATATTTTTGTCTTTAATTTCCTTATGTGTTTTCTGGTTACAAGCGGGAACTGGCCGATGTATCTGCCATATTCGCTTATATCCCTAGTATTTTCGGATCCATCTTCAGGGGTGTTTGTCAAATAAAGAACGTGGTGCTTAGATATTGATAGGTATTTTTTTAGAATCACGTGTTAGTTACAGTATCAATAAGATACTTATGTTAGTATTATAGGCATTTTAGTATGTTGCTACTATCATTTAAATTTATTTTGTTGATGGTTGGCTATTTTGTTTTAATGTGTAGGGCTTCTAATATATGTAGGTTTTGTTTGTTAGTTGTGTCTTCGAAAATGGAGGTGTTATCAGAAGTTTATGGAATTTAGAGCAGTGGCAAGAATGTTGGGTTGTTAAATGTTGGGATATAGCGTTGGTGTCAGATAACACCAGCGCTATAGCCCAACACTTAACAATCTAACATCGCTGCAAAATAGCCATTGTTATAAATCTACTAAATTATGCAAAACTAATCTCCTTCACCAAAAAGCACTATTCATTGAATTAAAAAATAGAAAATAAGTCCTTCTTAACAACGAATTCTCCAATCATATCGTTGATGAACAATTCGAAACTTAAAAATACTATTACAAACAATAATAATATCCAAAATCACAATTCAAACTATATTAACCTATACTATTGTAATTTAATGCCCCAAAACTTTAGAAGAAAAAGCTATAAAAAATATTGTACACCGATACATATCCCCAATTGATAATAATAATAATAAAATTAGACCCATCATTTACTATAAGAAATTTAAGCCCCAAAATCTTGTAGTAAAAACAACTACTCTCCAAAAAACATTAGAAAGAACTAATGTTATTTATAAGTTTTAATGCCCTTTGGGAGAATGTAACTCCAATTCCAATAATAATAATAATAATGATAATAATAATAATGATAATAATAATAATAATAATAATAATAATAATAATAATAATAATAATAATAATAATAATGATGATGATGATGATGATGATGATGATGATGATGATGATGATGATGATGATGATGATGATGATGATGCTAATAGCTACATTGGTTTTACATTGGTTTACTATCCCGCCGCCTCACCATCCATATTGTAAAATCTAGCTCAATTTACCAACATCTACAAAAACATAATTGGCCATCCAACCCTTCTGATTTAAGACAAATTTTAGTTAATAACACAAAAAAATACATTCCAAAACCAATTTAAAAAAATTAAAAATACTCGAAGCCATCTTTATTAAAACCTAGCAACCCACAATTAATAACATTACGTATGAAACCAGTAACAACATTTTAAAATGCTTAACGTTATACAATGTTACAACGCTAATTCTGGTGTCCCGGAATTTAAATTGTTAACATCTTTCCTGGAAATAGCGAATCCTTTCTTTCGAGTCTAACAGACTCTATGTGTGCGTTCTTGCTGTCTTTTATCCAGCCTTTTTGTTCATTTGTTTTTATCATCTGAAGATGATTCGACGAAGAATCATAAAACTTTTGTGATACATATGGAACATGCATTAATTTTTTTGATTTTAATACAAAAAGATTATTAGAAAAATGGAAAAAGAGAATATATATATATTAAAGTCAAATGTTTTAACTTAAGTTGTATCTTAATGAGATAAAAAAATATCTTACCTCAATTCTACAAATATAAAAAGTGAAGCAATTCAAATCTCTAAGATACCAGTAAATACAGCAGGCGTAAATTTAGCTCAATGGTAAGGACTTTAGGCCCCACAGAGCTCATAATCTTTTAGTTTTATGTGTTTGTAGTTATTTAACAATTCCATTGTTTACCTGGACCTGTAACGAAAGGGAGTTTTTCTTTTATTTTGTGCTGAAGAAGCTATTTTTTTTTAATTTTCAGAAACATATGTACACATACATTTTTGTTGATGTTGAATTTTTGTTACATAATTATATAATATTGATTATGTCATAATTATTTTTATTTATTCCCATCAGCTTATAAATTTTACACTAAAATTTGGATGAGCCCTATTTTAAGTAGGTCAAACAGATAAATGTTTACCTTAGCTAAAATAGGTTCAGCTATGCTGACATAGTAAATGCAATCATTTGACCTATTTGTTAAATTTATCATTGTCTTATTTTTGCTTCTTCTTGGGAATCTAAAGCATTTGATCTCCCATGCTTGGATGACATCGAGGGAAGGTATCCTTGGATCGTTTAATCCTTTCACAGCATAATTAAATACCATGTGATGATATAATTTATCCACCAAAAAATAAAATCCAAAGTCATTTTTCTTATTACCCCATAATAATGACATTCAATACATTAACATCCAAAACTTGGAACAGACTTATAAACTTCTGATGCTAACAAATGCAGCTGTCATTCTTAGCAAACGTTACTTAAACGGCTAAGCCAAAACATGATTAAGACAAGAATATAAGTCAGTAGTGAGACTGCATACCTCTGCCTGTTAGCGTAAGAAGGGGCAAAGTTTTATCTTAGCCTTAGTTCTCCATATTGTATGAAGAATTTCCAAAGTTTTGCCATGGAAACGTTGATAATTCAAAAACTATTTATTTGATTAACTTTGGCATGGTGGTTATTGTTATCAAAGAGCATCAGACCCATACATCAAATTTGGAAAAATCGGAAGTTTAAATTCCATCCAAATTTCGACCATGACCGAACGTTTCAATGTCAAGATCAAAGGTCCATGAATGTGCGGACCTTTATTGGCTACAATATGGGCCAAGTATTGAGTCTACAGTGAACAGAACCAAAGTTACTGCCAAAAGTGTGACTTTAACCTATTCTGTGACCTTGATCATGCCCTAGATATTCCAAAATTAAATCAGTTCTAAGTTAGACCATGACCGATATTTTGACCAAGTTTGGTGACGGTTGGTCAAGCGATGTGAACGATAGACTGTACACAAACAAACAAAAATAGTGACAAACAAACCGGATCAAAAACATAACCCCCACCTTAGCAGAGGTAATAAACTATGAGCTGAATAACACAACACTAAACACTGTGAATTACTATACAATGAAAATCGTGGTTTATACATGCAGTCAAGATCAAAAGACAATGTGATATTTGAACCCTCAGAATGACCCAAATGTAATGTTTGATAAGAAAATTATTGATCATCGAGAAGAAATGAGGTCAGTACAAATCAATAAATTGGTAATACGCATGTGAGTGATTATATAATATACTCACTCACATACACACATCTTAACTTTTTTGATATCTCACTTTGACACATTGTGGGATATTTCTATAAAAAATCGCCATGTTCAGTCAACCCCGTACTGTAACAACAGTATCAATCGAAACATAAAATGCTATTTTATGCATTTATGCATAGGGTGCATAGGTAGATCCTTTTGGTGTTGTTGAGATCACTTTTCTTAGTGTGTGGCATCCCAGATCATGTTACCACCTGCCGATTAATCATTGGTTGATTTAACCACGTGGTCATCAATATAAAAAGAGTGACTTACTTTTTTCTGCCTTTTGGGGCTGACCGCTGAGGGGGTAACATGTTTGCCATAATCTCTCTCTCTCTCTCTTTCTCTCTCTCTCTCTCTCTCTCTCTCTCTCTCTCTCTCTCTCTCTCTCTCTCTCTCCTCATTCCTTTTTTGGGGTTTAGTCACTGAAACGACATTCGTTTGGCTAGGAGCAATCTTCTAGACGGAAGCAATTTTTATTTTTGTTCCAATCAAGAGTGACTATTTTAGGGAGCTGGATTTTCCCCACATTAAAAACCCACCTTGTGTCTAATTTTGCCCTTGTTTGTTTGCTCTTTTTTGTTTTTTGTCCAGACTAGCTCCATGACATGTAGTCGCCTCCTCACGACCAGACTAGTTATTTGGAAATGCTGTTAAGATACCAAGATGCGGTCAGTTGTTACCACATGTCCATAACAGTTATGTTCTATATGTCTCTACTACACATCTGGCATAACCCTAAGCCTTTTTATATCTCCACACATAAGGGATTTGTAACATGTGTTAAAATGTTTGGTATATTTACTTAAGACTGTAAATAAATCAACTGATTTTTAGTTTACCCCTGTTATCTAGGTATAAGGATTATTAAATAGCTTATAGTGTTATGCCTATACAACTAGGCTTACAATAATTAATAATATATACTAATATAAAGTAATAAGGGGGATGTTGTATAGTTGATGTGGGGGCCCTTTATAAAATACCAGTTTTCATAGACCCTAATATATACCATACAAAGCAGACAAAAGTTTTCATTTAAATTTCTACATTCATAAAAGATGACATTTTGAGATACTTTTCTTTGGATAAGTCAAAGGTTTTTTTCCACTTACAAATAAATCTATAATAGAAAACATTATTTATTGAAAATAAAAACGGTTTATTCAGAGATTCAAAGATTTTCAATCAGTTTATTCATAGGAAAAAAAAACGTGTTCCACCGTAATAAAATACAGTTAAATATTTCTAATAAATCTTCTTACAGCATAAGATAATACCCCTCTTCGAAATGGGCTTCAAATATCATGAGTGTGGGTTCAGAGGTTGTACTGATAAGGTATAACTTGGTTGAATGTCCAATAGTGATAATGACAAGGCCAACACGTGGGAAAACTCTGCCCTTGCTATCTGTAACTTACCAGCAGAAAGCCATTAAGGACAATCAGTAAATGGAGGTCTAGTCGTTTGAATATAATGCCTGATGTCTATGGTTGAGTGATTTATGCGAATTAAACTAAAAGACCATTGTCTAGCAAAAAGGCTTTTAAAGAGTCCAACCAAGGCGGGCACAATAAGCAATGTCAAAATATGGATTGATAGTAACAATGAGTTTCTAATTAATGAATTTACTTATGATTGGTTGGCAACATCATAAAAATAACCACTAAAACTGGGGACCAAAGATTGTCATAATCCATTAGGGAAATGAAACAATTGCCTATAGTGCCAACAGCCACCAATTCTGAACAACAAATCTTTTATAAAGAAATTAAAAACCAAAAAGAAATGCACGATTATTATTAAACTAAAGCTGACTGAAGTAATGTTTGTTTCCTAAAGGCATTTTTCTTATGTACTTTAGTAACAAGAAATACATGCTAAAATATTCTTTACTTCTGGGATTGAGTTATGTTTGAAAGAAAATTCCATTTTAATTCTGCTAATTAGCTGTAATTTGTAATTAACTGAACAAATGAAATCAAAGTAGAATAAATAGTGGTAGTAGTTGTGACCTGAATAGTCTAGTTTGTTTGTTTGTTTGTTTATTTATTTAAGGATTACTAGTAGGCCCCATGTCCTCGCGTTGCCCGTGAAAATGAGGAAACTCCTGCCCCATCTCTAGACCCCATAAAAGCTCTGATGTTTATGGATGTCCGGCTCAAAAGCAGACTCCAAATTCGTATTTCATTAGAGGAAACTGTAAACGCTATTTCCTACTATTACTATTATTTACTCACTAGGAGTTCTCACACAGGTCATCAGTGATTGCTCACTGACAACCGGTGGTATTCCCTGGAGTCTGAGTGACAACAAGTCTCCCCAGATTTCCTGTATTCTCCACCTCTTTTCGATAGCCACCGCAAATAAATTTGCAGTATGACAACAGCCGTTTACCATTGATTTCTCGCTGGTAAGGACCATTGATC
The DNA here is from genome assembly GCA_963556195.1 of Sepiola atlantica. Taxonomy (NCBI): domain Eukaryota; kingdom Metazoa; phylum Mollusca; class Cephalopoda; order Sepiida; family Sepiolidae; genus Sepiola; species Sepiola atlantica. The sequence goes on from OY744516.1 coordinate 81,749,952, forward strand.
TTCTCTGGGATTTGGGTGGCAATAAGCCTCCCCAAGATCCCAGCAGTCTCAGCACTTCCAGTGGAGGTCTGGTTTGTGCTGTCCCTCCTCGATCTTCTCATCCTCCTTGACCCTATTATTATTATTATTATTATTATTATTATTATTATTATTTCATAGTAGTCTACACTTTTGGATGTTTTTAGTTGGAGTTGTCTTTTTTGAACATCAAGTCAATTCCCTATGACTTTAGACATTCAAGCTGTACCTTAACACTTTCGCTGTTCCTAACAGGCAAGCCTTTTGCAGAATTAAAAAAGAAATAGTTTCGTCAATATGTTTAAGCCATTTATGGTGGCTTTTCGTTATGGTTCCAAGCGTTCCAATTACAACAGCAATCACCTTTACTTCTTTATATTTCCATAGTTTAACTAATTCCCATTTTAGAGCTTGATATTTTTTTTTTCGTGTTCTTTCTCCTGCACTCTGGTATCGAAGGGGCAGGCTTTATCAATGATTAAGCAAGTTCTCTTGGTTTTGTTTAGAAAGATTAAGTCAGGTTTTGAATGTTCAAGAACCTTATCAGTCTGTATGCGCATGTCCCAAAGAAGTTTGACATTGTCGTTCTCCTGTACTACTTCTGGCTTATGCTCATACCACTTCTTATTGTGGTCAAATTCATAAAGTTTGCATATATTCCAGTGTAGTACCTGAGCGACTTTGTTGTGTCTCTATTTTTTATACTGATGCTGTGCTAGCATTGGGCATTCTGATACAATATGCGCTAAGATTTCTTCCCTTTCATTACACAATCGGCATATCAGTGATTCTGCAGTTTTGTCAATGTAATGTTTGATGGACCTAGTGCGAGTAGCTTGTTCCTGAGCTGCCATTCAGGTGCTCTCAATAGATCTTTTGAGATCACCCCTGACCAACCAATTCCAGCTGCCATCTCTAAATGCAGTATTCTTAAAGAATACACTGTGTAGTTTCTTTCCAAATAATTTTAAACCTCTCATTTGTAACCTTTGATTCTTTTTCACCCCAGTTCTTAGTATTTTGTCTCTTTTCACTTCACAAAGAAGAATCTCATTACTTTCAGGAATATATTTATATAGACAACCTTCTTCTATATTAACAACATCTTCAACACTAAGTAGACCTCGACCACCCTCCTTTCTAGGTAGATACAATCGATCTGCATCTCCTTTCTTTGCAAAAGCTCCATAAATTGTAAGCATTTTCAATGTTTTGGTATCCAAACGTTTTAGTTCATTTACATTCCAGTCAAGTATACCAGCAGTATATCGAATGATAGCTACTGCTCTAGCATTGATAGCATAGATTGTATTTCGACTGTGGAGGTGTGATTTAAGAATACTCCTTACTCTTCTGTTGTACTCAGCTGTGACCTGGGTTTTCATTTCCTTGTTTTTAATCTTATCTGCCTCCAGTATTCCCAAGTATGTGTACCCATTGTCTACATTCTTTATCAGATCTGTTGTTGGGAGTTCAAGGCCATCTGAGTGGACAATTTTACCCCTTTTTACAACAAGAATGGCACATTTAGTGATGCCAAATTCCATTCGTATGTCGTCACTAAATAATTTAACTGTATTTATTAGGGTATCAAGTTGGGTTTCATTCTTTCCAAAAACCTTAAGGTCATCCATGAATAGTAAGTGGTTGACCGTAGGAAGTCCTTTCCCAAGTCCATATCCTGCCTTTACATTACGTAAGAGAAGTGTCATTGGGATCAAACTAATGACAAATAGCAAAGGGAAAAGACTATCACCTGGAAAATCTCTCTCCTGATTTTCACTTTACTTAATGCAACACCTCCTGAAGTTAAATTGGTTTCCCAATTCTTCATGCTATTCTTTAAAGCTGTTTGAATGTTGGGGCTATTCCGAAAATCTCCAGGCATTTGTGCCTCCATAAATGAGGCACCACCACCCCATAGCAAGGTTAGTAGTTCTTCGTTTGCAGTTTCTCGGGATCATTTTATCGATCAGAAGCTGATCTTTGGTGCCATGTGATCTTTTTCGGCAGCCTTTCTGTTCCTCAGGCAGCAAATTGTTTTGGTCCAAATGACCAGGGCTTTACGCGCTCCACTACTTTTGGAGCTGCTCCCGCTCCAACTCCAACGCCCAAAATTGGAGCTGGCTCCTCCCACGCTCCCCATTTCAAAAGGAGCGCTCCATAATGAAAATGTACCTTCTTTCATAAACGTTCTATTCTGCCAATGAGTGGTCGAAGGATAGGGGTGGATGTTAAAGGATCTCGTCAATATGAGTGGGGATGTCACTTTAAGATAATATTTGACAAAATCTCGCTAATATTTTGACATGTGCTAAAGGTTATAGGAGAACATATCGGATGAAGCATAAGATTATACGTAAATTTTCGTTTCCTGAGGTATGAAATAGAAATAGGAAAATCCCTCAAGTATTTTAAAACAATTTTAATTTTCATTACATTAACAACCTATTTTTTGAGGGAAGGAAAATTTGACCTGATATTTTTTCTATTTATTTTGGAAGGAAATTTAGATTTTTTAAAGTAAATAAAGTTTTACTTTTAAACATTATTAGTGATTATTTTCTTTTTAAAGAAAACAGGGCAACATTAATCGTTGTGTTGTTGTTTAATATTTGTTTGTTTTACGAATGTAACTATATTGTATAATGTATATTATTATTTACCACAGAGAAACGCGCAAGTACTTTCAAATAAATCGATGTATCCATTTTTGTTTTTAATAGTACAATTTGAGGCGAACATAACCCAATGAAGTTTATTTTTTAAAGATAGAATAAAAAAATATTTTTCATAAGTTGGCCAAAAAATATCAATAAATTGTCAATAAACAATTCAGAGATCTATTTAATGTCTTAAAATTTCATACAAAATATCTGGCCTAGACCTTGGGAGTTGAAAAAATATCGGGTCAAATTTACCTCCCCCAAAAAATTAACTAGAGCAAGTTTTCCTAGGTCGGGCAAAAACATTTATTAAAATTAAAAATTTGAATAAAAAAGGTGAAAACGTCTATATTTGAAATCTCTAACAAAAACAAACTGTTTATAATTTTAATAATCGATAATAGATTTATCAAGATAAAGAAAGATATCTAATCTACTTTCGGTTCTAAAAAACAACAAATTAGTCAGAAAGTCTAATTATTTGCTTTTTTAAAATTAAAATTTAAGATATCGGTTTAATTGTAGAATAGGGATGGCTGTTTTTTGTTTTTTTCGCTCATTTCGCTTGGTATTCGCCTAAATTTTGGATGAAACTGATTTTGTATTTTTGATCCCGAAATAAAATTCTCATTTACTTTTTAAAGTGTTGAGAATCTAACTTTAATTCCATGTTTTAATCGCTGGCAGCCATATTGGTTTTTATTGTTTTTTCCTTGGACTAAATATATTTTTTCTTTGGACTAAATATATTTTTTCCTTGAACTAAAGATATTTTTTTGCTTTAACATTTTATTACACACAAAAAAAAAACTTTGAACATTCTATTTACAAAAGCAAGTTTTAACGGAATTTAACGAATTTAAAAGCAAACATGAAAAGGTTAAAACATACTAGTCGTGAATTTAAGAATAACAAAATGTCGCCGAAAAGACGACAGGTAAAAATGTGGCATACAATTTAATATATGCTAAAAAATAAATTATAATTTCTTTGTCAGGACAAAATGTACCATTTCACTCCAAAAATCGATTTTATCGAACATTTGGGTGAATACCAAGCGAAATGGGCGAGAAAATCCAACGGTCCCTATAGTACAATTGAACCTAAAATTCTGTATTTTAAATAAAGAATTAAAAGAAAAATTGGCTTATTTATTCAATCAACAATAAACATCTTTGTCATAAATACAAAAAAAGTTCAAATCTGTAAGAAAATAACTTCAAAGACATCTATAGACTCCCTGGCGCATTTGAAGACATTTGTTACCAAATTGTCTCCTGCCTTAAGAAAACTGTCCCATCAAATATGTAACATGTCGATGTGAAAATCGGGGAAGTTCAAATGCTCTGTTTTCATGTGTAACTCTCTTGTTCTTTCTTCCTCTCTCTCTCTCCCTTCCTCTCCCCATTCCTCTCCCTCTCTCTTTCCCTATCTCATATACATTTACCAGAGATATAAGTTTAGCTGAGACTTTCTTTTCTTTTCCTTTTTATTGCTGAATAAAAAACTAATGTTTAAAAAACAAATCAAATAATTTTGGAGCGAGGAGCACGGAGCGATAAAACCAAACTCTTTAGTCCCAAATGGAGTTGCCCCTGCTCCACTCCCACTGAATATAAAATGAGCCCTCCTCTCCTTCGCTCCAGCAAAAAGGAGGTGCTTTTTGGAGGGTTCCATAAAGCCCTGCAAATGACCATAAATACTTTCAGACAATATGCTAGTGAAAAGTTTCCATACAACTGAGAGGCAAATGATTGTCATCTCACCCCCTTTTGTTTTATCTTTTATGATCAAGACTGAGGTGCCCGTTGTCAGCCATTCAGCCTAGATTTTAATTTTTTGGACGCAGGCAACCGACTTTTCATTCGGCTTTATTTAACTTTTGAAAATGTAATTGGAATTAAATGATTTAATCGCTGGTGGCCATTTCTTATTTAATTTTATGAATTATGTTTGTTTTCATTGTACCAAGTTAAAAGTAAAAAGATGTATTTCTATAGGATTTATGACAGATCTAAATATTAAAAGTGTATATACATGCCCCAAGAGGAAATGGGATATAACATGGAAACGTTATAAAAAGCATCTTTAATTTCAATGTATTTTTAAATACATTGAAATTAAAAGCGAACAATCAACAATTAAGGTAAGAATTGTAGACTTTGATAATTTGATTTTCTTTTATTAAATTAAAATTGGTACATTTCTTTGTTGTAAGATTTGGATCCAAGCTAAAATCTAAAATCGGTAGTTTCCGGATGTTTACGTAGACGGTCGGAAAAAACCGAATGAAAAGTCGGTTGCCTGCATCCAAAAAATCCAAAACTGGATGTACAACTGGAAAAAATGTATAATATGACAGTTCAGAAGGATATAATTGACTAAGAGAAACTAATTACTTCTACTATCAGCAACAAAGGTTATTATAGTCTGGCAACTCTGATTGGGATTTCTAAATTTTTACTCGACTTGTTACTTTTTTCTAAAACATTTTAGAGTGCTTAACTATATTTTTTTGTGTCAATCATACTATGAATTACTTTTGCTCAATTTGTCAGAAAACGGCACTCTTCAATACAATTATGTGTCACTCATGTGAAAATTCGATTCACTTCGAATGCTTGCAACTTTCAGCTTCTGAAGTAAGATTTATCAATGGATCGATCTTTGATTCACATTTTTATTGTCCAAATTGTATAAAGTTAAATAATTTTTTTCGTTTAGTTTTAGCTGATTTGTCAGATAAAATTACAAATCACAGTTTTGATGAGTTTTTAGAATGTTGTATAATGGTTGCGATTTCATTAAAACCAAAAAAAATTCAAAATTTTGTTTCACCAAACTTTGATTATACATACTTGCCATTTCATAATGATAGTAATAAGATTTTAGCTAAATTTAATACCCAAGGCTTTAAAGCTTTAGAGACATTAGCCGATCGAAATTGTGTGTATTCAGCAATATCTTTAGCCTTATATGGCTCGAACGAATTTTGTGACGAGATAAGGACAAGAACATGTCTGTGAATGGCGTTGAATTGGGAACAAATTGATGAAACAGTTAGCAGCACCATTAAAAATCTTTCAAGGGACTAGGAAATATCTCTAACAAATTGTGCTACAGTGGCAGGTTGGTCAGATGCATTAACAATGGCATCTGCCGCCCATGCATATGCAATATGTATAAGAAGTATTTATCCACCAATTAATGGATTACTTGATTTGCCATTTGTACATTTTAATACCGAATTTAATAATAAAAAAACCCAGCTATAAAGCATCTCATTAATGCTATCCGAGAAATGTTGGAAAAATCTTTGGCAATCAAACCATTTTGTTGCAATTATTGAATGTGCAGGTCGAACTTTGGACAATGTAAACATCAATATTTCTAATGAGGAAGCAGGAAGTTTTTCGCCAACAATAAGCTTACAACTAGAGACTGACTAGAATTCTTTGAGCAATAGTAGCATTGATGACGCAACAAGAAAAAAAACTAATCAGCCAATGGATGATCAACTAGAAAGGGTCATATTGTGTGGAAGAATCAAATCAATTTTTTGATATTTTGCAAATTTATAAACTGTTTGAAAACTCCACTATTGTTCTTCAATCTCCCCCTATTCTTGATAAATCAAACTGCTATTTCTTTTGCGATAATCATTCAAATTTGGAAAGGATTCGTAAGAATCTAACATCAAGATTTGAGGACAATGTTGAAGACTGGAATTTCAAGACGCATAACTGTCATATTGCTTACTATGTTGAAGAAACGTTTAAGCTTATTTATAAGCGTGATGAAGGATTCTGCATTCGAAAACAAGTTGATGGCATCCGAAAATTCGTAAAACTTGTTTCTCAGCCGACAGAAAAGGAAGTGTTCATCTTCAAAAAGTCTACAGTCAAAAATTTGAATAATGCTTTCTGCAAATTTATATATTCAATAATTTCTACGAAAAATCCTGAATTTTCTAACAAAATTCTTTATCGATATATCGGCATTCAATCAATGAATAGCAAATTTTTTCTACAAATTCAAAGACCTTGGCCAGAATAAAATCGACTATGGAATTACCAAATAAGAAGATTTTAGCCAAAGATGAAGAGATTTGAAATTTAAAACAAATTGAAAACGTGAAATACAGAGAAAAAATCAAAAAGTCTAAACATCATGTGACAAATATCTCTAATGATATTCGTGAATGCATGAATAAAATCGGAGATGGATTTGTGAGATCAGTCATGAATATTGCAGACGATTTGCCGCCTATTACCTGCTATACTGATGACCAAATTGCTGATTTTAAAACGAATTGTAAGGAGAAATATATAATTGTTGGTATAGACAGGACTTTCTTACTATGTTTACATATAAAAATCAAAGAATTATTAGAAAGAAAACAGGAGATCATGCGATATTCTTTGGCTCAATTCTGCTACACAAAAAGGCTACATTTGAGATCTATCATTATTTCTTCAGTCATGTTGCAGCAATGCTTCAAAATGATACACATTTTGATCAATGTCAGCAGAATTAATTTGGGCAGTGATCAAGAAAAGGCAATCGTGAAAGCAGTTAGAGCGGTCTTCAAAAATTCACTCTCTTTTCTTTGTGCAAGGCATTTAAAGGAAAATTTGACTAGATATTTGAGTGAGAACTGCAACTTGGATCAGAAGACTGTATTTAAATATAAAAAGCTTCTGTTTGGTAATGGTAATTTGATAGATTCACAATCAATTACAGATTTGAATCGAAAAATAAAAATTTGCTCGATGAAATTGAACATTTGAATAACCACTTGGGTTCACAATAGATTTGAGAAATGGTTGACAAAATTGACAATTATGTTTGTTTGCCTAAATGGAAGCTTGGAATCAAAAGCAATTGGACTAACAATAATGCTGAGTCAATGAATAATTTTGTGAAAGAATTCATCAAATTGGAAAATATTGCAACCTCATGAACAGGGCTTTACGGAGCCCTCCAAAAAGGAGCGCGCTCCTTTTTGCTGGAGCGAAAGAGAAGAGGGCTCATTTTATATTCAGCGTCCCATTTGGGACTAAAGAGCGGTGGTATCCGCGCTCCTCACTCCAAAATTATTATTTTTTTGTTTGTTTAAACATTAGTTTTTTATTCAGCAATAAAAAGGAAAAGAAAAGAAAGTCTCAGAGTTTACTCTGAGTTATTTTTTAAAATTATATCTTTGGTAAATGTATATGAGAGAGAGAGAGAGAGAGAGAGAGAGAGAGGGGGAGAAAAAACGAGAGAGTTACGCTTGAAAACAGAACATTTTTACATTGACATGTTACATTTTTGATGGGACACTTTTCTTAAGGCAGGAGACAATTCGAGCAACAAATGTCGCCAGTAAGTCTATAGATGTCTTTGAAGTTATTTTCTTACAGATTTGAACTTTTTTGTATTTATGACAAGGATGTTTATTGTTGATTAAATAAATAAGCCAATTTTTCTTTTATTTCGTGTTTTAAAATAAAGAATTTTAGGTACTATTATACTATAGGGGCCGTTGGATTTTCTCGCCCATTTCGCTCGGTATTCACCCAAATGTTCGATAAAATCGATTTTTGAAGTGAAATACATATTCTCCTGACAAAAAAATTCTAATTCATTTTTTTAACATATATCAAATTGAACTTTTATGCCACATTTTTACCTGTCGTCTTTTCGGCGACATTTTGTTATTCTTAAATTCACGACTAGTATGTTTTAACCTTTTCATGTTTGCTTTTAAATTCGTTAAATTCCGTTAAAACTTGCTTTTGTAAATAGAATGTTCAAAGTTTTTTTTTGTGTCTAATAAAATGTTAAAGCAAAAAAATATCTTTAGTCCAAGGAAAAAATATATTTAGTCCAAGGAACAAAACAATAAAAACCAACATGGCCGCCAGCGATTAAAACCCGGAATTAAAGTTAGATTCTGAACACTTTAAAAAGTAAATGAGAATTTTATTTCAGCACCAAAAATATAATTAAGACCAACAATCAGTTTCATCCAAAATGTGGGCGAATACCAAGCGAAATGAGCGTTAAAAAAAACAAAAAAAAACAACGGTCGCTATTCTGCAATCAAACCGATGTTTAAACTTAATTAAATTAAAGAAAATATCTTAAATTTTAGGAAGAGGCTATATTGCCGGTCCCGGCAAAATAACGATTCCTGCGTTATATTGCCGGTCCCGGCAAAATAACGATTCCTGCGTTATTTTGCCGGTTCATGTATATTTAACTAAATTGTTAAGCATACAGTGACGCCCGGCACAATAATTATTTACTAATGTAAAGGGATCGTTATTATGCCGGTTCATTATTTTTTAAAACCTAATTGTTATGGCCTTGCGAAAGAAAAGGTAATTAAATAAATAAGGGCAAATATTTAAAAACAATTTGTTTTCATCATCAGTTGTGTCGGTTAAAGAAATTAAAAAAAAATCGACCTGCCCTATTGTGTCGGTTAAAGAAATATCTGCTTACTTTTCATAATAGAATTAATGTTGATGAATTTTCCCAACATTACTAAGTCTGCTCTCGATTTAAGTAATTGAAATTTTCCTTAAGTTATATATAAGTTATATATAAAGAAAAAATAAGCAACAAATAAATGTTACCAAAGGCAACATAAATTATTATTCTACCTACCTGTATAAGTTTATTTGTTTATTTTATTATTTATTTTGATAAATGATTTTTTTTTTAATAAAAATAAACAATCAAATAAATAAATAAACTTATACAGGTAGAAGAATAATTTATGTTGCCTTTGGTAACATTTACTTGTTAAAAATGTGCTTTACAAAGGAAGGATTTTAATGTAAAATTCTGATTTTCTTTATGAAGAAAAACTTCGATAATGTTAAAATATACAGAAAATCACTGGATTTAAACAGTTTCTATTTTAAAATGTTCTTTCAATGAAATCATAAAATAAGTCGTAATTTTGAAGAGTTCACTCCTAATCGAATCAACCGGAAGTAAAAATTAATTTTATCGTTATTTTAAAATATATTGTCGCTTAATAAAGTTTTAAATTATACAAAAAATCAATCAGGCAAAGATTAATTAAAAACAAACAAAAAAATCAATCAGGCAAAGTTTTAAATAAATAAAAATAAAAAAAACAATCAGGCAAAGTTTTAAATTATAAATAAAATTTCGTTTGATAAAGTTTTAAATAATACAAAAAAAATAATTTAAATAATAAAAAAAAAGTAATTTATAGTTAAATGAACACGAGCCGGTTAAATAACGTAAGACTCATTATTGTGCCGGGCGTCACTGTATGTTTAACAATTTAGTTAAATATACATGAACCGGCAAAATAACGCAGGAATCGTTATATTGCCGGTCACGGCAAAATAACGCAGGAATCGTTATTTTGCCGGGACCGGCAATATAGCCTATTCGTAAATTTTAATTTAAAAAAGCAAATAATTAGACTTTCTGACTAATTTGTTGTCTTTTTAGAGCCGAAAGTAGATTCGATATCTTTCTGTATCTTAAAATATCTATTATCGAATATTAAAATTGTAAACAGTTTGTTTTTGTTAGAGATTTCAAATATAGATGTTTTCACCTTTTTTATTAAAATTTTTAATTTTAATAAATGTTTTTGCCGACCTAGGAAAACTTGCTCTAGTTAATTTTTCGGGGGAGGTAAATTTGACCCGATATTTTTTCAACTCCCGGTCTAGACCAGATATTTTGTATGAAATTTTAAGACATTAAATAGATCTCTGAATTGATTATTGACAATTTATTGATATTTTTTGGCCAACTTACGGAAAATATTTTTTTTATTCAATCTTTAAAAAATAAACTTCATTGTTTTTTTCGCCCCAAATTGTACTATTGGAAAAAAAAATGGATAAATCGATTTGTTTAAAAGTACTTGCGCGTTTCTCTGTATATATACATTATACATATATACATTATACAATATAGTTACGTTCGTAAAACAAACAAATATAAAACAACAACACAACGATTAATGTTGCCCTAGCTGTCTCTCCTCTCCTAGAAAATGTTTTCTTAAAAAAAAAATCACTTTAAAAGTAAAAGTTTATTTACTTAAAACAAATCTAAATTCCCTTCCAAAATAAATAGAAAAAATATCGGGTCAAATTTTCCTTTCCTGAAAAAATAGGTTGTTAATGTAAAAAAAATTAAAATTGTTTTAAAATACTTCAGAGATTTTTTAATTTCTATTTTATACCTCAGGAAACGAAAATTTAGTATAATCCTATAGTTCGTTCGACATGTTCTCCTCAAAATATTAGCGAGATTTTGTCAAATATTATCTTACGGTCTTACACTTAAAGTGACATCCCCACCCATATTGACGAGATCCTTTGACGCCCACCCCTATCCTTCGACCACTCATTGGCAGAATAGAACGTTTATGAAAGAAGGTATATTTTTATTATAGAGCGCTAAAAAGAGCCGTTCCTTATTTATAGGAGTTGGAGCAGGAGCGGCTCCTTTTTGAAAATGGGGAGCGTGAGAGGAGCCAGCTCCAATTTTGGGTGTTGGAGCAGGAGCGGAAGCAGCTCCAAAAGTGGTGGAGCGCGTAAAGCCCTGCTCATGAATTGATCGATACATTGAGAGAAAATATTGAACAAGGGGATTACGTTTTAAGCAATTTTATGCCAATAAATCAAACACTATGGCAGAATTATGGTAATGAAAGAAAACAATTGATATTTACAAACTATCTCTTAAATCGACATGAAAAATTATATTCCAAAAACGATGAAATTGCCACACAAAAAAGATTAATAAATGTTGCGCAAAACCTGGACAAAGAAAAAGAGTCAAATGATCAAAAACTCAAACTTTTTCTAAATAATTTGCAAAAAATTCTGAAATTTGTTTATTGCCAAATATTGACTATTGTTCTGTGATAAAAATTGAAAAGGAACTTTAAAAAAACAAAATACAAAGAAAGTTTTCTCACAAGCAAAAAAAAAAAAATGAACATTGCAATTTGTTTTTAATAAATGTTTGACTCATTAATACACGAGCTAACTTGTTCTTTTCATTTATATTTTGATTTCTTAAAAAAATAGAAATATATTACAAATAAAACATCACAATAATGGCATATCTAAATAAATAAAAAAAACTTAAACCGTTTCAGCACGATAAAATATACAGGTCGGTAGATAATTAGATTCTACTGCGTTTGGTATGAGTCTTGTTAATGCCATTGTTATTTTTTTCTTTTTAATTTTTCGACTGTTAACTTTCCTGCACTATGAAATATGGTTTATTTTTAAAAATTTATAATGGGTTTCTAAATAATAACGTTATAAGTGCAAAAGTACCTAGAAAAGATTAAGTATAACATAAAAGATACAAAAAAAAATTGTATTCGGGAGGGGGGGGATGGCAATTATATGCTTATTTTTAATAATGAAGACGATTCTCTATTTTTAAATGAGTGCGATTGATAGGTTGATGTGAGACAAATGCCTGGCGGCGTGTGGTGGTTCTATTTTGAAAGTAACAAAATAAAAATAAACCGAAAAGAAAAAAATTGTATTGGGCGGGGGGGGGGGGGTATAAAATGACAATTATATGCTTATTTTAAAGTACAATATAATTAAATCGAGAGCAGACTTAGGAATGTGTGGAAAATCCATCAACGTTAATTCTATTTTGAAAAGTAACAAAATAAAAATAAACCGGCGTGGGGGGGGGGGGATAAAATGACAATTATATGCTTATTTCTCATAATGAAGACTATTCTCTATTTTTAAATAACTGCGATTGAATCACGTGAGCCAAATGCCCGGCGGCGGTCGGTGCAGGGGTGTGGCGGGGTGGAAAAGTGCTGCCCGCCGAACACTACTAAAGTATAGCAATTATCATCTGAAGGATTACCGCTGTAAAGACATCATGTTTTAATAAATAAATAAATAAATAAATAAATAAATATTATTAACAATATAAATTTTTCTGATTTTTATTTTTAAAAAAGAGTTAAAAACAAAAGTTATTCGCCTTTCTTGGTTTCATCTCTCTTGGGATACCATGTATAAAATAACCCTCTCCACCTGTACATAGAAAAATCCTATGCTGAATGTTAATATTGAGCTATGAGATTGTAATCTACTCCTTCTTCATGGTGCACTACCTCCACTAATGCAAGTATTGGGCAATAAGAGTTTCTAATAGTAAAAAAACAAGTAATGTGAAAATAGTGATCAAAGGGATAAATTAATCTGCCAAATCAATTGTATCCTACATTGCTTTTTGATCCTGCACCCGGGCATTCGCTTATCTCTGCTAGTATATATATATATATATATATATATATATATATATATATATATATATACACACACACACACACACACACACACACACACACACACAGTGATCTTGATTCATATATTGTGATCTTGATTCATGGTATCAATATTTAGTTTTAACGATTACCTCCCTTGTATAGCAAATACCGATTTTGAATGTTTTTGTTTTTTACAAGTTCTTTGACTTATGATTCAAATAATTGAGATGTTTCATTTCAATTTTTCAAATAAATTTTTCTTTGTAATAAATATAATATCAGACTAATTTAAGAATTAAAAGTATGTGTACCAATACTAAAGTATAGCCACGTCTCCTTCTGTAGGTCTGTTCAATGTGAATCAAGGTTTGGGCGTCCGAAGAATTTGATTCAAACATTTTCATCCCGGAGAATTTGTTTAAGATGAATTATTCAATTATTTCAAATTATTTAAATATATAGAATTAAAACGACTTGCTTTTATTTTACTTTCGTTCACTTGATTTGTGTAGATGCCATTAAAATGGTTATGTTTGCTGGGTCCTTTGATATGACAGCGGCGCATGAGAAAATTAATGATTTATTTTGGTTTAGCATAAAAGAACCATAATACTTGACCGTTTCTTTTAAACTTCAATTCAAGCCAAGCATTACTTTCTATTCGTCAGTTAAAAGGTTTCAAAATTACTTTTGAATAAATGACGCCTTGTTCGTCAGTTGGCGTGTCACGCTTCAGTTAGAAATCACATTTTCGTCGGTCTGTCCTCATTTACTTGGTTTCTCATGTGGGCAAATTTTAATGTGGAGAAAATCCAGCTCCCCAAAAGGGCACTCTGGATTTGGACAAAATTAAAAATTGTCTGAGCCGAGAAGGATTTCTCCTTCACTGACTGAGGACAGAACAGATACTACACTTTGACTCTAGCTCGAAGGCCGAGCGCTTAAGTTTAAAATCGCATTCTTAAATTAGTTCATACATTTCTCAAGGATGCAATGCTGAAGGGGGGGGGGGTGCTGGGGGGGTGTCCCTGTGAGGTGGTTTGGCCAAATGTTAGCCAATCAGCTTGCAGGGTGCATTGATATCAAAAGGACTACTTACGGCCCTTTAGAAATTGCAGACGATCGCCTGACGATTCCCTGGCACCAACCAAGACTCTCAGAGAATTACACAAAGACATTAGACCATACTGGTCATATCGAGATGAACTCTCTGTTGAAAATGGCATTCTGCTCAAAGGTGAACGGATACTGATCATGAAACCATGAAAGCAGAAATAGTCGAAAAAATTCACTAGTCAGGCAGTCATCAACTATGCCGGATAGTCGAAAAAATTCACTATGGTCATCAAGACCATAGTGAATTTTTTCGACTATTTCGTGGAAGTAAAAAATGCAAGCTGAGAGCTAAAAGCTGCGTTTTTGGAGTGCCATATGCAGCAACATCGATAAAATAGTCCAGCACTGGGCCTAATGCCAAGAGCACCAGAAGTCGCAGACTGCTGAAACCCTCATACCACATGAAATCCCAATGCGACCATGGTAAATCGTGGCCAATGACATTTTCAACCTCAATGGACACAATTACCTACTATTATTCAAAGTACCCCTTCATCCGCAGACTAAAGGATTTCTCCAGTCAGGCAGTCATCAACCTGACCAAACAGATATTTGGGGAACAAACAAGGAGTCCCTGAAAGACTCATTAGCGATAACAGATCCCACTACAGCCTCTATCGCTTCAAGGAGTTTGTCAAGGAATGGGGTTTCGAACACATCACCTCATCTCCCAGGTACCCACAGTTGAATGGCATGGCTCAAGTTAGCCATAAGAAAGCCTATGCTAAGCAGACGAGACATAGACATGAGTCTGTTGTGTGTCCGATCAACACCCATAGACCATGTCATTCTATCCCCTGGAGAACTATTATGCGGTCAAAAGCTGATCAGCAATCTCCCTGCGAAGTGTACAAATAACCATGCCAGAAGAGAGGAGATTAGGGATTGCCTTTACCAGAGACAATCCGTGCAGAAGGCACAGCATGACTAGCATGCGAAGGGTCTCCCCAACCTTAGCACAGGACAGCAAGTTCGAGTACAGAATCAAGACTCACGAAAATGAACATCGGCAGTCGTCAGACAAGCCTGCACTGAACCGCGGTCCTACATCATAGAAATCTCAGCCGAACAAGTCCTACGCAGAAACCATAGGCACCTGATGGAAGACTCTGGTCATGTGAACAATACACAAACCCCAATACCTAAACCTCCCCAGCATCACACCGAACAACCTTCTCACAAATCTCTGAAAACACCTAATAATAACGATACACCAACCAGCACAGTCACCAGGTATAGACGTGTTGTAACCCCCCCCCCCTCCTCTAAAATACAACCCATAAGTAGACATCATTTTCTACAAAAAGAGGGATGTCACAGTATGACGTAGTTACCTCCCCTTAAATTTCCCTTTCGAGGTAACTCTCCTACAATAAAGATAGGAAAGCCACATTCAAGATGGCGATCCCAGTATAATCCCACACATGTCTCTGTTCTCTGTTTTTCACATACTAACCAAACCATGTTTTACTAACGACAAATGCATGAAACGTTTATAGATGGGATGTTGTCAGGACCAGAGTTATCTCCCTTGAGGAGAAATTAGTTTCTAGATCAGAATTATGCCCCTTGGTGAAAATGCATAGAACACAAGATCTCGTGGGAACTTTCATACCAACAAGTTATTGGGAATGAAGAACAGATTTCATTCTCAATTACTGATCTGATACTCTATAGATAGGCCTTGCCCTTGGGCACATTCTCTAATAAAAAATGCAAGTTTTTGCGTGGTGCTTAGTACATACATTTTTTTTACCGTCTTAAGAATAGCTTTCTGCATTCTTCTGTTTATGGGAACAATGTATTTAATTGTATATTGTATCTGATGACTAACATGTGTCATTTACTGACTTAATAGTTTGTCATAGCCAAACTATTAATAAACGGAATGTATCCCCCCCCTGCATATGTCGAGAATCAGTTTAATTTCTCTACACACGCGTTGCTAAATTTGATGAAATAGTGTTGTATATTTGAATGAGACGACGACAAACGTACAACTTACCTCGTGTGGGGAGCCAGGCACAACGAAAGAAAAGAAAGAGAAGGAGCAATGCGTTTTTATGGGAAGGAAGTACTTCCGGCGGAAACGGAAGTACTTCCGGCGGAAACGGAAGTGCTTCCGGCGGAGACAGATTGTGGGAAGGAGGCTGCACTATAAGAGCAATCAATGTTTGGGTAAGAGCGGCGGGGCAGTTGCCTGAGAAACACGTAGTGCCGTCGTTTAAAGTGATAGAAGAAAGAAAGAGAGAGAACGAAAGGGAAGAAGAAGAAGGAGAGAAAGAGGAATTTATTTTTATTTCGGGTTGCTACCTACTGCCCGAAACTTAAGAACAAGCTATATCCCCGGCTTATCTTTCTTTTTCTTCTTCAGCATGGAAAAATGACAGACGCGGGTGTAACCACGATGGTGAAGTCATTCGACGGAAGTACCGACGTTTGTCAGTGGATAAGGAAGGTTGAGCTGGTCGCGAAACTGAAAAACGTTACGGACCTAGCATCTTTCTTGCCGTTATTTTTAGAAGGAGACGCCCTTGCCCTATATCTCGAGCTTAGCAAAGACGAACAACAGAATGCGGAAATTATAAAAATCTGTTTGAAAAGAGCGTTCGCAGAAAGCCCATGTGAAGCGACAGAGATGCTGAAAAATCTACGGTGGGCAGGTTGGTCCGTCGATGTTTACGCCAATAAGGTGAAGCGATTGGCCGGACTGGCAGGATATGTGGGGCGAGGGTTTGAGACAACGGTCAAGCTATTCTTCACCACTGGATTCCCAGAAGATGTTGCAAAGGAATTGCAACAGGTGCCCGGATTTGACAATACCGATGTCCACGCATTAATCCCCAGGGCAAAGGTGCTGACGTGCAGGCGATCCTCGCGGGTGAAGGACGAATCGGCAGTTGCACAGAGCGGTGCACGAGGCCAAGTGAAGGTGGCAATCAAATGTTTTGAATGTGGTGGGCCGCACCTCCGGAAAGACTGTCAGAAGTATCTGACGCGGATCATATGTTACCGGTGCCAGCAGAGTGGCCACCTAGCCAAGGACTGTCCGGGAAAACGCTTAATGGGGTATCATCACGTCGGCCTATACCCCGGCGCAAAGACGGCAGGGATAGCCCCATGGATCGTGGTCGCAGTGGAGGGGAGAGAGATCGAGGCACTGGTTGACACTGGCTGCTCAACTACCATGGTTCGAAAGGGCCTGGTGAACAGATGGAGTGGGGGTAGCAGCATCAAGGCATTCGACGGCACGGAGGTGAAATGTCGTGGGACCAGCACTGTTCGCATTGACATAAGAGGACGACGACTGACTATAGAAGTATTGGTAGTCGATCGTCTGGTGCCTGGGGTAGAGGCAATCCTCGGCATGGACGTACTATGCCGGATGGGGGGCGTCACTGTTGACACAAATGGACGCGTTGAGTTCGGTGACGACCACTGGTGGTGGAGTGGCTGAGTGCGAGATCAGCGATCAAGACTTCATCGCAACATTTCGCGATGGTAGGTGGACTGCCAGATGGAAGTGGACGACGGGGCCTCCGTGCCTGCAGAATCGAGTCAGGAGGTATGACACCAAATTAACGGAGTCACAGGAGGCGTCCTTTGAGGACGAAGTGGAGAGGTGGATCAAGGAGGGGATTCTCGTGCCATGGAAAGAGGAACTTAAAGGAGGTCTGTTACCTCTCATGGCGGTGATCCAGCCGACCAAGGATAAGGTCCGCCCTGTGTTGGATTACCGGGAACTGAACAAACATGTGTCTTGCCACACAGGGGGTGACGTCATAGACGTTTGTGCAGAAACCATGCGGAGATGGAGAGACAGAAGGTTGGGGCGTCCACAATTGTTGATCTGAAGTTGGCGTATCTGCAAATCCATGTCGAGCAAGATCTCTGGAAATATCAGCTGGTACAATTCAAGGAGAAGACGTACTGCTTGATGCGTTTGGGTTTTGGGTTGAATGTCGCGCCCAAAATCATGACTGCAATACTAAAGCGGGTGTTGAAAGAGGAGGAGGACGTAAATGAAGCAACCGACTCCTATGTAGATGACATACTGCTGGATGAGACAGTGGTGCCAGCACCAAGAGTAGTGGAACAGCTCAGGAGGTTTGGTCTAACAGCAAAGGCCCCTGAGCTGTTAAATGGCGGTGCGGCTTTGGGACTCCACTTACAGGAAGATGCAATGGGAGAGCTGCGGTTCACGAGAGGGAACGCTATTCCAGAGGTCACGGACAGAATGAGCATGCGACAATTGTTCTCGGTTTGCGGGAAGTTGGTGGGCCATTACCCTGTAGCTGGGTGGCTCAGAGCAACCTGCAGTTATGTGAAGAGAAAAGCAGGAAGAGTGAAATGGGAGGACAGCGTTGGCGAAAATGTGGTGGCTGTGATGCGAGATGTACTAAAGGAGGTGGATAAGGAGGACCCAGTGAGAGGAAGGTGGAGAGTCCCTAAGACAGAAAAAGGGGTCGTATGGTGTGATGCAAATAGCATTGCCACTGGCGTCGCAGTTGAGATTGGAAGTGAGGTGGTGGAGGACGCGGCCTGGCTTAGGAAAGCGACAGACTTCTCCCACATCAACGTAGCCGAGTTGGACGTAACTATCAAGGGCATAAACCTGGCATTAAGGTGGGGACTGAAAGAGATGGAGCTACGTACAGATTCAGCGACTGTGCTGAACTGGGTGCAGGCGGCTGTGACAGAACAGCGGAGAGTAAAGACAAAAGGTGCTTCGGAAATGATCATCATGCGTAGAGTCGGGATCCTACGAGACTTAATCGCTGAATTTGGATTGAAAGTCAGTGTTTCGTTCATACCTTCTGCCAAGAATAGGGCAGACAGCCTAACGAGGGTGAGAAGAGGGTGGATGGAAGCCTTGGACGAAACGACAGAGAGTGCTGATGAAGCATGCTGCATGACCCATGAGGAAGTCAAGGACCAGCACTCTATGCACCACATGGGAGTTGACAGGACTTTGCATCTAGCCCGCAAGGTAGATCCCAGTGTTGCGAGGGAGGTCGTGCAGAATACTTTCTGCACGACCTCCCTCGCAACACTGGGATCTACCTTGCGGGCTAGATGCAAAGTCCTGTCAACTCCCATGTGGTGCATAGAGTGCTGGTCCTTGACTTCCTCATGGGTCATGCAGCATGCTTCATCAGCACTCTCTGTCGTTTCGTCCAAGGCTTCCATCCACCCTCTTCTCACCCTCGTTAGGCTGTCTGCCCTATTCTTGGCAGAAGGTATGAACGAAACACTGACTTTCAATCCAAATTCAGCGATTAAGTCTCGTAGGATCCAGCAATGCGTGCGGTGTCAATCGATAGATCCGGCACCGGCGTCACATCATCAGGGAGAGCTCCAGGTGGGCGAAAATTGGAAGAGACTCGCCGTTGATGTCACCCACTATCGAGGGGCTCAATATCTAACCATGATTGACTGTGGACCAAGTAGGTTCGCGATTTGGAGGGAGTTGAGGAGAGAGAGACGGCTAGTGAGGTGGCAAGCACAATGAATACAGTGTTTCTGGAACGTGGACCCGTAGACGAAGTCTTGATGGACAATGGGGCGGCTTTCCGATCAGGAACAGTCAGAGAGATGCTTGTTATATTACTGTAAGCGTATGGTGACAAGCAGAAATGAACGAACAACACAGGATTAAAATTGGAAAAATACTATGGTTTATTTTCCAGAACAAATAAACGGGAAGAATTTTCCGAGAAGTAATTTCGGAATTGGAGTGAATGTCAATAACAGTCGAGAAGCCTTAGTGGGTAGTAGTAATTTGTTTTGACAATGTCCTGTTGGCGAACCGAGCGAGCCGTAGTAGAAGCAGTAATAGTTGCGGTGTAAAGATGTTGGCGTTGGAGGACGCGGTGTAGCAGTATTGCAAATAGTGTGTTGTTGTTCAGTGTCGCTGATTCAATGACGTTTAGCAGACGAAATTGTCGTAGAAGTTGTCGTGATAGTCGCGTTGTTGAATTGTTATTTTGTTGTACTTGAAGTTGCTGGTTTTTTCGTCATAGTTTGAGGAGGACTGAACGTCGCTATTCTTGTGTTCTTGGCTGATTCCAAATTTTTTCTCTGTCGTCTGCTTGGACCAGCTGGTTTTATGGAAAAGCCTGCGGACGTAGTCGTAGACATACGACCGATAACACGGAGATGAAAATCTGACGGCCGGCGTCAACAAACTGTGTTTGTTTGAATTTCTATTTTCGCCACAGTAACCACGGCACATGATCAGTCAGCCCGTAACTTCGTGGTAGTAAACATGATCATGTTTACTGACTTTTGTGCCACTGTGGCGATCACAGAACGCCTCCCAGTGCCTGGGATTCCACTTTTGAGCAGTCGGGAATCGCCCAAACAAGACACATCAAGGTGGCGGTCGCCATGATAACAACACTCCAGCTGGTATGATGAGCGTCGTCAAATCAAAACGAGACCTAAAAATCATAACATGCTGGAGAGATGGAACATCAGACAATGCTTCAGAGCCGCGTATAGGCCGGAAGGAAACGGCATAGTGGAAAGGAACCACAGGACCATCAAAGCGTTGGCTGAGAGAGGGGGAACCGCACCAGGAGAGGCCCTGTTCTGGTACAACATGACTCCCAGATCAGGGCAGGTGAGGGAGACGGTGCCACAAGAACAGATATATCGCTATGTTTGGCGGCATCCAAGCGTTCCGCCACCGGAACAGAGTCGAGCAACCAGGAGCACAGTGCGACTAGAAGATGAAGTGTGGGTAAAGCCGCCTGGTGCGCGATGTACAACACAATGGGCACGAGGAACAGTTACAGCCAGGAATTCGGACAGTAATGTGTCTGTCGATGACGTGCCGAGACACGTTCTGGACCTAAGACCTGTGGAGAGGCATGAGACGGAGTTGGGAGAGAGGCCAACAGCGACCGATCTGAATGGAGGTGTGCGTGAAGGGTCACCATGGAGATCACAGTGAAGCCGGCGACCTCTAGTGTGGACTTCAGACTATGTAATGTGATCAGAGATAGGGGGGTGATGTTGTATATTTGAATGAGACGACGACAAACGTACAACTTACCTCGTGTGGGGAGCCGGGCACAACGAAAGAAAAGAAAGAGAAGGAGCAATGCGTTTTTATGGGAAGGAAGTACTTCTGTCGGAAACGGAAGTGCTTTCGGCGGAGACGGATTGTGGGAAGGAGGCTGCACTATAAGAGCAATCAATGTTTGGGTAAGAGCGGCGGGGCAATTGCCTGAGAAACACGTAGTGCCGTCGTCTAAAGTGATAGAAGAAAGAAAGAGAGAGAACGAAAGGGAAGAAGAAGAAGGAGAGAAAGAGGAATTTATTTTTATTTCGGGTTGCTACCTACTGCTCCAAACTTAAGAACAAATAGAATATCAAATATTTTAATTCTTCAATTTCTTCTTCTCAAAGAAAGTGGAAAAAAAAGTGCTATTTATTTCCTGAACTGAAATAAAGTCAAACAAAATTTATTTTGCATTTTGGAAGCCGAATAATTATTTATTTTAATTTGATTTAGTTTTCTTTATTTTATTATTTTTACAAATCTTTAAACAAAAGTTTTTGAGTAAAAAATGGGAGTGTGTACTTGAGATCGGAATATCTTCAACACCTCGAAATGATGGAATACAGAACTTTTCAGTCAGATCTTACTGCACTTGTACCCCTGACTCCTAACCCGACTCGTAGCAAAAATCCCACCTTTTCACTGTAGAGCTCCGTAGATGCTGGAATATTTTCTACTCTAATAGCTTCTCTCCTCGGTCCGCTTGCCTTTGAAATCCCCTCCCTGCTTCGTGTTTTCTGGTATGTACTAACAGGCATGGAATTTAAATATAATCTGAACAAACATATTGCTGCCAGACTCCCCATCCAGGTTGCCCCCTCCCTATAAATCTGGCCCCTATCACAGTAGCCTCTTATGCTTCAATGTAAATATGTTGCCTGTTTTTGGCCCAACAAAAGTTTAAAAAAATGAATAAGATCTAGTTTTTGGAATTTCTACAATGGCGAGGTAGAAAAAGGAAGGCCAAGTGTAGAGAGGTAGAAAGGATCGAGATTGTTTTATTCCACCTAATTTGATATTTGTTTTTGAAAATGAACATCAAATTTCTTTGAGAATCTTATTTTAAACAGCAGAGAAAAGTCTGCTTTCACATCTGCCAAATAAACATATTTACCTGCTCTGTAGTAAAGTTAAACATAAGGTCAGTTTATAGTGGGGAATCCCCTCCCCCATCCTCCATTTTCAATGGATGCATCGCACCCGTCGGCATTTCCCGGTAAGAGCGCCTTAGGCGATCGGTAATAAACCAATCCCCTCTTCCGAAGGATGAGGTAATGCATGGGAGGATGACCTCTTAGGACCGAACAGAACCATACTTCACTCTAATATAAAGCCGAAGGCACCTCTGTCCAAATTAGAGAGAGAAAGAAAGAGAGGGGGGTATTGGAATAAGAGTGCGTGTGTGTGACTGAAACACTAAACTATTTGTTTTCAGTAGCGCCTTCCATACTTACAAATAGTTCAATCGTTCGCGTTGTTTTGTTATTGATAAACTTGACGCATTGAGTGTTTATTATGACCCCTCCCCCCTCCCGTGCTAATGATACCAACGTGGGGCCCGTTTGGTACTTTACTTACATAACTTCATATTCTTCTTCTAACTCAATTCATTATTTCTCCTGTTGCTACCGTCGCCACCAAACCGTAAAAAAGGGGAGAAGAACTGTACAACAACAACAACAACAACACATTCTGTGGCGCTGCAACCAGAATCACCGCGCCCATTGTATTCTTCTTTTTCTTCTTCTTCCTCTTCTGTGAGTGTTGCATGGAATTAGACGAGAAAGAATCCGAAATGTCGAATCGCGTCACTCCAGATCGAGAATTTCATCCGAAAGAAATGGATGGCAATTATCATCAAAATGATGAAACCGCACCGGTCGTCATAGATGGATGTCAAAGAGAACCAGCAACTGTGCGGAATTACGGTGGTAAATATTTTGTTTGTTTACGTTTTTATTTTGTTTGATAAGAATGTTCATTATATTTCATTCATTATGTATCCAAGTCCATCGTGGTTGAAACCCGTGTCTTGTGGAGTTATGCGTCAGTTTTTTTTTACACCATTTCTATGTTTTTACTTAAGAAAACAGACGCAACAGAACAACTAAAAAAGTCAACGTCTTTGATCTTTTTTTATGAAAACATTCTTACAGATTTGAGTCTTCTCTGATAATCGCTTAAAACGTGTGTGTGTGTGTGTGTGTGGGGGGGGGGGGCAATAACTATAATTGCATTTTGATACTATAGGGGCTGTTAGAATATTTCGCCTGGTTTTCGCCCAAATTTTGGATAAAATTAATTCTTTCTCTGAGACAGAAATGCTTCTTCCCTTTTTGTCCTGAAATAAAATTCTTACTTATTTTAAAGGTATATAAAATTGGACTTGTATTCCAACTGTTTACCCGTCGTGACCATTTTCTTTTCAATAATTTAATTTGTGTAATTTTTATTAAAATTTTATTTAATCTTTCTGTATCATTTAACTAGCCATTTTTACCCGGCGTTGCCCAGGTGATGAGCTTATATTCAAAATATAGTCATCTTGATGTTTCTACAGAATTTTTGGCGAACTAAAACTTAGGTTAGTGTTAGTTTAGGGGTTAGGCTAGGGTTTAAAAAAAAAACTTTTAAAAAAAACAGTTCAGTTCAAATTCTGTAGAAGTGCCGTCATCTTTACAATGTCTGCTTGGTAAAAGTGCAGAATAGTTAACAGTCGAGAAATCGTAAACAAAAAAGGAAACAAATTTACCGTTTTTTTTATATACGATTAAAAAACGTCGGTTTAGTTTTCCATTATTTTTTTTTTCAATAAATATTCGATTAATAGTAAATAAAATTAAAATAATTCAATGTACATAAAATTGTTTATGTAAAAAAAATATTCAAAGTTTATTTTTTGTCTAGAAGATTTTGTTGTTGCTGTGTGAATAACATTTTCAAACAGTAAACATATTTTAGTATATAAGAAAAAAAAACATAAATATTGAATCAAAGTTAGATTCTCAATATTTAAAAATGTAAATTAGAATTTTATTTATGGACAATAAATACAATTGATGCCCAACAAGCATCCAGAATTGAACCCCCCCCCCCCGCAAGGTATAACAGAGGATAAAACAAACATTCTTACAGATTTGCACAAAAAACAACAACAAACAAAAACGGGGGGGGGGGGATAAGAATAAATTGAATGCTAATGTTTGCGCTTTATGGAATTGGAAAGTTTTATGAAAAAATAAAATATTCAAGATAGAGTCGCATAATATTCGAAATTTTTTTCGTTGTCATTTATTTGTTTGTCCTTATATTTGGATTGCACACAGGTGTAGTTTGGTTTGTCCAGTTGTACTATAGACACCGTTAGAATATCTCCCCTATTTCGCTTGGGGTTCGCCCGCATCTTGGAGGAAACTGATTTTTGGTTTTAAATTGCATTTTTTGTCCTGAAATAAAATTCTTATTTTATTTTAAAGTGTTGAGAACTTTT
The DNA here is from genome assembly GCA_963556195.1 of Sepiola atlantica. Lineage (NCBI taxonomy): Eukaryota > Metazoa > Mollusca > Cephalopoda > Sepiida > Sepiolidae > Sepiola > Sepiola atlantica. The sequence goes on from OY744516.1 coordinate 81,774,620, forward strand.
TAAAAACTTTTTTTTTAATTAGTCAACGTTGATTTTACCATTTTAGAAGTGTTACCTTTTTTAGGGAGCTGAAATTATTCACTAGAAACTAACTTTGCCACAGGGAAAATGGGAGGGGGCAGGTAAATAAAAAAAAGTCTGCAGCAATTAAACTTTGGATGATAAAATAAATTCCTCACAAAAAAAGTTTTAGATTCAGTGGCGTGCAGGGGTCTGGTGATGCCCGGGCCAAATCTTTGATTATATGCTCCAAAGACTCAAATATAAGTTCATGTACTGAGAAATATTACGAGAAAGGAACATAATTTGAATATGATTTGATGGCCCGCCCGCCCCTAATTTCGATGATTCCCCCCATTCTTTTTCACGCCACTGTTTAGATTATAAATAAATCAATTGAATTATATATATATTTTTTTGCTTTACTTTTTCCTTTCTGTGATTTAGTCACTTACGACATAATCTCTAGTCCATCAGACACGAAGGCCACGCTCTGGTAGTTTTTTTTGTTTTTTTTTTTAATTTAAAAAGAATAAAACAAAATAAAAACAACACATAAGTAGACCGAAATCACTAAGGAAACAAACAACATGCGTCATTCTTTACCATTGAGAGAAAACAAATGTATATGTACACATTTAATACTAATGAAAGAAAGAAAAGCAAACATTAACATGTCTACTAGAAAGTATGGTCACTCAGTTGAAAGTTTTTTTAAATGTCGCACAAAATTGTTTTGTTTGTGTTCATGTCCATATTTACTTGCATCTCGACGAAGAGTTAGAGAGAAGGTCGTTTTTTATTATGTGGCGAAAATCCAGCTCCCCAGAAAGGGGCACTTTGGATTGGCACAAAAATAAAAATTGCCTCAGTTTAGACAGTAGAGATAAAATGTAGTATCAGAACAGATACTACACTTTGCTTCTAGCTAATTTGTGTTAATGTAATTATCCCACTTAAAAAGGGACACTTTTTGAATCTTTTAAAGCAAATGTATATTTTTAATAAAGTATAAAATAATTGTAGAAAGATTTTCGAATAATAAAAATTTGCTAATAAATGCTATTTTAATTCATATCATTTGTTTTATGATATTAATCGTATTCACCTCATCTTTACCATCATTGGTATAAAGATCAAACTCCGTAAGAGAGGTGGGGGTGGAATCTCCCTGAAAAGGAATTCTCCTACTGTGCAAAAGGATGAGGGGTAGGTTCATTGTATGTGGCCTGAGACACCTTCATGTGTTGGGGACTGTAGTAGGTATTATTTTTGCAACTGGTCCTAAGTGCCGCAAGGTGCCTCTCTCCACAAATTAAACAAACCTTGCAGAAACATAGCAGGAGGGGGGGGGGTCGTGACAGAGGACAATCATCCCTGTGTGCAAAATTCTTCCAATGTATAACGATTGCGTATTAATAAAATAATCAATGGGTCTGAGATCCTCATGGAGTTCAACTGCTCTAGTAACCCCCACACTCCAAAAATTAAATCTACTGTTGCTTAATGACAAATTTATGTGCGTAGATTATCAGTGATGTCATTTTTACATCCCACGTCTGAGATTGAGTAAAGAATACGTCATTTCATAAAAAATGAAAATATATTTGAAAAAAAAAACCCCCTGAATTATTAATCTTTCAAATGTTTCTTGCATGAAAAATAGATTTCGAAATTATAACTGAAAATTTGTTTGCACATTTTGTTGGTGATTATACAGAGAAGCAATTAAAGTTGTAACTTATTTTGAAAAATAACTTCAAAATGGGTTTAATGTTTTTTACTAACCTTTTTTCTTGTAAAAGATTTTTGCAATATTTTACCCTCACTTTTTTCATTGTAACGGCCTCTTTAACCACCACTTGTTCACTGTTTTTTATGCTAATCTAAAACTTTTATATTCTATTAATATTAGCGAGAACATCTAGTCTGAGGTCATTGCACACAAACATAGTTCTCCCTCAAAACATTGTTAAAATATATTTTGAAAAAACTTATCCATAAGCCATAAATAGAAGAAGTGTGGGTTTCAAAACTAGGGACATAAAAAAATTCTGAACGTTTGCATAATTACACTGACTGTATGATTTTAAAGAACACGGAATAACACACTCACATCATTAGTCACATATTAATAAATGATGTATTAGGAAATTAAAGAATAGAAGTTTCTATTCAGTCTGAATAAAGTGGTGTTATAACAAGCATATGGTAGCAAATAAATACAGACTATAATTTCAAAAGAGTGTATTGATGTATTTGACAGCAAAGGTGCAGATATACAATCTACCTCTTTCAGCATTAAGAATCTTTTCAACAAACACAAAACACTTGCGCTGCACAAGTAGGTATATACACTATATAGTGATTATATACACCATACCATGTAGTATTTGCAACCATTACTACATCAGCGAAACTCAGCATTCCATTACCAAAAGGGCTTATCCACATGAGAAGTTAAACACTTGTAAACGAGTGATAGGAAGCAAGGAACTGGGTCTGGCAACAGAAGAAATAAAAATAGCATTGCATAAGCAGATTTTCACTGAACACAACAGAATCAGCATTAGAAGGAATGGTGAGACTATACTCGCAAATGCACACAAACACTCACTTTCAACTCGTTCATGATCTCTACAATGGAAAAAGTTAAACTATACATACCGGCTCTCTTGCGATGCTGCAAATGCCAGAAATTTAAGCACCACAAGATCATATGCAGAGGGCAACAAGTGTGTGGAAAGTGTGGAGAAAAATATCCAAATGAATATCAAAAGGACAAGAGATGTGCAAATTACCATGGGAACCACTCAACCCTGCATTCTCGAAAATATGTGATGCATACAAGAGAGAAAAATAAATTGTGCAGATGAAACACAAAATAAATGTACCGTTCCTGGAAGCTAGAAAACTTGTTGAATCCTATATGAGAACTTAAAAGACAGAGCAAACCAACCAAACATAAAGAAAATATCTTAAGCTTATTGAAGAATTGTTACAGTTGAGTTCAAGCGAATAGGCAAATTTCCAAGAACGTTTGAAAAACAGCTTTTATAAAGCTCAAGAAGAAACAAAAAGTAAATTAAGAAAAAACTGAAACGGATAATGAAATAAAACCACAAATAAACCGATTACTTGCACAAAAAATACTCTGCAAAATAACATACCAGAGAGTTCCAATGCTTCCACTAAGACCAATGGAGGTTACCCTAAAGCAAAAATAACAAAAGAAACAAAAATAACAAAAGAAACTGTCTCAGTAAAAAAGAACATTCCAACTACTTTGACTGAAATAGAATTGAAAGAGCTAGAAATGAATGTCAATGCTAAATCAAACCACAACACCACACAACACACACAACAACACAACACAACGCAAACCAAAATAAAACTAAACAAAATAATCCAGTCAAATATTAGAGGTGCAAAAGCCGATCACTGTGAACTGATTCTCCTTATGAGAATCTCTTGGGCAAAACAAGAAACATTCCTTAATGAAAACAATGAGAAATATATTAAACCTCATACGATTATACAGAATTACTGACACTGCATCAAGCAGGACATTGAGAATTGGCAATAACAAAATTCCACAAATCTGGACATGAGGCAATTGCTGTGTCGACATATTTACACAAATCAGTGACCCTTTTTCTATTTATATACTGCGAAATCACAAAATCATTCAATCAGAAATAGACTATTTAATAAAACTCCCCAAATCATTCATTTTATTGTGAGATTTTAACTACCACACTAAAGTATAGGGAAGCAAAGAGAGATACAGAAACTCCCAGATTATAAAAAATTCATTGACAAAAACAATCTTTGCATCGCCAATGATAAAACAAATACATGTTTGTATTCTGTATCTGGTAACAGGATCATATTCAGTGATAGATCTATCTAGCATATATACAAAGAGACTGCCAAGGATTGCATCAATTTACACTGCTGAGATAACAGTCATTGATTTGACATGGCATAATCAAAAACACCAGGTCAAACAAATTCATGATCTGCACAAACTCCAGATCCTCAATTGACAATAGTGAAAAATAAAAAATTATCCACTTTTCATTCAACTTTTTGAGATAATCAATAATCTCTGCAACATGAAAACAATCATCTTCTATTGGATACCAAGTCATAGTAGCATTTGTGGAAAGAAAAAGTCATAAAAGTCATAGTAGCATTTGTGGAAAGAAAAAGTCATAAAAGTCATAGTAGCATTTGTGGAAAGAAAAAGTCATAAAAGTCATAGTAGCATTTGTGGAAAGAAAAAGTCATAAAAGTCATAGTAGCATTTGTGGAAAGAAAAAGTCATAAAAGTCATAGTAGCATTTGTGGAAAGAAAAAGTCATAAAAGTCATAGTAGCATTTGTGGAAAGAAAAAGTCATAAAAAGTCATAGTAGCATTTGTGGAAAGAAAAAGTCATAAAAGTCATAGTAGCATTTGTGGAAAGAAAAAGTCATAAAAGTCATAGTAGCATTTGTGGAAAGAAAAAGTCATAAAAGTCATAGTAGCATTTGTGGAAAGAAAAAGTCATAAAAGTCATAGTAGCATTTGTGGAAAGAAAAAGTGGATAAAGCTGAAAAAAAAACTGCTACACTTGTTATCAAAACTAACACCAAAATTCCATATATATTGATCTAAAACCAACCATTAAACAATTTATAACAAATAAATGGCAAACTCTTTTGAAACAATAAATTCAAAAACATCAAACCAACAATCAAGGAAAACAACCAGAGATTAAGAAAGAAGGAGGTGAATATTGCTTATATGTATATAAGCCACATCTACATAACACTATCATCTACTTAAAGACATGATCCTCCGTGTTGTGCTGGCTATCGTGCTCCATTTACAGTGGGACAGATATTGATAAAATGCATTGATTTCAATGGAATTCGTTCTAGACGTTACTCCTTTGGTGATCTACAGAACATTTTAAGCAGGGTAATCTGAATGACATTATTGGATTCAGGAAGTAAGATTGCACAAAAACATAAATACTCCACCTGCTTTCTATAAACTATTCCTCCCCAAAGAATGTTAACAAAATCAGATCTTTTTATTAAACAGAATGATGACAAAGAATGATTATTCTGGTTTTACTTTCGTATTAACTGACTCACTGCGGTTGATCTGCCGTATAAAAAAAATGAAAAAAAAAAAAAGATTAGTTAAAAAATATAGTAAATCAGAATAAGATCTTGGTAACAATAACAATGGTTATTTCTTTCTGTTACTACCATTAAATGTCATAAAACAAGTGATCTACACTATAAGAAGGCATTCATTAAAGTAGGGTTGCCTAAAATAGAATTAGTCTTGAGATAAGAAGCACTTACTATATTACTGCAGACTTGTGTGTCAAACCTAGGAGAATGAGTAAAGACTTAGAACAAAAAGTTTTTTGTTTTTTTCAATTAACAAAGTTCAAATGTTCCATTTTTAGTCCCTGACAACAATGTAAGTTTTTTCGATTAGCAAATCGAAAAAACTTACATTGTTGTCACAGTCAGTTTTTTCTTTTTTTTCTCTTTGCAAAACTTAATCATGTTCTGCAAAGCCAAAAACAAAAAAAAAACAATTTCCCTCCCTCCACCCTTTCTCCCCCCCCTCTCTCCCCCCCCCCCCCTCTCTCTCCCTTCCTCAAAACCTTTACCAAAATGACCGGATTCAGCATTAAATAACCCATAAGAGGTTGATATGCCATCAAACAAAACAAACCAAACCAATCAGTTATTCCGTTAATTTTCGAATTTTCTCAAAATTGTTTCATTAGTTTCTCACAAAATTTTGCATGAATGCAGAAAACTGACTGAGCTAGATTTTTCAGAAAAACTCTGATAAAACTCCATAAAAACTCTGATATGCCCTCCCTCCTCCATAAGTTCAAAATGACATTTAATTTGCATATATCTCAAATTTCCTTCATTAGTTTTTACTTAAAATCTACCAAACTTTAGTATTAATGAAACAAGTATGGGTGACTCCCAGGAAAATGTAGTAGGACTTAAAAATGCCCCTCAAATTGACAAAAAATTGCATTTTTTCACAACTATCAAAAAGTTCACTCATTAGCTTTTCCTCAAACTCTAACAAACATTGTGATTAATGGTTCACTTAGTAGTGATTGCACTCAATGTTTTCTTTTAACAGTTTGGAATTCTTGTAGACAATCATATTCTACCTGTACCTGGTGAGACATTCATCCTAGGTGAGTTGAGCCGGCTTCCTCCAAAGAAGGCAGTTTCTAGGGAATATTAAGTTCACAAGTCGCATTTATAACACTGATTCTGGAGATTATTCAGACTAAATTATTCAATCTCTGTTTGTCTAAGTCCTGTTTCCCTTTTTGTTGGAAGGAGTTCTCTGTTGTCCCTATCTTTAAAAATGCTGGTGATCGGTCTAACCCAACTAAGTATTATCCGTTATTAGCAAGGTTTGTGAAAGGTTGGTCAACGGCAAGCTTGTTCATTTTCTGGAAAGTCTTGGCTTCTTTCGTGGTTTTCGTTCAACTGCTGATCTTTTAACTGTTGTAACTGAGCGGATCTGTCAGTTTATGGATAATTCAGGAAAGGGAAGAGCCATTGTGTTTGACATTTCGAAGGCGTTTGACAGAGTGTGGCATTCTGGCCTCCAACACAAACTTCAGGATTATGGTATTGGTGGTGAGGTTCTTGACATTATTAGGTCTTTTATTTCTGATCGAAGCTTGTGAGTAACTTTGGACAATGTTTCTTCTTTCTCTTTTCCTATCAATGCTGGTGTTCCTCAGGGCTCTATTCTAGGCCCAACACTGTTTCTTCTCGTATATAAATGATCTTCCAGAGAATATTGTTAAGACAATTAACATCTATGCTGATGATACCACTCTCTATTCCGGTGTTGCTTCTCTCCCATCTCCCTCAGATTAGTGGAAATATGAAGCTGATCTAGAAGTTGACCCGGGTTCAGTTGTGGATTGGTGTACGAAATGGCTTGTTTTATTTAATCCAGTTAAGACTCAGCTCGAGTCTTTCAATCTTAGGTGTGTCCCTTTTCTTTCTGAGATTCTCATGGATGGCTCTGCTCTTGAGGAGAAATCAACTTCTTGGTCTTTCTCTCTCATCAAATCTTTCTTGGAGTTTTTACATTAGATTGCTCTTTCTACTTTTCGTAAAGTCGATTCTCTCTATCGCTCCAAACACTTTCTCACACCTGAGGCTATTCTCTATCTCTGCAAATCTACAATCAGACCATGTATGGAGTACTGTTATATTTGAGTTGGTGAATCTCTGTCCCATTTCAGGATTCTTGATAAGGTGCAGAAATGTATCTGTAATTTGATTGGCCATACCCTTTCTTATTCTCTACATCCTCTCTCTCACAGACGTGATGTGGCTAGTCTCAGTCTTTTCAATAAATAGTATTATGGCATGTGTTCTTAAGAATTATGCGATCTATTCCCTGCTTCTTTTGTTTCAGCTCATTGATTTAGTGGACTCCATCAATTCGCTGTTTTGACACTTCATTGAAATACAGCTTCCTATTCCAGTAGCTTCTTTCCAAGAACCATAGGCTTGTGGGACTCTTTTCCTGCTGACTGTTTTCCTCCTACCTATAATCTTGGTCTTTCCTATAAGTATCTTCTGTCTTTGCGATAATCATATTTGTTCTTGTTAGCTCCTTACATAAAGTAGCTTCATGTCTTGTCTGGAGCGATTTCCATAAAAACAAGTCTGAATTTTATAATCTTGCAACAAAAAAGAGGATCGTTTTCACACAATTCACTTGTTTGTTGTTACATTGGGCGAGGAGTTTGGTTTTGGGCCAAAAAGTTCTTTGTGTGTTTAATAAAATTCTAAAATGTTTCAAATATGTTTGGTGTTAGAAAAATGACAACGATTAAAACATTGAATTCAAGTTACATTCTGAATACTTTAAAAATAATTTTATAAATACAGAAATACAATTTAAACTAAGTGAAATGGACAATAAAATAACTTTGTTTATATATTTATTCCTAAATAATTTTGCATTTTTTATACCACTTGCAAAATTCATTATTTAATCATTTTTTAATTATTTATCGTTTTCATTTTTTAATTTGTTTGTTTATTTAATTACTGTTTGTTTATTTCCAAAATTCATAATTGCAGTCCCTTGCCCTTTTGGCTAGGCTCAAAGTAAGGACACCATCCACTCTCAAACTCCACTTCTTTTCCTCCCACTTAATCTCACTTTTCAAAAATATATATTTATAAATAAAATTTAAATTTCTAACACATTGGGGATATTTGAGATAGGATGGCCCACTCCCACTAGAGTAAATGTGGTATTGTGGTGACTAATGATTCTAGCTTAGAGTAGGATAGACAGAGAATGACCAACGACACTCCTTTCCCAACACTTTTAGTGGCCGTGTGCCTAATTTGTTTAAAATTTAAATTGTATTTTTATAATTTTTGCAAATGAATAATTCAAAGTGTAGTATCTGTTCTGATACTACACTTCATCTTTTCTGTTCTCGGTCAGTGGAGGAGAAATCCTTTTAGACTGAGGCAATTTTAACTTTTTGTCCCAATCCAGAGTGCCCCTTTTTGGGAGCTGGTTTTTCTCCAACCTTGTGTCTAACTCTGTCCTCATGGGGAGGTAAGTAAATAGGAGCACACGTAATTGCATACATCGTAACCAACAATATTTTCTACAAATAGTTTCATATGGTAACTTTAAAAAATAATTATTGGCATTGCTTGACTTTGCATGTTTTTATTTTAATAAATAAGTAAAGAAAATTGTTTTCAAATTGTTCACAATCAAAAACAAGAAACACATTTTAGCCTTTAAAATCCATGAAACAACGTAATGTGTAACACAGAAACAACACAATTTAACTATACTTTAATTAATTCTGCTTTTTTATGTTAAAATTAATGTAAATAAATGCAAACGTTTTCTCCATCTATCCTAACTATATAAACATTAAAACGGGGTATGCTTATTTATTCTATAATACAACATAACATTTTGTAATACAGTATATATATATATATATATATATATATATATATATATATTTATATTAGTATTTCATGTATCCACATAAATCCACATAAAATTTTATAAGGAGATATAATTTTTTATGCATCAATTTTCAGTATTTACTTCAACAGTGCTCGATACGTAAGTAGAGCTAGGTAGTAAGCTATGAAAATATATTTATGGCAATTAAGCTACACAGAGGCTCCCACGTTTCATTCCCGGAATCTTCAGGCTAAAATGCATGGAGTTATTTTTGCCGGGTGTTTTTATATACACGGCTAGCTAGTTAACCAATCAGATTCTTTGTTGTTCTCTCAGCCAATCGCTGGGCTTCCCACGAACGAAGGTCTAGTTAGTATTACTTCCTATATCCTGTTCTATTGTTCTATTCTCTATAGATTGGCCTATATCCTGTTTCCTTTGTTGTCAATATAATGGGTGAATTTATTTTAACACATGGTTCCTTGTATTTCTATTTTAGGTTTTAATTTTTAAATTGTTAAGTTTTTGCTTAGTTTAGTTTTTTTACTTATTTGTTTATTTATTTATCGTTAGCATAAGGTAAATTTATTTCTGTGTAAGCAGCTGTTTGCTATCTCACTGCTACAGTTTAATAGATTTTGGGGGTCTTTAAAGTTTAGGATTTCAACTTTTTCATTCAGACATAATCTACACGGGCCGTCTAAATTTCTACATGTACTGGCCTGTCGTATTATTTTCCATTCAATTATTGGTGAGCATCCATTTTGCTTTGAGCTCCCAATAGTGGTTTTAATTCAACGTTCTTTGTTTTTAAATGTGATTTTGTAGTCATAATATCTGGTTTTAAAATCTAAGGAGGTCATACCCACATAGTACTTCTTGTTATTCGATCTTGTGGCTTGGTATACAATACTTTTGGTTAGGCATTTATTTTGTAGTGGACAAAGTGTACGATTTATGCAGTTACATCTTTTCTCTTCAGTGCTAACTTTTTCCTTTCTATTCGGGTGGTTACTATTAGTGTTTTGTTTATTTCTATTTGTATTGTTTATATTTTTGTTCTTCTTAGTGTTATTTTTGCTATATTTTTCACTTTTTTATGTAATTTGTTATTTTTTTCTTCCTCTCTGCACAATAACAAAATACTAAAAGAGAACACTCTTTTAGTATTTTGTTATTGTGTGCCTTAATTATCATTTCTAGGTTTTCACAGTAGGTGTAGGATAGTTTTAGGTTATTTTTATTGAATATTTTACAGCTTACTATATATATATATATATATATATATATATATATATATATAGTGATCTGTTCATTCGTCATGATATCATCCTCTGTCATTACCTCTAACTTTGGGGATCAGTGTATGTAGTCCGTTCACCATTATGTCATCCTCCCAGTCTTTTTGCTTGTAAATTCAGTTTCAGTATAAATCAGATCGCGTTCCTTTTTCTTTCTTTTTTAAATGCAATTTAAAAAGTTTTCTGAAACTTTAAAAAAGCTATCATTCATTATCAACAGTTTGACTTTTTGGTATGTCTCGCTTGTCCAAAAGTGTATGACATAATTTTCGATCGAACATGTCTTCTTGCTAAATCAGTAGAGTAGCAATAGCTACTAACATACGGTTTACAAATAATTATCACAAAATGTTTGCTGAATAGAATAGTTCCACAATTTTATCCAGTCATTCTCTTTTAAGATGAGTGAAAATTACTTTAGATGTTTCTACTTCCCATCATCTAAAATGTGTTACACTGATTTGATTTATTTAATTATTTTTCTGCCAAATCGAAACGAGTTTGGCACGAATTGTCAGATTAATCATCCTCAACTTAATGTCCGTTTTACATGCCGACATGTGTTGGCCGACTTTTAGAAATTTACTTCCAAACTAACCTATCTCTAGTCAGGTCTTTATTTATCCTTCTTTCTTTCAAATCAATCCTTATCACTTTCTCCCACGTTTTTCTTTGCTTTCCCCTGCCTACTGACCCTGCTAGTTCAACTGTTCTACATCTACTAACCCAAGAACTCCCATACATTCTTTCAATGTTTCCAAACTAATGAAATTTTCTGTTCTGCACACATCTCCCTATACTGTCTAGACTTAATCTTCCTCTGAGGTCATCAGATCTAAGCTTATCTTTAAGACTCACATTACAGATCCATCGTATCATTTTCATATCATTTATCTCCATGCAGCACATATCTTCAACCCTCACTGCCCAGGTTTCACTTTTATACATATTTACACTGCATACACATGCCAGATAGACTTGTAGTGAACGAGACACGATCTGGACGAACACTGGAAAGCAAATGGCATGAATTGCTACCCTCTTTCTTTCTCTGCTTTCCTTGTAAAAACAAACGAAGGATTTCTCACAGAAGCGTGTTGGCTCAGTATGGTCCAGCTAATCAGAAACTAGCATGTCGATAAGCAACGCAAACTGAATGAACCCCTATAAAAGAATGAGAAGACAGGCAGAGCTCTCTCTTTTTCCAGCATACAGACAACAAAGAAACACACAAGATGTTCCACTCTAGCCCGGCCTTCTTGGCCAGGGCAAAAAAGGGATATTTCAGAAATTCACGATACAAGCTATCCTTGCCGCACATGCAACTACTTACACACAGAGTAGCAGAACAAGGTAACAAACCTACACACACACACACACAGATCACATTGCCACTTACACACACACAGATCACATTGCCACTTACACACACACAGATCACATTGCCACTTACGCACACGCAGATCACATTGCCACTTACACACACACAGATCACATTGCCACTTACGCACACACAGATCACATTGCCACTTACGCACACACAGATCACATTGCCACTTACACACACACAGATCACATTGCCACTTACACACACACAGATCACATTGCCACTTATGCACACACAGATCACATTGCCACTTATGCACACACAGATCACATTGCCACTTACACACACAGATCACATTGCCACACACACACACAGATCACATTGCCACTTACACACACACACACAGATCACATTGCCACTTACACACACACACAGATCACATTGCACTTACGCACACGCAGATCACATTGCCACTTACGCACACACAGATCACATTGCCACTTACGCACACACAGATCACATTGCCACTTACACACACACAGATCACATTGCCACTTACGCACACACAGATCACATTGCCACTTATGCACACACAGATCACATTGCCACTTATGCCCACACAGATCACATTGCCACTTATGCACACACAGATCACATTGCCACTTACACACACACAGATCACATTGCCACTTACACACACACAGATCACATTGCCACTTACGCACACACAGATCACATTGCCACTTATGCACACACAGATCACATTGCCACTTATGCCCACACAGATCACATTGCCACTTACGCACACACAGATCACATTGCCACTTACGCACACACAGATCACATTGCCACTTACACACACACAGATCACATTGCCACTTACGCACACACAGATCACATTGCCACTTATGCACACACAGATCACATTGCCACTTATGCCCACACAGATCACATTGCCACTTATGCACACACAGATCACATTGCCACTTACACACACACAGATCACATTGCCACTTACACACACACAGATCACATTGCCACTTATGCACACACAGATCACATTGCCACTTATGCACACACAGATCACATTGCCACTTACACACACAGATCACATTGCCACACACACACACAGATCACATTGCCACTTACACACACACACACAGATCACATTGCCACTTACACACACACACAGATCACATTGCACTTACGCACACGCAGATCACATTGCCACTTACGCACACACAGATCACATTGCCACTTACGCACACACAGATCACATTGCCACTTACACACACACAGATCACATTGCCACTTACGCACACACAGATCACATTGCCACTTATGCACACACAGATCACATTGCCACTTATGCCCACACAGATCACATTGCCACTTATGCACACACAGATCACATTGCCACTTACACACACACAGATCACATTGCCACTTACACACACACAGATCACATTGCCACTTACACACACACAGATCACATTGCCACTTACGCACACACAGATCACATTGCCACTTATGCACACACAGATCACATTGCCACTTATGCCCACACAGATCACATTGCCACTTACGCACACACAGATCACATTGCCACTTACGCACACACAGATCACATTGCCACTTACACACACACAGATCACATTGCCACTTACGCACACACAGATCACATTGCCACTTATGCACACACAGATCACATTGCCACTTATGCCCACACAGATCACATTGCCACTTATGCACACACAGATCACATTGCCACTTACACACACACAGATCACATTGCCACTTACACACACACAGATCACATTGCCACTTACGCACACACAGATCACATTGCCACTTATGCACACACAGATCACATTGCCACTTATGCCCACACAGATCACATTGCCACTTACGCACACACAGATCACATTGCCACTTACGCACACACAGATCACATTGCCACTTACACACACACAGATCACATTGCCACTTACGCACACACAGATCACATTGCCACTTATGCACACACAGATCACATTGCCACTTACACACACAGATCACATTGCCACACACACACACAGATCACATTGCCACTTACACACACACACACAGATCACATTGCCACTTACACACACACACAGATCACATTGCACTTACGCACACGCAGATCACATTGCCACTTACGCACACACAGATCACATTGCCACTTACACACATACCCACTCTATGACTCACGCACTAACAAATAGACATACACATCTTTAGCCCCCTCGTGTCTTACTTACAATGAACATTTCTGAGAAAAAACATGAGTTTAGTAAACTTTACAAAAAACATTTTCACTCATTAAAACTAACCTTCATATTCCATGTAAACTTATAGCTTTATAAGTGTCTTATCTAAAATAAATTGTTTGTTAATTAAAAAAATGTTCTTTCATTTTTATTCACTAAATGCTATTCCTGTTTGTAGTCTTTTCTTTCCTTCGTTCATTCATAAAACGCCATACATGCTTGCTCGCTTTCCTCTAATCTAGCCATATCCTTCCTTTGCCATTTCATTTCAGTTTCAGTTTTATTTACCATGCATGAATTAGATTTAACAACTAACAGAGCCACAGACTCTTCCCTTCATTGACAGCAGTAACGCTCTGCTGGTTAGTAATGGCAGAAGTTCCCTAAACTTACTCCATCCACTCCTAACTCTTGCAATCACACTAACACCAACTTCTCCCTTTGCTCCAATGGCATCACCAAGCTAAAACAAACTTTGAGGAAACCTCAATAGCTTCAGCATCCAATCAAACTGAATATCAACCTACCAGTAATTCAACTGCACTTTTTGTGTACTAAATGCTTACAAGTACCACAAAAAATTGAGTTGATCCCAAATCCCATTCCACAAACTGAGCAGGAGAACTTTCCTCTTTCTTGGGACTTTCCAACACTAGAACTAATGATCAACACTTTGGTCTTGGTAACATTCACTCTTAGTCTTAGACCTTTACTTTTCAACTTAATAAGTAAACCTTCCATTGTTTCACAGGCAAGCACTAAATCATAAGCTGAACAACCTGTACAAAACTCCCTGGACAATACTTCTAAGACACAAAGAAAAAGCAACAAACTCAGTAGGTGCAAAGTGTAGTATCTGTTTATATCCACTGGTAGAAATAAGCTTTTAATTTATTATTAGATTATGCATAGAGTACCCTAATTTAGTAGTTTTAACTGCATAGTCATTATTTGTACCTTAATTCAGAAACCTATTTCAGCATTTATATGGAATGATTGTTCATTATATTGAGAATACCAGGAACCAAATCTGACCGTACACCGTTTACTGTGGACTTTGAGTCTGGCGTTCTTCTGGTTTGCCGTTTTTTTATGTGTGGATTTTTTATTACACGAGTTTCTATATCTTAGATTTAGATCATTTAACTTTGAACCATTTGATGTGTTACTCATTGAATTCCGATTATGTGGATGTTCCATTTTGAATTCAAATACAATGATACCTTTCAACAACCTGATTGCTACATTGTTTTGTTTTTTTCATTAAACTTCTCTCTTATTTATGGTATTCCCAATATAATGAACAATCATTCCTTGCTTTGATTAAAAAGTACTTTTAGAAATTCGGAATAAAATAAAACATTTGCTCCTAACTGCACTGTTAGAAACAAGATAAAAAAATATGCCTGAAGAGCATCATATATTGACTATTGTGAATGAGAGGAACAAACAAATCTTGTTTCTAATGTTGTCTGCTGTTTCTCCTTCAGATCTTGTAGATCGTGTTATTTCTGACATAAACTGTCATTCTTTACTAACACTCGAGTTGATCTCCTCGCGATCAATGTGTGCGCCTAAATACTTAAAAGATATTTACAATGATTACTTTAGTCTGACACAAGGCATCATTAAGCAAGGGCTTACAACCTCCTACACAAGTGATTCATCTGCAAATCTAACTTGCTAAAAAACTGGTCTACAAAAGGCATTTTAACACATGTATATATCTTACACTTAATAATATTACAATTTATATTTTAAATAATTTCCAAAAAGTGAGGAAACTTGATTTTTAAAATATTAGTTTTCAGGTTTACAATCCTGATTGAAATTCAGTTGATTATTAATTACTAGAATATCCGTTTCATTAAAAGTGATGAAGAGGAATGTTACATTTTTTCGAACAAATAAATCAAACATTGAAAAAAAAATAGGGAGACACTTATAAAATCTCCCATTTTAACTAACTATTTAATTCAGACTGATCGACATAAACTTTATCCCAATGGTAATTTATTACTTATTTACATCAAGTGACCACAAACAATTGTCATTTTTTATGATATTTCGAGTCAACTGCTCCTGATGTTATATACCAAATTCCCTCCATTAGTGTTATACACAATTTATACATACATACATACATATATATATGTATATATATATGTAGTAAGTTATGAAAATATATTTATGGCAATTAAGCTACACAGAGGCGTCCGCATTTAATCTCCGTAGGGAATCGTCAGACTAAAATGTATGGAGTTTGTGTTGCCGGGTGTTTTTATGTATACACGTGATGTTTAGTTTAGCTAGTTAACCAATCAGATTTTTTGTTATTCTCCTAGCCAATCGTTGGGCTTCTCACAAACAAAGGTTCGGTTTATTTTACTTCCTATTTCCTATTCTATTGTGTTTTCTATAGGGTGGCCCATCCCTGTTTCCTTGTTGTGTCGAAATAATAGGTGACCTTATTTTAACCTGTGCTTGCTTGTATTTCTATTTTAGGTTTTAGTTTAGTTTATTTATTTATTTATTTATACAAACAGTTGACCGACGGTAGCAACATCAAAGCAGCTCCGGGTGCGGTGAAACGACTAGTGAGAAGAATAGTATCGCTAGTCACCATCGACACCAAGACCAAAAGGTTGGCTGGGGTCGATCGAAAACATATGGTGGACCCTCTGTGGGGACTCAAAGTTCCAGCATCTTATTTGTACCGCAGAGGATTCGCCACTTGGGGTATTCTGCTTCCAAGTGAAGAAGAAGCAGAAAAAGTGTCCAACCTGAGATTTAAAAATCTTATTCTCAGGCCCGAGTACTTGAGTAGGAGAAGGACATTAATTACTGTCCTTGGCATCTCCTGCTATATTAGCTCAGAACAGCTTGGTGCTGTCCTAAGTCAGTATGGGGACGTTAAAGCTATAATCCCGGTCTGTGGTCCCCATAACCTCATGGTAGGGACTACAAATTAAATATGAGAGTGGACCGGGATGGCTTCTATAAGATTCCACCCCTACTCGTGCAACACTTGGACGATGAGCGTAATCGTCGAGGGCAGGAGGCCACATTGTTGACATTGTGAGCAGAAGGGGCATATGGCGAAAGCTTGACCAAAGAAATTTGCACCCAAGAAGACCCCTTCTGCTCAGGGCCCGGGAGTGAAAGTGGTGTCAGTGGCACCAGCAGCTCCTCCACCAACGACCGGAGGGGGCACTGCAACAACAATGAAAGACGGCTGGAACAAGGTGGTGAAAGGTGGAAAGACCATCCTCACCAAAGAACCAAGTTCCAGACCGGAGAAGCCCCCTTCCAAAAAGGTGCAGCCCCCGGGTGAAAAAGGGATGTGGCTACCCACAGAGTCGCAAAATCGTGATCTTCCCACCAAGAAGCTGCAGCCTTCAACATCTGTCTTGGCAGCGGCAACCAAAAGGAAGCAGCCGGTCCCCTTGACATCATCAGACTCAGAAGGGGAGAAAGAGGAGACCAAAATGGAAGGTGACGCTGGGCCGGTTCCAGAGACAGAGAGAAAAGACACCCGGGAAATTAAAAAAGCCAACAAAAGGGCTAAAAAAGTTACAGAAGCTGGGCCCCAATCCCCTGCCCCAATACCCGAAGAGATGACCATCTCTTCTGCTCAGATCCCTGAATCCCAAACCCCTACTCATACTACTGAGCAGAAATCCCCCTCCCTTTTTGATTCCACCCCAGCTAGCTCCCGCTCTCTGTCTAAAAATAAAGAGCCGGAGCCCAAAATAAGCAGCAGGACTGCGTCTCCTTCCCCAGTGAGGAAGGATAAAACGAGAAAGCTCCCCTTCTTGCCAGGGGACTAAATCTGCGAAGAAGATCTTCACCATGTCGCTGCCAACTTAAATCCGAGACAGCTAAGCATTGTTCGGCCGCTGCAGCTCCTCACTCAGACCCAGGGGCTGGATGTCAGCAAGCCCCACAATTTTCCAGATGCCCCCTTGATCATCACCTTCATCCGGAAGACCAAGATAGGGCGGACCAAAGCCCTTTGGAAAATGGTAGAGGCCGCCAAGAGGGGCAATTCCGGATCTAAGACTGGTGGATGACGCCCATGACTTCCTCAAACAGCTGGGGTCACAATGCGAAAGGAAGGTCCCCATGTACGTCCACCCTTCTTTTTATAACTCACCTTCCCATTGAATGTCGGAGGCATTTCCCGAGATGGACGGGTTACGTCCGACTTGGTAACGGGAAATATGGCTAATGCCTGCGTCATTCTACTCCCTAAAGACTTCAGACCGGTGGTTGACACTGAATAGTGCAGATGGCCACGAACTTGGTTTTAGGAAGCCTGAACACGAGGGGCATGGGGTCCTTAAGCAAAGCTAAACGCATACTGGGGGACCTCATGTCTTTTGACATAGATGTGGCTGCGTTACAGGAAACTCACTATGATTCGATCGACGATCACCGACTGCTATAAAAGTATTTCGATGTTTTTTCATCATTTGGTGACCGTTGTGCTAGAGGAGTTTCCTTGTTAGTAAGATGCACCCTATACGCAAGGGTAAACGTTATTCACGCGGATGCTGATGGCAAACTGGTCGTGGCCGATGTTGCCGTGAAAAGTGCAGCATTTCGAATCGTCGCGGTTTATGAACCCAATATCGCTCGGGAGAGGGCTCTCTTTTTTCCGGGGATTGGAGGGGTTCCTCGGTGGTTCAGAGCGGTTATTCTTACTGGGAGATTGGAATGCCATCCTTGATCCCAAAATAGATAAGGTGGGTGGGCCTAGAGGGTCTGGTGGGTGTGAAACCAGCCTTTCTGATCTGATGACTGAATGTGATCTGGCTGACAGGTTTTGTGTCGATCACACGGGGCAGGAGTGGTGGACTAGCTTTCTAGCAGGCCTTCTCACTCCAAGTACTTTGGAAATAGAACATAGAACCCATAAGTTAGCTGGGTACTGGAAGTTGAATACCTCCTTACTGGAGATACATGATTTCCGGAACAGGCTAACACTTAATTTTCAAAAGGGATTAGTGGGGGCGGTAACCGGGAGTAAGTGGTGGGTTAACGCCAAATGTGGCATTAAGCACTTTTCTGTCAAATATAGCCAACGCCTCGCTTTAAATAAGGCTGAAACAGAAAAGTGATTAGAAAATAAGCTGGCTCGGCCGGTTCGCTCCGCCTGGAGGCGGCTTGAGTTGTGATGGGCACGTTATGGAATGTGAGGTTCTGACTGCGTTGAAGCAGGTTGGCTACGACAAATCTCCGGGACGTTTATGAATTGTTCTTGAGGCTGTAGCACATGTTCATACTTATTCTGATGGATGTATTCAACCACTGGTTTGAACAGGGTTCTATCCCTAATCAAGTCACCAGGGGAGTGATCCCATTGCTTAAGAAAAAGGGTGAGCATGTTGGGGGTTTAGATGACTATAGGCCCATAACTCTGTTAAATACAGATTTAAAGATCTGGGCCAGAGTTCTTGCAAATCGGTTGAAGGCTGTTATTGGTGAATTGATTGAACCTGATCAGAATTATGCTGTGAAGGGGAGATCAATTCAGAACAACTTGCATTTGACACGCACGATCTTAGAGGCGTTAGAAGATGACACTGAAGCCGACCTGATCAATTTAGATCAGTCCAAAGCATTTGATAGGGTCGACCATCGGTTCTTGGGATCTGTTTTAGAGGTCGCCGGTTTTACACCAGATTTCTGCAGATAGATCTCCATGCTGTATCGCCGCCCGACGGCAGTGGTGTAGGTAAACGGGATGCGATCAGAATCGTTTGCTGTTTCTCGATCGGTACGTCAGGGATGTCCATTGTTTCCTCTCCTCTACGTTCTTGCGTTGAAGCCCTTCCTTCGTAAGGGGAGGCAAGGGGACATTTCCATGGTAACTAAAGCATTCAAAAAGTATGAAGATGTTACAGGGGCCGTGGTCAACCTTAGCCTTTTTAACTGGTCTGATGGCCCGGTTCAGATCCTAGGCATGTGGTTCAGACCAGGTCTCCAGCTTGAAAATAATTGGTCGGAAGTACAGTCGAAGGGAGCTTTCCCTTAAAGGTCGAGCTAAGGCGTGCGCCACGTATGTCTTTCCTCTTATCCTTTACCGATTAGCTGTACTACCTCTGCCTGCGGACCGCTTGGCGACTTTAACGCATACGGTTTTCTCACTCTTGTGGGAGAAGAAGCCGCTAGTCTATAGGCAGGTCTGTACTCAACGTCCTGATGTTGGGAGCTTGGGAATACCCGACTTGGCGAACCATTTATATGCCGAGAGGTTAACATTCCTAAGTAGCACTTTAACAGAGGAGTCCATGTCATGCCCTGCAGTTGAGAAGGCTTTTCCTAACCTCATCTCTGACCACTTGGCTGAATGCCGTCGTAAGCCAAGGGGTCAATCGCGGTTCTTCAACGAATGCTGAACTGCGCTCAGTGACCTCGCCCGGTCTAGGAAAACACTATATCAGGAGTTAGTTGTGGCGACCGCTTTGGATCCACTTGGGGGGCAACTTGGATTGTCGGAGGACGAGGTTCGCTCTCAGTGGAATCGGGTGTCAGGTTGGAGTCATCTTTAACAATATTGAGTTTTCTCTAACTTAGCGATTGGTTCGAAATGTGGTACCCCTTAATGGCATACGCTTCAGTATTGGTTTGGACATGAACCCTTTTTGTCTACGTTGCGAGGATGATGAACTTGAAACGGCCAAGCACGCCTTTTTCAACTGCTCCAAGCTTCGTGAATACTGGACGTATATCAACTAGGTGACGGCTCGCATCGTTCCCGAGTGGGTGACATGCCTGGATTTAGCATCCGTTGTCTTAAATATAGACCCCTTGCGGTCCAGGGAGAAACGAATGGTGTTTCTTGCGATTTTAGCTGTAGCTAGACTCGTCTTGTGGTCTTCACGCTTAGACATAGGGAGTGGAGGGGCGCCGTCTTCTCATTACGATTTGATTTCGTATTTTAAGCATCAGCTTAAAATCAAAATTAAATGTGATAGAAGGAGGTTGCCTTCCTCACTGTTTAGAAGTAGGTCTTTTTGTTTCTGGGTCGTACCTGTACACCCATGACTCATCTCCAGTTATCATGGTGTTGGAAGTTTCCAGAAGGTCCTGTGCAACTTGAAAACGGAGGTCCTTTTGTTCCTGTGACAACAACTAGGGCACAAATTTCACAGCCACTCTGTGCATGTACAAATCATCACGCAAAATTACATGTGTGGAATTTTGATTCACTCCGACCTCGTGGGGATCTCCCGTATGGTTGAACAACGATCTTCCATCACCAAATTTTGCACCCACTCAACAACAGCTGCACTCCTAGCAGTTTGAAGCCTGCCAGAATGCAGGTCACTCTTCGCTGATGTGTGGCCATTCCTTAATTTGTGTTACACACATCGCATCTTCTCCAAACACCTGCTGAATTTTACGAATTGTTTTGCTTTGAGAATCACCAAGCTTTAGACAAAATTTGACGCAGTACCTTTGCTTAGCACGTTTAGTCATCTTCAGAGAATCGGTGATCCGACGAACACGTTGTGTAGCATCTCACTCAGCAACCGACAGGTCACAACTAACGTGCAGGAAGACAGTGATAAAATTCACAAATGCGCATGAAGGTGTTTTCCTTCACTGTTTAGAGTTGCACCACACTATCGTCTCTATTTTACACAAAAAAATAATGGTCGGATACTTTTTAGACAGGCCTCATATATATATATATATATATATATATACACACACATTTAGTTTGGCCTACTTAAGTGCAATTACGTTTCAGTACTACTTGTACCTCGTCAGGACCAAAAGATGATAATGAAAACAATATGTCCAAACAAAACAGAATTAGAAATTTGAAATAATCACTCTCTCCAACCAATTATAAAATCAGCAGCAGCAGCTGCTCAGATGAAAACTTGGTCACCTGACATAAACCCCTTTATGCTGTTTAATCTATGATGGATAGGAGGGAAGCTCTAAGAATGTCAGAAACTGTCAAATCTCTTCCTACCTTCTAACTTGCCAAATCCCCCTCCCCCTCTCTGTTTTATTTATTTGTTTACTTATTTTATTACTCTTGTCTTGAAAGCTTACATATTAATTTCAACAGACTCAAATACTTCCGGACTTTATGCATGACATTTAAACATTTGAGTATGTTGAATATTTTCATATTTTCATATTTAACATCATTTATTGAGGTTGATTACCCTAATTAGGATCCTTTTAGCCAAAAAGTTTTTATCTATATGTATATATTTTCATATTTTCAAAGCTTCTATGTTACCGGTAATACATACACTGATGAGAAGAAGTTGTCTTTGAAAATCCATGGATTAAGGGTTTGAGATTTTTCCTTGTTTTCAAACTATTGATGATTTAATAAAATTTGTAATTCTTCCTACTTTTATTTTCATCATTCTTTTTATTGATGTATTTCTCTATCCAGTATATTGAGCTTTCCGTTATCACAATAGGTTATTATTTAAAGATACAACATTTATCTTTAAATTTTCATTCATTGTTATATATATATATATATATATATATATATATATATATATATATATATGCTATTATTATGGTTTATTATTATTATTAACATTTACTTTATTTTGATGCGGGTGGGGGCAATTTGGAGTAAAAACTTTAATTGGCTTCAAACTGTCTTTGACAAAAAACAAATAAGTTTTTGTATGAATTAGTATAAAACTGTGGAATGGATTTTCCTTTTATCTGATTTTTATGAACCTAGAAAGATCAAGTTTTAGTCAGGTTATAATGTAAAACTTGTGCTTATTATTTTATCTCTTTCTGATTATTTGGCAGAAGATGACTATTTTTAGCTGAGAAATTCTTTAGAACAGAGAAAGCCTTTTATTTTCTCTACTCTTTTCTCGATTAAGCTAGAAACAAATCTTTCCTTCTTCTATGTTGAAATATAAAGAGGAACAAAATGTGTTTTGTTATCATGTGGATTTTGTATCAAGGAAACTATTTATTTTATTTCCAAGATAAAGTTTTATTAAGTCTGTATAAAAAAATGAATAAAGTTTTTATCTATCTTATCCATTTTTTTTCATTTTTAGTTTTTAGGTACAGTTTTAACTTAACTTTTATTGTAAGCACTATATTAAAATTTCACTTATTTTAAACTCATCACAAAAGAAACATGTTTTTTACAGAGAGAGAATAGAATCGAATTATCATTTTTGTTGTTAGTGGTACTACTTATCTATACTTGTGTCAACTGTCATCCGAGAAGGGTTTATCCAGTTTTTTTTTCTGATCTGGACAGCATCTCTAATGTTGCACGTTTTTTCAACGTCTTATTTGAAAATCTCTTGCCACTCATGACCATAGATCTGAGGACGGGCAATGATTGTCTCAAAGTCATCTTTAACTGTTGTCGGCCACATTTTGATTTGTCCCCTCACTGTTCTCGTCAGGGTTGAGATCAGGCACCATAGATTAGATTAGAACTTGTCAGGGAACCATATAGAACATAGTCACACCAACACAGAAGATTTCTACCATTACGATGTGTGTGTGTCTTGCCAGAGGTATGTACA
>OY744516.1:81808114-81813114 GCA_963556195.1 Sepiola atlantica
AACACACAGAACGAACACATCTGTGTCCTCAGAGATTATGATGATTGAAGGAAATTTGGCTGCAGCGCAATGAGCTGCATGCAACAATAGTCGTGTATCAGCCTCCTCCTGATAAGACGCTAGACAACTGACACTTTCTACAGAGCCTTGTGACAGTTTTTTACAGAGTCTTCCTGTTGTAACAAACATACATTTGTTATCCAGTCTTTCTATTCGTGATGGTTTGCTCCACTCATTCACTAGGAATTCAATTAGTTTATTTTTATTATCCGGTGCGCATAGAAATTTTCTCCACTGTGTTATTTTATGTCCAGGTAAAATTGTCTTGTATGCTGTTCCAGTTGATGAGCCCCTGTTAGCCCTCTCTAGATCCTTTATGGACTGCTCTCGGTAAACATCGAAAACAACATCTATGCGACTACATTTTGGTCCCTCTCTCAATACCATATTAAGCACAGTATCAGCTACATCAGTGAAAGTCATATGATTTGCATCTAATTTCTGGACCAGAGCCATTCCATCTATGATACATGCAGAATTATCAGGAATTGTTTCTACTGGCGTTGACTCCTTTGTCAAGTGTTTGTAGAGAGATGATTTCACAGTCTTCCGTAGTGTACCCTCTGGTGTAGCTAATGCCCATGGAATAGGGCCCAAACGATGTGCAAGTACCTCTTTCAAGTCAACTTCACGAGTTTGTGCAATCAATATCATCTTAGCAAATAGATCTCTATCGGCTTTGATGATGATTGCTCTCCCAGCAGACTGATAAGTTCTCTTCACTCTCATGTCAGTAAATGTTTTTAAGTTAGCTTTCTTTATAGGATCATGGAATTTCGTTTTTGGTGGTTGACTTTCGAGTCTTTCTTCTCTGAACTGAATATATGAGTTCTCGCCAAGTTCTTTAGCTGTCAAGAGATCATGGGAAATATCTCCAGGAGCAGCAATCCCTGTGGAAATGTTGAAAAGTTCTTGATTTGGAGAACAGAATGGATTGACCCAAATATTTTCCAACATATTCACAAGCGAAGTAATGTCTCGTTCATCTCTTCTCATTCGAGATTCACTCAAATCTGGATGAATAACAGCGGTACAAGCATTGGTACCTAGGGTATCCCTTAGTAAATGTAGAAATGAACTGCGATATTCAGCAGTAAGATAGTATCTGGTAATTGCACTAGCTTTTAAACTAAAACCTTTTGTGCCTCCTGCTGTTTGTGTGTCTTTATTCACTGTTTCCTCGATAGCTTGGTCAATTGGGATCCTTCCAAATGGGTTCTTGGAACTAAGCTGAACTGAGAATCCACCATGATCAAGGAAATTGTGAAGCTCAGGGTGCTCCTTTTTAAGATGGGTCATTTCTGCATAATAATGTGTAAGGTACCGTGCATAATTCATTCGGTCGTATGCGAAGCACCATGGTATCATATCCCGAACTGACTGCAAATGTAAACACCAATTTCCTTCCCGGGAGGCACGAAGCATATTTAGGACGATGTTTACTAGGTCTATGTAAGACATCCAAAATGCTGCCAGCTCACCTGACTGAAAGCGTAGAGTCTCAAGATATTCAAAAAACTGGTAAGCCACAGACACAAACAATGGATTACAGAGAGTCTCCGACAACATTTCAGAGCATACATTGCTGGAAAAATCTTCTATCAAGCTCACAATATCACCACAACTATCTTCAAAGTCTTGTTTTTTACAGAAGCTTCTCCATGCAAGACGAAGTAATGCCTCATAAAGAAGTTTGTGGAATCTAACTGCACGATTGTACTTGTGCCCATCAAGGACCCCACCAATCGAACCTTCAGCTATTACTCCGGATTCAATACACAAATCCTTCAAACCAGCATCCTGAAACCGCTTCCCTATGACACCAAGCAAAGTGCATACTGTATGGAACACACCCAGCCTTGGAACGATATCAGAAAAGGTGTCTTTATGTTTCCAAATCACCTCAGTTGCTTTTGCGTATAGAGCTTGGTCAAACACTAGAACAATGCTTTGGAGGGACAAAGCACGTCTGATTTTCTGTGACTGTAGCAGTATCTCATGCATTGTTGACAGTTCTGGTGCTGGTGCATTTATGGTAGGTAAGTATCGAACAGTGTCTGCTGTAACTTGTTCATTTTCACGCACATTGATATGAAAACCAGTCCAACTACCAACACATTGATTCACAGAGCTGTGCAATCTCGCAAGAACCCAAAGTAATGTTTTCTTATACACATAATAGTTCATTTCATCATCCTTCACATCAATGTACGCCCGAGATAAAGGACCAACACGTTCTCCAGCATTATATAGTGGTAAGCACGGTTGTATAACACTCAATGTTCTTGTCCTTTTAAATGACTCTAGAGAACTTGTCGTTTTATCAGCTGTTGGCAAATAATGTGGGCCATATATTCTTGGTTGTATTAGAATTCCATTCACCCTGTGTGATGTGCCCCCTCCGCTGAGTGTTTCCTCTAACCTATCAATATTGTCCCATGCCAATGTCACCATTGTGTTAGGGTAAATGTCATTGGGTAATGCAAATTCATTGTCAGTGTGGCTCTCCAGTTTTTTTAGAGCAAGAGCAGTATCAAATTCTTCCATCGTTGTGTATGAAATGCCATGTCCATAACGATTGAGAATTTGTATCAGTTCGGTGTTTCCAGTGAGGCTTTTCACAGCTTGGGGGAGAATAATATGTTTTGGTGGTTTCACTCTAGCACAGGTCACACCATACACAATATCTTGTCCAACAGACTGTATTAGTATTTGTGTTTTTCGAGGAATATCATCAGATACAGGTGAACCAACAAAAAGAATTCTCAAAAAGTTATTTAATGCATCTGGAATGAAAATACATGGGTCACTCATCCCTGCAGCTGCGACAGGCCATGGTGTGCTGATATCTATCTTTCTAACATCATTTCTAATGAAACGAGATGCTTTGCTAATGATTCCATCTTTGTCCACAGAGTCATTTGTTAAGATATCTAACTCTTCTCTCAATCTCATGTTCTCTTTCACTAGATCACCTCTTAACAGATTGTCTGGGTACACTACAATTTTACCACTGTCATTAGGTATCATGTGAATGTTCTGACCAAATTCCTTCTGGAGCTTCCTTTGAATGTGCTTCTTTGTTGAAGATTTAATTTCAGTGATTCCCATCTCACGCAGAAAACTTGTAAGGTCCTCCGTTAATTCTGTTAACTTGATAACCCTCGGTTTTTTAAATAGTACATCTCTAATGTTATCAAAAAGTTTGTCATAACATAGTTTTTCTAGCTCTAGCATATAGAAGTTCAGAATCAATGTTCTCTGGTGTGGTAAAAATACTTAAGGAAGTTCTGGTATTGTTACGATCACCAGATTTAGGAGGTCTGGTGTAATCACGGTAACACTGACGGTGATAGTGACCCTCGGCAGCTACAAGATCACGTGAGAGAAGAGCGATAACTCGGGTGTCATTTTTATGTGTAGCAGCATCTCTGATTGTCTTATCTGCTTGGAGGTTAACACATTTAATCAGTGGATCTCTTTTGTTTGTACTTTTCATATATTTACTAGTCTTCAAACAGAAGATACAAACAGCCTCGTACACCCTTGATATTGAAGATGTGACTGCGGTTTGACGTCTGTAGAATACTTTTGAACTACCTGCCTGTGACTGTTCAGGTTCTCGTGGATCCTCACTTATTATAATAGAATCTAGATCCCGCTTCTTGGTGAAACGATTCCTGGCACACATCCATCACCTGCTGCTATAGCTATATCAAGAATTGCATCAAAACATCTCATTTCTGCAGCGCGAACAAGTTGTGTCCATGAGTTCAAATCCTTTGGTGAATTCAAATCGGAGTCTCTTTCAGAGCAATTGAAAATACAAGAATGTCGACAACGTTTTTGTAAAGCTTCACAGGTTCCTTGGTTGCCCTCAGCCTCTTCTACCTCACCTTCTTCCATGCTTACATCAGTGCGTTCCATACTTTACCTGAAACAAAGCAAATTTCATAAGAATGTTGTGGACTCGCCAAAAAGATATAATTTCTGTAGCAACATATAAAAAAAGATTATACTCAAAATACATTTTTCGGTTTTTTTTCAGGACATCAAACCACCATAACATTTATTATTTTGTACTTTTTATCAATGGACTAGATTGTTTTCTTCAAGAAAAGACTACCTTTGTCAGAGAAATGCTCATTTTGTTATCACATTTTCATCTAATAATACTTACACCTTAATTTTTTTTTAAATTCATTTTTTTGACATTTGACCTTTGACCTCCAATGACCTATGTCAGGGCTACAACACATCTAATGTTATTTCATAGGCTTTTTTGTAAGGGACAAAATGAGTGGTCACATGTCAATATATCCCCTCTAGTTACTGAGTTATAGGCGTTTTAATTTGCCCCACCCCATTCTTTTATGGCACAATTCTTGACAAGGGTACCCATAATCGATAGTGATTTTTTGCACTTTAGCTGTGGATCCCAGCCTGGCTTCAAAGTTTTTCTGTAACTACAAACATAGGTATTTCAGAAAAACGTAGTGTCCCTTTGTCCCCCCAGGTGGTACCAATCGATGAAATTTATGGGTTTGGCTCATGGACTATAATATAATATATATATAGATATATAATATATATATAGATATAATATAATATATATAATATATAGATATATATAATATATATATATATAATATATATATATAATATATATAGATATATATATATATAATATATATATATAATATATATAGATATATATATATATAATATATATAATATAGATATAGATATATAATATATATATAGATATATAATATATATATAGATATGGGAATAGAAGGATGAAGGTAATCCGACGTGATGGTAAAATGAAAAAGGAAAACCAAAAACTGGATGTTTTTTTATGTGTACATCAACGTTTCGTCTTTATTTATAAGACTTCATCAGGATGATGATATAGGGAAAAGATATCATGCAAGCAC
>OY744516.1:81818114-81893114 GCA_963556195.1 Sepiola atlantica
GAGTGACCATTTGGGAATCCCAGATCCTGTATATGGAAGGATGGTGACACGAAAAATTGCAAAAGCTAACGTCATCATTTCCCCTGTTCGGGATATACATGCTACTAGAGACCGCTTATGAATTTTATTCCCTAGAAACTTCCTTCTTTGGAGGAAGACGGCTTAACTCGACCATAATGAATGTCGCACCAGATCTTCATTTAATCGCAAGAATTTTCTTAAAAGATCAAACTGTAGTTCTGTCTCCGACCCAAGAAATTTTCTACTAGTAATAATTTATATATACTATATATTATTTATATATCATTTATATGTTATTTATATATCATTTTATATTATTTATATATCATTTATATATTATTTATATATCATTTATATGTTATTTATATATCATTTTATATTATTTATATATCATTTATATATTATTTATATATCATTTATATATTATTTATATATCATTTATATATTATTTATAGCGTTTTGGTTTTAAACAGGACAGACATGTGTTTAAGCTTTTATGAATTCAATGTACAACTCTTGAAATTTAAAAAAGTTCCAACTCCGATTCTGAGTCCCAAAGCAATGAATTTGCTCTCACTCTGATTCTACAATTTTGCTTCAACTTCTATTGTTCTACTTCTATTGTTCTACTTCTATTGTTCTACTTCTATTGTTCTACTTCTATTCTACTTCTATTGTTCTACTTCTATTGTTCTACTTCTATTGTTCTACTTCTATTGTTCTACTTCTATTCTACTTCTATTGTTCTACTTCTATTGTTCTACTTCTATTGTTCTACTTCTATTGTTCTACTTCTATTCTACTTCTATTGTTCTACTTCTATTGTTCTACTTCTATTCTACTTCTATTGTTCTACTTCTATTGTTCTACTTCTATTGTTTTACTTCTATTCTACTTCTATTGTTCTACTTCTATTGTTCTACTTCTATTCTACTTCTATTGTTCTACTTCTATTGTTCTACTTCTATTGTTCTACTTCTATTCTACTTCTATTGTTCTACTTCTATTGTTCTACTTCTATTGTTCTACTTCTATTGTTCTACTTCTATTGTTCTACTTCTATTGTTCTACTTCTATTGTTCTACTTCTATTGTTCTACTTCTATTGTTCTACTTCTGTTGTTCTACTTCTGTTGTTCTACTTCTATTGTTCTACTTCTATTGTTCTACTTCTATTGTTCTACTTCTATTGTTCTACTTCTGTTGTTCTACTTCTGTTGTTCTACTTCTGTTGTTTTACTTCTGTTGTTCTACTTCTATTGTTCTACTTCTATTCTACTTCTATTGTTCTACTTCTATTGTTCTACCTCTATTGTACTACTTCTATTGTTCTACTTCTATTGTTCTACTTCTATTCTACTTCTATTGTTCTACTTCTATTGTTCTACTTCTATTCTATTTCTATTGTTCTACTTCTATTGTTCTACTTCTATTGTTCTACTT
The DNA here is from genome assembly GCA_963556195.1 of Sepiola atlantica. Classification (NCBI taxonomy): domain Eukaryota; kingdom Metazoa; phylum Mollusca; class Cephalopoda; order Sepiida; family Sepiolidae; genus Sepiola; species Sepiola atlantica. The sequence continues at coordinate 81,819,578 of OY744516.1, forward strand.
CTATTGTTCTACTTCTATTCTACTTCTATTGTACTGCTTCTATTCTACTTCTATTGTTCTACTTCTATTGTTCTACTTCTATTGTTCTACTGCTATTGTTCTACTTCTATTCTACTGCTATTGTTCTACTTCTATTGTTCTACTTCTATTGTTTTACTTCTATTCTACTTCTATTGTTCTACTTCTATTGTTCTACTTCTATTGTTCTACTTCTATTGTTCTACTTCTATTGTTCTACTTCTATTCTACTTCTATTGTTCTACTTCTATTGTTCTACTTCTATTGTTCTACTTCTATTGTTCTACTTCTATTCTACTTATATTGTTCTACTTCTATTGTTCTACTTCTATTGTTCTACTTCTATTGTTCTACTTCTATTGTTCTACTTCTATTGTTCTACTTCTATTGTTCTACTTCTATTGTACTACTTCTATTGTTCTACTTCTATTGTTCTACTTCTATTGTTCTACTTCTATTGTTCTACTTCTATTGTTCTACTTCTATTGTTCTACTTCTATTGTTCTACTTCTATTGTTCTACTTCTATTGTTCTACTTCTATTGTTCTACTTCTATTGTTCTACTTCTATTGTTCTACTTCTATTGTTCTACTTCTATTGTTCTACTTCTATTGTTCTACTTCTATTGTTCTACTTCTATTGTTCTACTTCTATTGTTCTACTTCTGTTGTTCTACTTCTATTGTACTACTTCTATTGTTCTACTTCTATTGTTCTACTTCTATTGTTCTACTTCTATTGTTCTACTTCTGTTGTTCTACTTCTATTGTTCTACTTCTGTTGTTCTACTTCTATTGTTCTACTTCTGTTGTTCTACTTCTATTGTACTACTTCTATTCTACTTCTATTGTTCTACTTCTATTGTTCTACTTCTATTCTACTTATATTGTTCTACTTCTATTGTTCTACTTCTATTGTTCTACTTCTATTGTTCTACTTCTATTGTTCTACTTCTATTGTTCTACTTCTATTGTTCTACTTCTATTGTTCTACTTCTATTGTTCTACTTCTATTGTTCTACTTCTATTGTTCTACTTCTATTGTTCTACTTCTGTTGTTCTACTTCTATTGTACTACTTCTATTGTTCTACTTCTATTGTTCTACTTCTGTTGTTCTACTTCTATTGTTCTACTTCTGTTGTTCTACTTCTGTTGTTTTACTTCTGTTGTTCTACTTCTATTGTTCTACTTCTATTCTACTTCTATTGTTCTACTTCTATTGTTCTACCTCTATTGTACTACTTCTATTGTTCTACTTCTATTGTTCTACTTCTATTCTACTTCTATTGTTCTACTTCTATTGTTCTACTTCTATTCTATTTCTATTGTTCTACTTCTATTGTTCTACTTCTATTGTTCTACTTCTATTGTTCTACTTCTATTGTTCTACTTCTATTCTACTTCTATTGTACTGCTTCTATTCTACTTCTATTGTTCTACTTCTATTGTTCTACTTCTATTGTTCTACTTCTATTGTACTACTTCTATTGTTCTACTTCTATTGTTCTACTTCTATTCTACTTCTATTGTACTACTTCTATTGTTCTACTTCTATTCTACTTCTATTCTACATCTATTGTTCTACTTCTATTGTTCTACTTCTATTGTTCTACTTCTATTGTTCTACTTATGTTGTTCTACTTCTATTCTACTTCTATTCTACTTCTATTGTTCTACTTCTATTCTACTTCTATTCTACATCTATTGTTCTACTTCTATTGTTCTACTTCTATTGTTCTACTTCTATTCTACTTCTATTCTACTTCTATTGTTCTACTTCTATTCTACTTCTATTGTTCTACTTCTATTGTTCTACTTCTATTGTTCTACTTCTATTCTACTTCTATTGTTCTACTTCTATTCTACTTCTATTGTTCTACTTCTGTTCTACTTCTGTTCTACTTCTATTGTTCTACTTCTATTGTTCTACTTCTATTGTTCTACTTCTATTGTTCTACTTCTATTGTTCTACTTCGATTGTTCTACTTCTATTGTTCTACTTCTATTCTACTTCTATTGTTCTACTTCTATTGTTCTACTTCTATTGTTCTACTTCTGTTGTTCTACTTTAATTCTACTTCTATTGTTCTACTTCTATTCTACTTCTATTGTTCTACTTCTGTTGTTCTACTTTAATTCTACTTCTATTGTTCTACTTCTATTCTACTTCTATTGTTCTACTTCTATTGTTCTACTTCTATTGTTCTACTTCTATTGTTCTACTTCGATTGTTCTACTTCTATTGTTCTACTTCTATTCTACTTCTATTGTTCTACTTCTATTGTTCTACTTCTATTCTACTTCTATTGTTCTACTTCTATTGTTCTACTTCTATTGTTCTACTTCTATTGTTCTACTTCTATTGTTCTACTTCTGTTGTTCTACTTCTATTCTACTTCTATTGTACTTCTATTGTTCTACTTCTATTGTTCTACTAATATCTTATTTTGATGGTTACCTATCTTCTATATCTATATAAAAAAAGGATGCTCCGACTACATGAGGGTGCTCTAACTTCATAAGGGTACCCCATCTTCATAAAGGTGCTATAACTACATAAAGGTGACTCCATCTTCATAAGAGTGCTTCAACTACATAAGAGCCCTCTACTTTCATAAGGGTGCTTAAACTACATAAAGGTGCTCCAACTACATAAAGATTGCTCCAACTACATAAGGGTGCTCACTATTCATAAGAGTGATCTATCTTCATAAAGGTGCTCCTACTACATAAGGGTTTTCAATCTTCATAAGGTGCTCCAACTACATAAGGGGTTACAATCTTCATAAGGTGCTCCAACTACATAAGGGTTTTCAATCTTCATTAGGCTGCTCCATCTTACTAAATCTGCTCAATCTTCATAATAGTGCTACAACTTTATAAAAGTGGTTCATCTTCATTAGGGTGCTCCAACTACATAAGGGCGCTTTAGCTTTCATAAAAGCGCTCCACTTACATAAGGGTGCTCCATCTTCATAAAAGTGCTTCAACTACATAAGGGTTCTCCAACTCCAAAAGGGTGATTCATCTGAATAAAGGTGCTTCATATTCATAAAGGTCCTCCAACTACATAAGGGTGCTTCATATTCATAAGGGTGCTTCAGCTTTCTTAAATGCGCTCCAACTACATAAGGGTCCTCCAACTACATAAGGGTCCTCCATCTTTATAAGGGTGCTTCAGCTTTCTTAAAGGCGCTCCATCTACATAAGGGTGCTCTATCTTCAGAAGGGTGCTCCAACTACATAAGCGTGCTTAAACTACATAATAAAGCTCCGTCTTTATCAGGGTGCTCCATCTCCATAAAGGTGCTCCATCTCCATAAAGGTGCTCCATCTTCATAAAGGCGCTCCATCTTCATAAGGGCGCTCCAACTACATACGGCCACTCTAGCTTTCCTATATGTACTCCAACTACATATGGCAGCCACTTAATATTTATACAACTCTCTTAGATGAGCTTATTCTCTTTCTCTTTTTTCACTGATTTCATTACACAAATCTTTCCTTATAACATAATCTACGTTCTCTTAGAAAACAAAATTATGATTTTAGGCATAGCAAACAAAACATTGTTTCAAAAAAAAATTCATACATTCTTTCTGGTTAAGGTAACTAAAAATTATTTCATTCATTTATTATTTCTTCTTTATATCCATAAAATTATTATTGTGAAGTGAAATAATACTAATGTTGTGAAGTCAAACGTTAGTGGCTAGACAACCTTGCTATTCTTGGAGAGAGAATTATATAGGTTCTCTCTAACTTTTATGTTAATTAGGCAGACTAAATTGCCAGGATCACTGCAACTATTATTATCTATCGTTTTACTTTTTCCCCCAAGACATTATCAGAAAAACAAGGAGCGGTTAACTCTGCATTACTGCTGGCATTTTAACTTCCCTTTAATTTCATAAAATAACAATTCTTTTCAGTTTTTTTCAGATACATATAAGAACAGTTACAGAAAATAGGTCTTAACACTTAAGAAAACCGTTTTTTACTTTGTTTAAAAATAAAACATGTACATTCATCCCCCCCCCCCCCCCCTAAAAACAGCTTTTTTTATTTCAGGAAATTGATGAGGGAGAGGGAAAATGTAGAAAGTGAAAAAATAGATGGAGGATAAATACAGGAGTAGAGGGAAAACACTGAAGATTTGACAAAGAGCCTTTTCTAATATTTTCTTTATTTTTATTAATAAACTTTTTTCTTATTCACTACACATCTACCCGTTTCATGTCGAAACAAGCAATTCTGTGACTTATTAACTACACGAACATATTCTAAATGAGAGAGAGAGAAGTTGATTAAAAAGTGATTTATGAATTACTTTATGCTAGTACTAGACTGGTTTACAGCGTATCAACCTTTTTTGCGGCTTTTTTTGCGGCATGGACACAATAAATTATTAATTACTCGATTTTGTCTCTGCTTTAAAGGTCATCAACTATTTGGGATAATTAATATTAAAGAATAATAATAGCTATCATTTTTTGGTACTGTTTTCTCCAAATAATCTGAGACTACCGAATTAATAACAGCAGTCTTTTATATTAGTATTTAAATATCAAAACTATTCTATAAAGATGTATTTCTACTTACACACTCCCGGGCAACGCCGGGTAGGAGATACAGCTTGTAAAAACTAAAGGTCTTCTATAGAGTAGTCCGAATATTCAGTAGAGGCCAATAGTTAGACTAGCATAGAAATATTTTGAGAGTTAACCTGATTCCGAATATGTGTCATTTGTTAAAGTAGAGCCTCGGGGGAGGGGGGGGGCTGAGGTGCCTAGATAAGACACAAAGCAAAGCTGACGCATGCACAGAAAGTTATAACTTATGTATATTAATAAAATTGAGATCACCTCACATATGTGTGTGTTTTTCTCGCATCAATGGGTCTTTGGTAATTACACATTAATTTTTTTTTTTTTTGCTTACTATTAACTGAGTATTTAATGAAATCAAAAATGTAATAGTCTAAAGTAAAACGAAATTTGTCTCTCCTTCGCTCGCACGCATGGTTTTTCCCCCTTCTGCATTCCTCACGTAATCAGCACTCCCTTGCTGTGCATCTTAGCTTATTATTTAATGATTTTTTGATTTGTTGTAAGTAATTAATGCAGATCACAACATTGAAATACGGTATTGGGTGTTTATTAGTAACAAAAAAAGGCGTTAAAACTTAATATGCGATTTTTTGATTTGTTGCTGCTGTTTTAAGAAAATACCTCAGTGAATGTGAGTGACATAGGAGTAGATAATTGTAGGAGAGTGAAAATGTTTGCTACCCTCTTTGGGGAAGACGTATTTGGAAGAAACAGCTAGATGAGAATTAATGTAATTTCTTTAAACATGCACTAGGAAGTGCTGTAAGTGATTAGGTGAACAGATTAGCATATGAAGCTGTTGGTTTGCAGCCAAAAGTAGCCAAAGTGGCAGGGGAAAAATTGACTTTACTTTTATGTATATATATATATATATATATATATATGATAATGATCGAATTACTAATCCAACATAATGAAAAAAGGAAAACCAAAAGTTTTTTTATATGTTCGACATTTCGTCTTTATTCTAAGACTTCCTCGAAATGACTGATTTGACTCCTATGTTTTTCGTCAAATCAGTCATCTTGAGGAAGTCTTGGAATAAAGACGAAACGTTGAAGAACATATAAACAACGTTCTGTTTTTAATTTTTCAATTTTCTTATCTTTTTGTTTTTGCTGGGGATGGGGCATCCTCCTGGATTTCAGACACTCAAGCCGAGAGATCTTTTTAAGATTTTTCATGTATGGATATGTATGTGTATGTTGAGTTTAACCAGATCAAAATATCTGCCATTACATTTTAATTAATTGATTTTTTTTTTGGGGGGGGAGGGGGTCTTGAACTTACCGCATCACAATTGATTATTCTCTGGAATATACTTGTTCTTCATTTACTCCAATACTAACACAAGTCTGAGGTGGCAATCGAGTTAAAAAATGATGACAGATAATTCACAAGTACCGCATTTTCATTATAGTGTTTTTAATCAGTTTTTATTTAACTTTCTAACAAGGGCACATCTTTATTAGTATTAGCCTTGTTTATTATTGTTTAAAACTGTACATTTTAAATTATAGTTTGCGCTATTATGGTCACATTTAATATATTATCGATTTAAAAATCTCAACTGTCCTTAAATTTCAGACTATTCCATAGAATATTCCAAACATTCTGTTTCATAAATATCTACTTCTTTAGGGATAATTTTGTATTAAATACTAGACGTACCTGCCTGGTGTTCTTTTAATTTCATATTTGTTTTTATAAATTGGCGAGAAATGCACTTACACATAGATACGAGAAATGGGCACACAATTTTATTAATTAAAAACATTAGAAAATTTAAGGATGTGTTCACTATAAAAAAATACAGCAAAATTGGATTTTTTGTACATCGATTGTTATTGAGTTGATAGGAAGAGAATCTGATTATTATGTGGATGTGACCATTACGATGTATGAGTCAATGGTTATACAGTTTTGAATGTTTATTGATGGTTACCAATTTTATTTATGTTGGTGATTACCTATTATAAATTTATGTCAATGGTAACCATTTTGATCAGAAGAAAAGAGTCATTTTATGGATTTTGTATGTTTGAGAATGAATGATATCTATGGTAAACGCGAAGTTTATGTGACGGATCTTTTTTCTTTTTTTTTTCGAAAACGTGATATGCAGTAGCTCAAAAATTTGAAAAAGATTAGGACATGCTGAATACATTGGAGTTCAAATCAATATTAGGTATGAAATAGGAAAAAAACCACTTTAAATTAGTAGATATGGAAGTATTATCGGCTTATTTTCGAGATGGTGACATGTTTCATTGGATAGACGGTAATCGCTAAAAACGGCAATCGAACTAGATCCAATGAAAAGTAATATCTTTTAGTGACTTATATAAAAAGAATGTATTAAAACAAAATGTAAATATTTATAAAAATATTTGTTTCAAAACATAATTTTTGTGTTTTCGCAGCACAAGTTAAAAAAATCAAACAATTAATACATTTTAAAGTCTTCGTGGCACCTTGTTTTCATTCCTTTTTTTATCAATCATCCCGCCATATTGAAAATAAGCCGATGTAAAAATTAAAAAAGTTTTTTTTATCCTATTTATATGTAATATTAAATTGATTTTAACGCCAATACGTTTCAGCATGTCATAATCTTTTTTTTTAAATACAATGTATATCGCTTTTTCACAAAAAAAATGATGTCACCTAAACTTCACGTTTACCATATATATTATTCAAAACATTTAATGACATTTTGCATAAAATGTCTGGTTAGATATTAATTTTATCTCCCTTGAATGTATATTTTCAATTTTAACAAGAAATTGTTTGTAATTTCGTTCTACTCACACTGGGAAATTCAAAATTAATAATGATAACACGCACGCATAATAGCTACCACATTCGTGGCTAATAAACACCCCAACACTTGGTCAGCTTAAGTGATAAAGTTGCAATATTAAATATTCCTCTTCAATGTTTGAATTAAAGAAGTTATCGAGAAGAGAAAAGTAATCTGAAGCACTTTTATTTTGTGTGGGTGTACATGTGATGCAAGTGTGTGTTTATGTGTGAGACTCCATCACTGTTCAAACCATCAAACAAGAAGTCTAGCATTTTGAGTAATTTTGAGCAGTTAAGATTTTCATTCATTTAAAAAAAGATTTAATTTCCATATGATATGTTTGCTATTACATCACACAAGAAATTATGTTATGGGCAAAATTTAGGTTATATCCCCCCCCCCCCCTTCTTTTTAGCACTGATGAAAAATGCATTGTGGTACTTGTAAGCATTGGGTACACAAGAAATGGAATTACAGGTAGATGATAACCAGTTTGGGTGCAAGAAATGTAAGACAATAGAGACAGATGATAACCCAGATGTGGAGAAAATATACTTGACTATTGAGGTTGTCAAGAAATTTTGTTACCTGAGTGATAGCATTGGAACACAGAGAGGTGCTGGTGTAATTTCAAGAGTTAGGAGTGGATGGTGTAAGTTTGGATAACTTCTACCATTACTAACCAGCAGAGCATTACTGCTGTCAACTAAGGGAAGAGTCTATCAGACATGTGTACGCAGTATGATGATGTATGGAAGTGAAACTTGACCGGTGTGAGTTGAGGATATGTGTTGCATGGAGAGAAATGATATGAGAATGATGTAGTGGATGTGTAATGTTAGTCTCAAAGACAAGTTTAGATCTGATTCCCTCAGAGGAAGATTAAATCTGGGAGATGTGAGCAGAATCGGAAACTTAATTTGTTTGGTAACATTGAAAGAATATATGAGAGTTCTTGGATTAGTAAATGTAGAACAGTTGAGGCAGCATGATCAGTGAGCAAGGGAAGGCCAAGAAAACATGGGAGAGGGTGATAAGGATGGATTTGAGAGAAATAGGGATAACGGCCTGGCTAGAGATAAATTAGTTTGGAAATCAATTTCTAAATGTCGGCATGTAAAATGGACATTAAACTGAATAGGATTATAAAACTGTTACTGACTTTTCCTCTTTGAAATCACATTAACTGAAAGTATTGAACATTTAGTTTTTATTTTATTAGTTATGCCTTCTGTGGATTTTGTGCCTTTTTCATTTTGTTAGTTATTCCTTTGTGCCTTTTTTCTATGCCTTTTTTATTTATTAGTTTTTATGCATTTTGTGCATTTGTCAGCATGAGTCTATTAGCATTCACTTTCTACTTTTTGTACAGTGTTTGTTTTCAGAATAGATGGTTCTCCAACAGTCCCTATAGTATACTATAGAGACTGTTGGAATATTTGGCCTAGTTCGCTTGGTATTTGCCCAAATATTGGATAAAATCGATTCTTGATCTGAAATGGTATTTTTAGTTCTGAAATTAAATTCTAATTCACTTTTTAATGTCTATAAAATTGAAGTTTATTACAAATTTCTATTCACTGCAGCCATTTTATTTTCGACAATTTGTTATGCTAAAATGATCAGCAAGTAAGTTTTAACCTCTTCAATTTTGCTTTGAAATTCGTTCAATTCTGTTAAAAACTTATTTTTTGCATAAAAAGAACATTCAAAGTTTTTTTTTGTGTGAAAAAGTTTGTTTTTAATATGTACAATGTAATTTTTAAAACACTAAAAATATTTGTGGTGCAAGAAAAAAAAAAGCAATGGCTGCCAGTGATTAAAACAATGAATTAGATTTATAACACTTGAAAAAATAAATTTATTTATTTCAGGACAAGAAATACAATTTAAGACCTACAATCAGTTTTATCCAAAAGTATGGGCGAAAACCAAGTTGAATAAGGTATATATTCCAACGGTTATTATAGTACAATTGAACCAAATACATTTATTTTTCTGGTAAAATTTGTATGAAAGAAACATTAATTAAAATACATTTTTAGTATATTTCTTTTAAACTAAAAAAATGAATTTACACTTAGATGCAAATCGTTATTTTCTTTCTATATGAATATTTTCAAATTAATTTTCTTCCAAAAGATCTCTCGCATTTTCCTTCCTTTTACAATGAGGTCGAATGCAGATTTTATATACAGAAATAAAATGTCCTTGTTGCTCAGGAGAGAAAAAAAAATAAGTGCACTGAACTTTTTTTCCCCAGTTTTATTTCATTTTCAGTGACAGCGATGATGATATAAATCTGATATAGATCTGATTAGAGCAATATTTAATCAAAAGTATTTATGCAGACATAAGTGAACATTAGCATGCAATAAATCTGTAATATGAATTGGTATTTTTACGATATTTCTTTTCAAATTGATTCACGGTCATACTAAATATAAAGGGAGGTAACTTAGTTGTTTCTTGCAGATTCTACAAGTGATAGGTTGATTTATTTCCTATTGTCACAAGTAATTTATCATTCGTATTAAATGTTGAAAAATAAGTCAGTACAAATTAATTCTGAATACGCCAATTCTCTTGTTTGCAAAAGATAAAAATACAGTTAAGAAAAATTTAGGTAATATATATATATATATATATATATATACGAGAGAAAAAAAATCATCAAACCAGACAAGAATTCAAATCTTAAAAAGCCAAATATTTGAAATGGATATAAAAACAAATTTGAAGGAATTTAATTACTTGTAGATCAATTTGAATTAAAATAACGGAACATATAAATTATGTACAAAACTCCAGTTTACATTAATGTTTCAACCATCCACCGTTTTTAAACAAATAGCTAAATCCATTTCTATCGCAAAACGGAAAGAAAGCAAAACAAAAGCAGTCTCTTCTGTGGCCTTATGTGCCATGGAAGTCACTCAGGGTCGTATTCTGGTTTCACAGCACTAAATGTGATTCTATGGCACGAAAATGTGACCCGAATGTGGAAGTCACTCTGTGTCGCTCCAAATGTAGATGAAAGACCGCATGCATTTCGACTAGTTGCTGTCAATCATTCTACACCCACACTGTGTTTAAAAGATCCACAAAACTTTATTTTTGACACAACTTAGTCAGGATTTGGGTAAGTGATTGGTTCTATCAGCAACCCCAAAACAATAAACATTGGAACACTTTGCTGTGTAACAATAATAAAAAGAAAAAGTTATTTTTCTCTGATTGGAGAGAAAAGACAAGAATTAAAAGTTGAGGAATTTGACTGCTGATAACTTTTTGTTCAATCTCCTTTCAACAATGAAAGAGAGATTAGAAATAGGTAAAATATGTTTTAATTGAAAGAGAAACATTTTCCTAAAAACCAATAAACTATTCAAAATTATTAATAGGAATATGCTTAAATCATCTATAGTTGTCTGGATAACATAAAGAAAGCATAATTAAGCATAATGGAATAGTGGTAGTAACAACAATAATGATGTTAACAGAGATGAAAAAAGTACTACAGTAGTAGTAATAATATTGACAACACTTTTTCTTTGTGTAATTGTAGAAATAAAGTAAGTTGCCCATAAAAATAATTATCTAACTAGGAATATATAAGGCCACACTAACAAATTCCATTAATACAAAAGATAAAAGTTTCATAAGATCGTACAAAAGAATATTTAAAATAGTCATTGGGTAAAATACACTGTACTAATATTGCTATGTTGTCAAAATATATATGGAAACAAAAACTATTAATAAAATCATTAAATGGTAAATTATAATTTCTCCTTTTATAATTCCAAAAGAAAACAGCTGTACATCATGTCTAGATTTTCACTGAATCTAAAATTTTGCTGTGGTTTCAATTACATTCTACCGTCATTGATGAATGTTAGTTGAAATGTTTTTCTAAAAAGACAATTTACTAAAATCAACCAACTTTTTTTTTAGCTATTTTAAAGTTATGTAAACAATTTTTTTATGTATTTATTTTATTTTTAATAAAAAAAACTCAATTTGTCTGGATCATCACGACTGATTTCCCAAATTCATTTTTGAATCAGGTACTTATGAGGGGGTATTACCTGCTTTCCAATTGCAGCAAGATTAGACATGAATTCAATTTAAAGGAAGAGATTTTTAGAGAAAATCCAGCACTTTAGAAGGGTACAAAAAATAGCTAAGAATTGGTTAGCATTCCACTAAGGAGGAAATAATGCATGGGAGAGTGGCCTCCTAGGACTGAACTGAACTATACCTGATTCAGACAAAAAGATTGGGGCCCCTTAGTGAGCAAAACCTAGAATCAGAATTTTTCAGCATTCATGTTATGCAACTTCAAATTCTAATGTATATCTTTTGGGGTTTTACTATTTATGTATGACAAATTAAGGCACGGCCACTAGTGGCTGCTGCTGTTTCTCTAGAAATTTCGCTTTATAAATTCTTTATCTTGTATCATTAATAGTGTTTTTCCTTGGGCTACTTGAAGTTAGGTTTGTATTTTTTGGTGACTGGTGATTTATTTTTATGTGAAATAATGTTGGTGCTTTTCAAATTTGATGTGCACGATATTATATATCTCTAGGCATATAAAGAAAAAACATATATATATACATTTATGCAAACATTGTTAAAAATAACAGAATTCGTTTGTTTAATTATACCTTCTTTTTTTTACTTTTTCTGATGGTCTTATTAAAATCACAAAAAATAATAAATGTTCCATAGGTTTCACGAACGTTTTTGATTCTTCGTCAGGTGTCAAAAGCAAATGAACAAAAAAGCTGGAGAAAGAAGAGAATTTTAAAAAGACGGCAGAGAAATGCGCATAGAACGTTTTTTGCATGTTCCAGGAAGTCGTTGACGATTTAAATTCAATATATATATATATATATATATATATATATATATGTGTGTGTGTGACAGTACCCTCTTAAAAAAAAACAGGACAAACTCGTCAATATTGTTGGTGTAATATGGATTTTTAAGTTGTCTTTCAATGTTCAAACTTTAGTGAATTAAAGTTTTGCTCTATTATCAAATTGTGTTTCATTTGTTTTACATGGTTCGAATCTGAGTTTTTTCTTTATTGATTTACTATTAAGACACATCTTGCTTGATCTCTACTGTGTTATGAATTATATTAAGAAGTTTCAATGTGTTAGTTGTTGAAAAGAATCTTATATGAACAGTCAAAGGTCCGCTTTTTTCGGGGGAGGAATGGAATTTTGCCCAATGTTAAAGCTGGTTTGAATTAATAATTATTTCTTCCATTATGATTAATTTTCATTTTCCACCAGATGAAATTACATCTGTAAGGATTAGGGTTTGCACTTGTTTGACACATGCATTTGTAGTTATACACTATAAAAATTCTGAAGCAATAAATAGCACGTAAGATGGCAAATTTTCTAATTTCCAATGAACTTTAAACCATCATAATTTGGTGGCTGATTGTGCTATCAAAATAAATTTGGTACCATTGTTTATATTTTGCAAAGATCTATGTGTTCACATTAAAAGGTTTTAGATATTTATGAAAATAAATTTTGGTTTGGGATACTTACAAAGAAAAATTTCAGATAATTACATTTAAGGACCAAAATAAAATATTAAAAGGGATGAATGTTTCAGTAAATGCAGGCTTCAGAATAAATATTTACTTTGCTTACGTGTAACCACATTTAAATAAAAAAAATAAACCAAAAAGAAACATAATTAGCGTTCATAATTTAAACTTGATTAATTTGTACTTATATTTGATTGGTTAAATAAATAAACTTGTTTCAAAAGTGAAAAGTTACAAAAATAATTATTTATTTTAATTAAGAATTAATTTTTCATCATAAAAGAAACTTCCAAAATGGCATTTGATATTTCAGGCTGGAAGATAGACTCAAGAAATAAACATACATATGTTGTACCGCATTAACACATGACTTGCTTTATTTACACAGGGACAACTAAAATTTAGCTCCCTACAAAACTCAACAACAAAGGAATTAGGGATAGATAACTCTGATCAAAACGATAAAGGGTAGATAAGTGTGACCCTTATTACTATTAATTAATTGTAGTATTCTATTTAGTATTGACTCAAGTTATAATTCTGATATAGTGAGAGGCCTCCGTTCAGTCTCGAGAGACGATGGATACTCCTTGTAAGGGTGTCTGCACGTGGAGTCTATTGTGAAGCAAAGGTTGCGCAATCCTTAACCACACCTCTCCTGAACTGACATTGTTTGAGTCCAGTTGCAAGGAGAAGTTAAGACCACTGAAAACAATGCCGGGATAAGCAGAGAGCCCTTCCATATATTTCAGCATCTTGTACTCCCAAATGGTCGTTAATTTAGTACTGACCAGGCTCGACATCACTTCACTTTGGCGATCTAATGAGAACTGGTGTATCAACGTGATTATGCCGTACATAATCGACATGCTAAGCTGATGATAAACACTTAATATACATGTAATCATGGCGACAAACCTGTAAATCAAAGTCACGTCCAAAGGGAGATGATCAAACAAACTGGAAGCTTTGTTGTTTGCGTCAGAAGTAAACAAATGGAAAATTAGTTGAATCAGGTGGTACAGCTTATGTTACCTTTGCAACCAACATTGAAATTCCTGAATTTAGCTATGTGGTATGGCGGCCCTTATCATAATTATATTTGCTTTAACATCCGTTTTACATGTTGGCATGCGTTTGACATCTTTTAGAAATTGACTTCCAAACTAACCTATCTCTGACCAGGTTTTATCACTTCCTCCTATGTTTTCATTGGCTTTGCCTTGCCAACTGACCCTACTACCTCAACTATTTTCATCTATTCTTTCAATGTGACCAAACGAACAAAGTCTCCTGTTTTGCACACATCTCGCTATACTGTCCAGCTTTAATCTTCCTCTGAGGTCATCAGATATAAGATTTTCTTAAGACCCACATTACTTATCTATCATATTATTCTCATATCATTTCTCTCCATGCAACACATATTCTCAAATCTCACTGGTCGGTTAGGGCTGTAAAATATGCCGACTGCACCTCTGCAGAGGGATAAGATCCTCCTCCCCAACAGGGCCGTGGGTGGTGACCTGTGATGTCTAAGGATGGGATCATGGTGGGTGAGCAGTCCGTGTCCAGGTTGACTAAATAGTCACGTGATTTGATATTCAATAGGTCCAATAGGTCCGACTTACATTGGAAATCTACTTATGACATGTCGTAGCAATGGAACTCCATTATGTTATATGTATATATCACAGACAGCTGTTTCACCATATCACAGTTGTTCAGTGTGGATAGACATGCAAGTGTTTTAAGCTGAGATACGAAACCCAACCCTATCACGGTCACATGCATATAAGAGAAATTATAATTTGTTTACATTACCAACTACCTAGAGAGCTCGATTCTTTTTACATAGAGCAATATTTTACTCTTAGTGATAACCATTACCTTCCTTACTAGAGAGTTCAATTCACGAGTAGGGAGAAAATGTGATCATCTACAGACAGCTGTTTTGCCATGGCTCTTCAGTGTGCCATAGTAAAAAGAAATATGGTAACTGCTTATACACAAATGTAATGATTACATTTATCTAGCTATTTGCTTTTCCATAACTAGAATTGCCACGCAGAATTTAATCAGTTTTCATCCTGCTGTCAGAGAGTAACCCCCCCCCCCTCCTTTCATGGTCAGCCTTTAACCTATTCGCAACATCATCAACTCTGATGCGCTCCACCTCACGAAGCATGTAGTTGAAATCAACATGTGAAATAGTCGTTGCTAAACATTGTATTGTTGACTCTATCGGAGAATCCAATTTATAATCAAGAGTAAACATTTGTGTTCTCATTTCTGAAAACGAAGATGTTGCTCTTTAAACTTTGAATTTTGCCAGCAACCATCTCAACCACTTAATTAAACATTTCATTTGTTTTTCCTGGCCATTTTCTTTGATCAGCACCTATTTTCTCCAAATGATAAGCATCTTTTGAATCGTTTTTCATTCAAAAAATTTGTTTATTCCAAACAAAAACATTTCTTTTCATGCTAACGTCTTGACATTTTTTAATTTGCTTCATTTTTAAAAACCTTATTTACTCCAAACCAGAACATTATCCCTTTTTCCCTGCCAATATCTTGTTTTTTTTCTTCTGTTCTTTTTCTGCCCATTTTATTTATATCCCTGTCAATAAATTATATATATTATACAATTTTCTGTACCATTGTTGTTTTTTTTTCAGTGTACTGTGTTTATTAATATTTCCTATGATATCCAAAACAAAGTTCAGGAATGGATAACCATTTTTTAAATTTTGTTTATTACTTCCATTTGAATACAAAAAATTATTTGTCCGTATCTGGCAATAACACATCTTCTAATGCGACACATCACAACCGTTCATAATAAAAGTAAGTTATCTTGTAAATAGGGACCTCATTGCACTGTGTGCATGATTGGTGTTCGCTGAAAGTTAGGGTTAGGGTTGCAGTAGGAACTAAAACTAAAAGGCATTGTGATTCTTTCTGATTGGTTTTACTCGATCCCCAAAAACTGGTGAACTTTTGATCTGCTTTACTTTGTGCAGTGCCGTGTGAAGAAGCAATGATGAAACCAAACATTTTCTATAGAAATAAAAAAGAACTCTATCGAAAACAATTGACAAGAGGTTTATTATAGAAATTGTCTGCTGTGAATAAATAAAAGAAGCTCTCTATTCGAACATGTTGAAGGTGCTGACATATTTTAGGGTTTTTCTTAGTAGCAGCATCCAAATGGCTGAAAGGAGGATTTCTTGTGCCCTATAGCTATGATCATTTATGAACAGTACATTGTAGAGAGTTCTCCCTTCTGGCTACCATTGCCGGCAGATATAGACCCCTAAAACTATGGTGCTGCGAAAGCGATTAATTCCTGCATGAACATGTTCGGAGGAATAATGGGGACTATGAAAGTCTGAAAAGTCTCTCACCAGGCAACTGCAAGTGACACTCATCAGACTCAGAAGTAGCCACCACCCAGACCTCAAGTATTGGCTTCAGAAGATTATCCGTGTTGACGACCGAGTGTACTGAAAGTGAAGTGAAGTGTAGGTGAGGAGACAGCTGAGCACGTCATTTACGACTATTCTATCCCGAATCCATCGACTGTGTCACCCTCCCCCCCTCCAGACACTCTGGTGAATGACCTGCTCCTTGTCCTCTGGATATGGAAAAAGTGGACCTCCATTCTTAACCAACCAGACATCTCCCAACCAGCAGCAAGGTCATAAGAAAATCCTTGAATCATTTTGTTGCTTATGATCAGCACCAGCAGCAGCAGCAACTTACGTCTGACTGTTAAAAATTCAAATTTGACTACTCTCATCAGCTCCTTCCTTCCTATATATATATATATATATATAAGCAATATTTATCGACCTCTATGGTCCATTTTCCTGGATCGAAACCATTTTATTTAAAATTTGTAAGTTTTAGAAGTCAAAATAACGAAGATATTTTTTTTTTTTGTAATAAATATTTATTTATTTAAAATCAACTTAGTTTTGACAATATAACATCTTCTTTGGGAAAAGTGACATTGTTTTCATTTTTTTTTTTTTTTCGTGGCATAGTGTCACTAGAAAATCCATATGGTCTTTCAACAGTGATTTTTTTTAAAAAAAAAAGTGTTTTAGCCATGAGGTCAGCACTTATCATCATCTGATTTATTTTTAACAGGCCTTTGATTAGTCCTCTATAAAAGGGTGGAACCTGTCTGTCAGTCTTGATCGGTCTACCTCTCCAGGCTCGGCGGTCGCAAGAATCAAAGTTTGCAATCCTCAGGGCTGCATGGTCGTGTTTACACAGCTCATCCCAAGAGAGCTTTGGTCTTCCAGCCTGCCGACTTGATGCGATGGACATGCCTCTGACACAGGAGATCCAGCTGAAGCTTTGCTCAACATCGCCAAGCCATCTCATCCTGCCCAGCTTAAGGACATCGGCTATTTCTTTTATACCAAGTTAGAGAGAAGAGTCTCAAGGAGAGTGTCGTCTTCTAGCTTGACATGAGAGATCCATCTAATCATGGCTCTTTCGTTGCGCTGCAGTCTCTTGAGAGTGCTTCCTGATCAGCCCATGTCTCAGAGCAATAAAAAATGACACTCCTCAAACAGCTGGCGCGCGTTAAATAATTAAAAAAAATTTTTTTTTTTTAAATGACTAAACTCCATGTCTACTTCTTCGAGGACCTACATGATTGCTTCATTCCAGTTGTCTACTTCCCCCATGACTGTTATGTACTCATCAAGCCCATACATATTTCAACCCATGAAAACTCTTCATTATCTAATTTCTCACACATATCACTTTTGACATTTGATTCTTAGTGACAGTCATATCAGCAAATTTAATTTTATACTTTGGCTCAATGGCCGACTATATAACATAACACCAGTTCAACCGAGTTATCTGAAACCATTTTAAGTCTAAACATTCTGGCTCATTTATTTCATGTTCAATCCTCCCTAGAATTTCCCTTCATTGCATTTTATCGGTTCTAATTAGGATTTTTCATTCGTTTTTTGTTTCATTATTCTCCCATTTATTTACTTATTTATATATGTGAATACTTGATCCCACATCTTCTCAACTATTTTCATATTTTAAATATAATTAATAATTTCCTCAAATCATCATTTGACATTTTTATGCATTAGAAACGGTGCAAGTAGCACATCTGCACTTTGTATAAAACACATAAACACAATGCATACGCATCAGTTACAGCATTTTTTAGACTCACTTGATTCTGTTTTGCTGGCATCGATTTCCCTGATATAATGTGAATGTTGTCAACATCCCAAAGGAAAATGGTGCTATGCATCTCATATAACTTGAGCAGTGCACACAGGGTTGACAATCCGTGCCAGAATCCACTTCGCCACCTTATTATTATATCACTCTTCCTTTCTTCCAGCATAAGAGAAAGAGAACAAACCGATTTTCTGAAGCTTTTTAATTGTTATATCACCATTTAATAGGCTGTTGTGTTTACTTCCACTACAATACCATTATAAATAGTATGAATACTTCTTCATTATCTAATTTAGACGATTGTTTACAATAGATATTGTTTTCATATTAAATAATCCAAATAAAGAAGAAATGCTGTAAATCAGACAAAACCGACCGGATACAATCTTGGTTTGCTCTGTAGTTTTTTTTTTCTGTTTCATCTTTGGACCTTTTTGTATTTTATCTTTGGACCTTTTTTTCTGTTTTATCTTGGGCTTTTTTTCTATTTCATCTTGGGCCTTTTTCTAACAGCTACAAACGCAGTTACAATATTTTAAATCCCTTGATTCTGTTTTTCTGGTGTTAGTTTCCACAATATAATTAAGTATTCACCAAAGGGACTGCATTAAGGGTGCCAACATCCCAAATGAAATTGGTTCTATTGAACTGACTCAAACATGCTATACTGAGTTGTCACTTCTCACATCACCACCAACTCTTCCCTGTTATCAGATTAAAAAAGGTAACTTTTGCATAAAGCAGTTTAAAAAAATCCTAAATACTTCATAACTGATTCACATCTTTCCATTTTTCTTTGATTTTAATGAATTGATTTTTGTCCACCAGCATCAACTTTTTTTTATTTTTTTGGTCATGTCATTTCTTTTGTTCTTGTTACTTCAAGTAACTAGCAGATTTGGAGTGGGTCAATCCCGTGTGATAATCAATATGATCCTGCTTAAATCATAACTTGTCTTCCCAGTTTGCAAATCTTTACAGGATCAATAGGAAAGAGAATTGATGAATTTGACCCCCGTATTCAGTCACCCACTGCCCGCTTTCTATAATGCTACTTACGAATGCTTTATTAGTAATCTGCTGTATTTTTTTGCTATTAAACAACGATGGTTACCAAGGTGTTTAGTCTGCGTGTCTTCTAAATTACCATTGTCCTGTCTACTTTTGTCAGGTTTTGATCACTCCACCCATTTAAAACATGTAAATACCAAAGTGCATACTTGTATACATGCATAAAAACTACTAATAGATGCACACACACACACACACACACATACGTATATATAAACTAAAATTTTCATTTCGATGTGGATTCGAATAGTGAAGAGATTAGCAAGAGCCTTCTACTGACAACATCAGCCTTGAATTTTAAACATGAGTTCTGAGCTAAAAGTTGAAAGCAGAACCGGATATGATCTCAATAATGGTAAGGAATATTTCTTATGAATTCTTCCTTTTCATAGCAAAGAGAACCAAATTTTGAGCTAAAATACATTTCTTTTCCCCCGTTATCCCCTTTTTGTTATAGGTTTTCAGTAATCAGCAAATTTCTTTTCTTTCCTTCCAAAATCTGTGACTTTTTTGGTCTCTGCTGTTATTAAATTGCTCCAAAAATAATCACCAATTTCAGAAATAAACATTTATTCTAGAATCTATTCATCAAGCTTTTTCCCATTACAAATTTGCTTCACATGATCAGAGATCATTGAAATACTGATATCAAGTGCCTTAGACATTTCTGTGACACTGTACCATCGGTTTTGTTCAACAGTGGCTTTCAAACAACTTTCTTCATCTCATTACCACTACACAATTTCTGAAACTGTCTTTGTACTGTTCGATTCCTTGTACATTCTTCTCCTCGTGTTCTGTTGATATTCGTGGAGACTTCTACAAGAAAAGTATATGCATTGCTTTCTTCATTAATGGCTTAATACTTGAAATTGTTTGATTCTGAAAGAAATGATTGGAAATTTATTAAAGAGGATACATCAATTCATTATGATCTAACTATACCTACCCAGCGTTGCCCGGGATGCAGTGAAGTCATTTTGTTTTTAATTTAAAATGAGTTATCCCTCTTATGTGTATTCTTAGGTGGTTATTTAAAAATGGTTCATATTAACAGTTGTCTAGGTTGGATTAAGTCATTTTCTAAAATAAATTGTAGCTAAGTATGTTATCATATTGCCAATAACATTGTACAACAATAACAAATGGAAAAAATTGGTTAGTTAGAAGCAAAGTTTAATTTGGCAGCTTAAATGCTATTTGGGTCTGACAAGATAATTTTATATGTTAGATGTAAAATGCTATAATAATAGGAAAGGAATTTTTTGTTATTGTCTGTTTGTCTTCTGGTTTATTAGTTTTTCACAAAATTTTGCATCAAGTGATATTATGACTGAGCATCTTTTTTTCTTTTTTTTTTTTCAAATATCTAAAATTTCTTTCATCAGTTTTGCTAAAGATGACTCCTAGTGAGTAGGAGTGAAAAATGCCCCCCCCCCCACATACCAATCGGCAAACCCTAACCCACCTTTTCACAAATATCTAACACTAGCATTATTATTCAGCGTTGCCGGGAAGGGGGGGGGGGGGGCACAAAATAGAAGAGTTAAAAAGTGTGTGTAACATCTTTCTTTTAAAACTTCTCTGTCTTTTTCTTGTCCCCTCCACCCCACCCCCTCTACCCATCTTCCCATATCTCTCTATCACTCCTTCTATCACTTTCTCTAACTGGAAAAAAAAAAGTCCACATAGGAACATTAAAAAATCTCTCTAAATGTCGACACCCACTAACTAATTCTGTTCCTGTTGACCCCCCCAAAAATATATATTTTAAATAATGTGCCCATTAATGAATATATCAGCTTGTGGGTGTGTCTTGTATAGTTGTTACTTTTAGCTGGACAGACACAGACACAGACAAACGACTTTCCTTTTTATAATAGACTAGACCCTCCGGGCCTAGACAGTTTGTCTAGTATATGTGTGTGTGTATGTATATATATATATATATATATATATATATATATATATATATATAATATATGAAAAAGGAAAGCATAAAACTATATTATTTATGTATTCATCAACGTTTCGTCTTTTATTGAAGACTTCCTCATGATGAAGAAACAATGCAAAAAAAATCATACAGATATTAATTTTTGATTTGCCAGAAATTGTCCAAATTTCGGCATGAGAAATAAGCAAAAAATGAAAACCACGATTTTGGTTGGCCCGTTATATCACCAAAAGTCTGTACATTTCAAGGGACACGAGAAAATGAAATGTACAATTTTTATTCATATATATATATATATATATATATTAGATTTCTTGAATGTGAGATGATATATATAATTATTTCCACAATCAGACAATGCCGCAGCCCACAACCTATGAAAAGAAACAAACCGGAAGTCCTAGACTCGAGTTTCGCCCTCCTTTGGGCTCATCAGTAGAACACATCCGAACTCAGGATTCGAAACCCGAGTCACTTGCATGGTAAGCGAGTACTCTGCCACTGAGCTACCTCGCCACATACAAGAATGTCTATTAATTTACACAGATTAAGCGAACCGCTGCGATGACCGACTGTGGAATTTACCTACTCTTTCAGTATAAAATCCTACTTGTGAGACATCGGCCTGGGTTCATAGTAGTTGGATGACTACACCCCTTGTTGAAAAGAGTAGGTAAATTCCATAGTCGGTCATCGCCGCGGTTCGCTTAATCTGTGTAAATTAATAGACATTCTTGTATGTGGCGAGGTAGCTCAGTGGCAGAGTACTCGCTTACCATGCAAGTGACTCGGGTTTCGAATCCTGAGTTCGGATGTGTTCTACTGATGAGCCCAAAGGAGGGCGAAACTCGAGTCTAGGACTTCCGGTTTGTTTCTTTTCATAGGTTGTGGGCTGCGGCGTTGTCTGATTGTGGAAATAATTATATATATATATATACACACGGGCCTAAATTCTAATATATATTATATATTAAATGTTTTTTTGACGCCAATACATAGTTAAAGCAAAATAAATTGTTTGGGACCATTAAAAGAATTTCTAACGCTATTGATAATGTTTAACCATTTATTTATTTATACTTATGATCACTTATATTTGAATTAATGTTTGGAAACGTGAATCATAAATCTATGACGTCACGTCAAAGCTATAATTATTTCGTTACGGTAATGTTTTAAGATTTATTTATTAAAAAAATCTAAATAGCTCAGTTCGTAGAACATCAGACTGAAGATCTTAAGCTTTCGGTTTCAATTTCCGGTCATGGCATCCGCTTTATTTGTTTGGAATTTATATATTAATGCAATATTTTCCATTTCTAAAAGAAGTCGGACAGACACACACAAAAAGTGGTCGTTATATTATGAGTGTAGATTACACGTATTAGTGTTTTGCTTGAATCCACCAAACATTATTGGTGACTCCAGGAAATGTCTGATTTGCCCCCCCCCCCTTCCCTGGTGTATAAAATGACCTCCAAATGGTAAAAATATAAAATGTCATTTTTTGCTAATATCTGAAAATCTATTCATTGTGATCGCAGGGGGACCACACATACTTTACTTATTTTAACAAAATCTTTTCTCAACCAATTCAGTTGTGTATTATACAAGCTGTATTTACCTAGCGTTGCCTGGGTGGAACTTTTGGAAACTTTGAAGTTCTTTTTAAAATTCAAAACTCCTATAAATTTATTTCTAAAATTGTTAACTCTTTGAAAGTTTTAATTTATTTTTAATTTTCTCAACTATTAGGATGAATGATTTTAGAATTAAAAAATATTCGGCAATTGAATGTTATGTTTAAAATATGTATTTTGATTAAATTTAAATAAAAATCTATTAAATAATGAAATAATTTTATTTTTTAATTTAAAATTTTTTTAAAATTTTATTTTTTAATTACATAGACATTTTTTGTAGAATTTATAGACAAATAAAATAATAAATTGAAATTTTAATAAGCGACAATTATTATTATTGAAACTAACGTTATTAAGTTATAATATACAATTTTTTAGCTAACTGCTCTGGGAATCTTTTTAATCAGGATCTTAATATAACTTTATTTTGAAACATTGTGTTTCAAATCTTTGCTTTTCTTTAGTTAAAATACAGTTTGAATATGTGTGTCCCTGTATTTTTAGGGTTGTCTTTAGTGTGTATGGATGTCAGATGTAAATGCAGACCCCACAATTTATTATTATGGTAAAGTTGAGTAAAATTATGTCTTTTTTGTAAAAAACAATTTCTTATAGACTAAAATATTCCTTATTTTGGGGATTGAATTATGTTTTTAAAAAATTAATTTTAATTTGCAATTATCTTTTCAAGTCAGTATTTCTCATTTAACTTTCTGCTTATCACTCTCTGTCTATATGAGTTAATTGAACTATTCCCTAATAGGACCCTCTCTCTAATAATCAGTTAGCAGCTATAATATAAGTTTAACAATTTTCTGTTTTTTTCCTCTTTCACTCCTGTTCTTAGAAAATCATTTTATGTTTATGAAATGTGTAAAAAAAACATTTGAATGTTTATGAAATATGTAAAAAAACATTTGAATGTTTATGAAATGTGTAAAACAAACAGAAGAAAAATTACAATTTGGTTGTCAACAAAATTCTTCTTTTTTTTTTAAGAGTTTTTTTTTAATACAGAATTGTATGGACGTGTGGAAACGGAAAATCTCATTAAATTTCGAAAAATCTTATTGGACTGAATGTATGCAATTGCAAAGATTTTAAAATAAAATCTAGCAGTTCTTCAAAACCGGAAGTGAGTGCATTCTGGTGGATTTTTATAAAATTAAATAAGTTTTGTAAACAGGATTTTGAAATATTTTGTTTTACTATAGCTACTATTGAATCTTTGATTTTAATAAATATTTGATTAATAGATAAAAAAAAAGATCAATGCGTAATGTTGAATTATTGAAGTTGGCTCAAATTGTTAATAATACAGAGATACAGGGAAAGCTGCTTATTATAATTGCTTTGTGGTCATTGCAAATAATATAAAAATTTCTTATTATAAACAAGTTTCGAAATGTTATCCGGCCTTTGGGCTAGGATCAAAGTGTAGTATCTGAGAATTGATCGAACTCAAGCAGAACTATGCTGTGAAGGGGAGATCAATTAAAAAAAAAACTTGCATCTGATTCGTATGATCCTAGAGGAGATAAAAGACGACACAGAAGCCATGCTGATCAGCTTGGATCAGTCCAAAGCTTTCAACAGGGTCGCTTCTTAGCATCTGTTTTAGAAAATGGCGTTTTTAAACTGGACTTCTGCAAATGGATCTCCATTCTGTATCGCTCGCCGATGGCAGCGGTGCAGGTAAACGGAAAGCGTTCGCAATCTTTCGCTATCTCCTGGTCGGTCTGTCAAGGCTATCCGCTGTCGCCCCTATTCTACATCCTTGAATTGAAGTCGCTACTGCACAAGCTAAGCAGTGGGGAGGCAAGTTTGGTCCTATGTGGATTCGGTTTGCCTGGCAGGGTACGAGCCAGGATTTCCGCATTCGCTGATGACATCACCATCTTTGTGTCATGCTTCTGAGACATTGAGAGGGTGACAGAAATGAACACAGAGGCCAAAATCAACCACAGCAAGTCAACCGGCCTGTGGTTGGGTACCGGGAGCGATGACATCCTCCTTCTGACTCCTTTCTGCTGTACAGATGGTCTTGTTCGAATCCTTGTCATGTGGTTCAAACCGTGCCTCCAGCTCGAGAGAAATTGGTCGCAGGTACAATCAAAGGTCGAAATGTTGGTAAACACTTGGCTTCAAAGGAAACTCTCTTTAAAGGGTAGAACTGAGGCGTGCGCCACTTATGTCTTTCCTCTTATCCGTTACTGATTGGCCGTACTTCTCTTGTCTGCGAACCACCTAAAGGTCCTCCAGCACCTTTTGTCCCCGTTTATCTGGGACCGAAAGAGGCATTGGGTTAGCAGACAGGTTTGTTTTGAACTTCCGTGTGAGGGAGGCTTGGAGAAGCCTGACTTGACGTGTCATCGAAACACAAAGAGACTGGTTTTCCTGAGTTGAACATTGACAGCCTCATCCATGAGTGAGTTCTGACGGAAATTTACGGGTATCTTTGTACTTCTTCTTAGGAAGTTTGTTTTTCCCCACGCTAAAAACCGACCTGATTTCAAATACTTTCTAATAATGTCTGTAAGCTATATATATTACTTATATACATAATCATAATAGTTTTATTTTATTTATTTATCAACATAGTTCTGTATCTTTTAACAATCTTTTAGATCTAATTTAAATCCGAGGTTAAATGTTTTTATTGGGGTTCTGTGGGGGGGTTCATGCCCACAGCTCTCTTAATCTTAACATTAATTAGTGGAGGGTTTCATGCTTTCTCATAAACCATGAACAAGAACATGGAAGGAAGATATGAAAGGAGAATATTGATCTTGGCAAGGAAAAGGTAGGAGAACCAATTGTAAGTAGGTCTCGTTTGGTAGGAAGAAAAATGGGGTTCTTGTTATAAGAGAAAACCCCTCCATTACAATTTAAATCAATTTTATTCATACAGTTTCATCAACGAACAGGCAGGGTCTTGAAAGAGTTACTTAAACAAAAATACAAAAACATGTTGAGTCGGTGGACGCACATACATCCGAAACATGGGAGTGAGGCAATTGAGAGTTGTTCGAGGAGATGAGGCAGATCAGGTCGAGTAGATGACTTCGAGTGGACGATGATTTTTCTCGACGGTCAAATGATCAGCTAAATCTTAGCTGAGATTCTGAATTTGAAAGACTGGAAGTTAACTAAGATGTGGCTGTTAGTGGTGGGCCCCAACGACACACACATTTGCCAGTTACCAACAAGTCAAATACACAATGTATATATATCTGTGTTTGTATTTTTTATGTGAGTCTGCGTTGCTTTTGCTTTGAACACAACTTGTAAACCAGTGCATGTGCCCTCGACAATCGCCAATACGAGAGATGACACAGCCAGAACAAGATGAAATAAAAGGAAACCCACAGCACAAACATTAGGGGTTGATGGTCATCGGAGGCCGGCTTGGTTTCACATTAATCTTTATTGATAAAATTAATTTCATGCATTAATACAACCAGGCAAATGGTTAATGTCTGTCTGCCCTAATTTCTTTGAAGCATCAGTTTAATTTATCTGAGTCAAGGTTAAAAGAAAAGTTAAGGGAAACTGGTGACATAGAAATATAGAAATAAATGGAGTCAAATGATGCAAACTTAGATATTATAAATTGTGAGAGGAAGCAAGAAGAATAGCAGAATGTTGACCTTGGTAAGAAAAAGGCAGGAGAACCAATTGTAACAAGAAAAGAGTTGTTGAGTAGATAGCCATTCTGTAGGCCTCGTTTTGTAGGAAGAAAATGAGTTGCCGTTAGTTTGGTTAAAAGGACAAACTCCTCCAGTACAATTTAAATCAATTTTATTCATCAACAAACAGGCAGGGGCTTGAAAGAGCTACATAGACAAAAATATGAAAACATGGGTTGAGTCTGAGTCATTCATCTCCCGCTCGCCAGATTTTGGCTTCAGGACGAGACAGGAACATAACCATCTTGTCGCCAACTGCTCAAAATGCAGGAAAATATAATAAAACAGTTCAGTGGAAATGTCTCCAACGCAAAAGTGTTCTGATTGGATAATGTATTAATCACACCGCGTATAAAGATAAACTCTCTCAAACTAAAATAAGTCGTAATCTGCTAGAAACATATAAATATAATCCCCTTATGCCAATCTTTGTAGATAGATCTATACAAATACTCGCCGATCTGTGATCTGGTGACTCACAATCACTACTTATTCTACTTTGATTTCATTAAAAAATTCATTTCCCTACTACTGAAACACGTTTTTTTTTATTTTTTGCCAAATTAATTGAATTGAACTGTGACATATCTGTTAAAACATACTTCTTGCAGAACTAAAAATAACAGGTCCCTTTACTGCTATATTATCCATAAAGATAATGTAGAAGTAATCAGACCTATTATTTTGCTATCTAATTCACATACATGTTTACGGTGTGAATATGGTAGTATGCATTTTGGGTCATTGAAGTATATATGAAAAATGTCCAACATTGAAGATGCTTTTCTTTTTCGCTTGTTAGACCGTTTTTGTTCTAATGATATTGGAGTTTTTAGTACATCATAGATTACTTTCATAGTTCTTTTCTACAATTATTTGATTCAACTGTACATCCCTTTTAAGCTGATTAGTGTCGTTTAATCATCCATTTTGGATGTTTGATGATATGATATACACCAATCTCCCAATTCGTTTCTTACTGATTCCTTCTTTCCAGCTAATCTTTCCATTGTTATTTTAAAGATTATACTTTAAAATAGATATTTCGCTTGAACAATTTTATTTATTTATGTTATTATATTTTTTTAGACGATTTGGTTTTGTTAAGTTTACCAAATACTAATCAAATCTTTCTTGCAAACATAAGTTCAGCTGGTGACGTTACTGAGTCTGTACTCTGGTTTGGAGTTATCTGAGAAATTATTGTAGCAACTCATCTTCAGTTTCATTTTTGTCTGATTTTCGTAACACTTGCTTAAACGTATCTCCAAAGCGTTCTGCTTGGCATTAGACGTGGATGGTACAGAGCAGTTGTCACATGACTAATTGAACATTTTTGCAGAAATCTTCAAATTCGTTAGCCGTATATTGAGTTCCACTATCAGAAACAATTCCATCAGTAAAACCAAATCGTGCGAAGATTTCATGCAGAAAGTTTATAGTGCATGTAAGTTTCCTACATTTTCAGGTAATAAACCCCATTCATTGGTCCTGCATAGTCAATATGTAGTTTTGACCAGAGTTTTAACTTCTTACATCAAGTGGCTGCATGTGTTGTCTGGAGTGATTTCCATAAAAATAAAAGTGACAGCCTTCTGGAGGTTGAAGGTTCAAGTACTAGTGATACTAGAATACAATTACAAATTACTCAAGACTTCTACCCGGTTATGGCTAACAGAACGAGAATAAGCTACTTCTGTGGATTAAATAAAGGGTTCTGTTTGAAATACCGTACAGATTCCTGAGTTCAACAAAATACATCTGAAGAAGGTTGAAGGTTACATCGACCGAAACGTTGTGAGAATAACATCCAAGATGAGAACAGTAGTCCGAATAATCCAAATAATGAGTTAATTGTATTTTTAAATTGCAGATTCTTTTTTCTTTCATACTTTTTTTCTACAATGTAAGAACTTATGTCTTTCATTGCCACAATTATGACATTCCTTATTTTTGAATGGACAATTTTGATATAAATGTATTTGACTACATTCATAACAAAAATTAATCTTAAAAGAAAACTTTTTTTTTCAACTGAATGTATGTGTGAAATATCTCTTTCCTCAATTTTTACAGTCATGATATAGATTTGTTATTCATTGACATTCTTCTGTAATATTTTGTAATTTAATTCTAATTTTGATAGTAGACATGATCTTATTCCCCTATTTTGAACATGCTGTTTAATAATTCCAACATAAAACTCCATTTTTTTTTTTAAAACTTGGTAAACTGTCATTGCATCTTGTTCGTAATTTTATTAATACCACATAGATCAATACAAAATTCTTTGCTCATTGGCAATCGGTTATATTGTACTCAGTTAATAGAATAAATACACTCGAACACAAGGTTAAGAAAATAAACTATATATCTTTCTATTGCAAGAAACATAACATCACATTAAATAACAAATACAACATATTTATAGTCCAGACTTAGTTTATTATTGTCGTGAGTTGTATTATCACTCTACAACAACAAACGTTGATTCACTGATAATAGATGAGAGATGTATGATTCCTACATCTAAAGTTCCTATGAATTATAGCCTAAATGTAGTTAGTGGACTCAGTCATGTTTCTCATATTAGTATAGATCTTGGTTTAAAATTTAATATTCATTTATTTAAAAACAAAAAAATAATTATTTAATTCTTCCTGTTCGCATAATCTAATTTTATTGTGGGCCAATGAACAAAAAATAAGTCATCATCTAATTTTATAATTTTATCTAATTTCATATAATTCATCCGTATAATATAGTAACCGATTCTAATATGATTTCTAACCGATATTCTATCAATTCTAACCGATTCTTAACCGATTCTAATTTCATATAATTTCATCATCTAATTTTAACAGAAAAAAATGTTTCATTATTTTCTTTATTTCTACTTTTCCTTTCTTTAAAACTGCCAGTAAGTTAAGAGTCTTTTAACGATCTCATCCGAAAGCTTCTAATACTGTCCCTGCAATTCATTCTTTATACAAGAAAACCGGTCAATATTATTAAGAAGAAATCTATTTATATTCTTGACCTGCTTCGGCAACTTGTGTTCCAGAAATGAATGACTTTCTCTTCAGAAAGAAACGCTGATCGAAATTTCTTTGAAATGTTTGTTATTTTCATTTAACAAAGTTATGTCGTATTGTCACAATAGCAAATTTACACAGAGTTGCTTGCCCATCGAATATAGTGAACATAACTAATAAAACATAGGAAAGGTATGAATTCACTCATTCTGCTCATTTAAACTATTGATCTTCGTTTACAAAGGTAAATCATCATCATCATAATTCCCTGCTTCCTTTGTTCCAGCTCGTTTGACTCGTTGGTCTAGTGGTCTTCAGCAATTTGCTGTTTTGATACCTCGATAGTGACGGCGCGGAAGGAAAAAGTCGTCATATGCAGACGCAAACCCACGGTCATTAAATTACGGGAAACAATATCTGCATCACAAGAGGGTTGCATTATGCAAATTAGGTGCAGTTAGCAGCGAAGAAGGGTAAATAAAAGGAGGGTTTTTTGATCAACGGTGTTAGTTTTGTGGTGACATCGCGTTGTTCACATGCATGTCAATGGAAAGGAAAGAAAAAAAAAGAACAGTATTTTCAAGGAACGAAGGAACAATTCATCGTCATTTTATCACACTCGGTGGTTCTTTGATATGATAGAGGCGCGTTCAAGCTATTTCGGCATTTTACTATGGTGAAGGTATGCATACACAGTGATATGGTAAAGTTATTTACTGGCGAGGGAGACGTGGTTGTATGGCTGAAGAAATTGAGGTTGGTGGCTAGAGTTCAGAAGGTGGATGATGTGGCGAGCCTGCTCCCGTTATATCTGAAGGGGATGTGTTGGCCCTCTACTTGGAGATGGACGAGAGCGACCAACTGGATGTAGAGCAGATTAAGGCCCGGTTAAAGGAAGCATTTACAGACGGCGTGTTCACAGCCTATAGAAAGTTGACCATGGTTAGATGAGCTGGCGAGCAAGCTGACGTTTACGCGAACAACATCAGACGGTTGATCGGACTAGACGGGTTCGAGGGCGTTGGACTGGAGAGACTTGTCAAACTGGCTTTTGTCACGGAATTCCTTGATTCCATCTCTATTGGACACCAGCAGGTGCCAAAAATTGAGACTCTAACCATGGGAGATCTAATAGCGAGAGCAAGGATGCTAACAACAGTTAGGGACAAAAGCCAGCATGTGGTTGCAGCCGTGCGTCCACCCCGCAGTAAGCTGCAGTACCTACCAAGAGCTGCCCTAGCGCTGGTGTAACCTGCTACAGATGCAGTGGCAGAGGTCACATAGCAAGAGACTGCCAAAGACATGAAGCACGTTGCTACCAATGTGGCAAGGTTGGACACTGGCCCCAGAACTATTCGGGGAATAAGCCAGGGGATGAGGCATCAGTATGTAAACACGGCTCTCCTGGAGGTTATCGTCCATGTTGATAGAAAGCGGCGTTCGGCATAGTCAACACGAGCTGTTTGCGGACAATAATAGATGCCAACCGATGCCGATCCTGGAAGACGGCAAAGGTGGACATCGTGACTGTTGGAGGCGTGTCCCGTGCATGCTGTGGCAGTGGAGTGGTCACCATTGCCACAGATGAAAGCAATTCTGTCGGCATCGATATTCTGGTGTTGCATGGTAGACCACTGGGGTTTGATCTGTCATTGGGGATCGATGCGATTAAGACGTTGGGAGGTGTCACTGTGGAGCCTACGGGAGTAGTTCGGATCAGCTACAGAAAAGTCGCTACGTGTCTGGCTATCTCCATCAATGAACCTGACTTTACTGCTACTTTCGACAGTCGGAGACAATTATGGACCGTGGCGTGGAAGTGGGCAATTGACCGCACACCTGAAGAGCTGCGTAATGGAGTGTCTGAATATCGGGTGGCTGCGGAAATTCGACCAGAATATGATCAGGAGCTCCGCACGTGGATGGACAAGGGTTGGCTCGTGCCATACCCAGAAGAAAGGCTAGGATCTCCCAAGGGGATGATTCCGTTGATGGCCGTGATACAGCGGAATAAGGCAAAGGTGATGGACTATCGCAAACTTAACGATCATGTGGATGCATTCAATGCAAACGCAGATGTTTGTGCTACTAAGATGCATGAATGGTGCCAGAAAGCAGCTAACACGTCTCTGCTGGACCTCAGACGCTGTGGCTGTACCACACTGTGAAGATCGATGGAAAAAGGTACTGTCTGACACGTCTAGGATTTGGATTAAATGTGGTTTCCCTTGTCATGAAGGCCATCGTCAGCAGAGTGCTATCGCAGGAGGAAGCCATGGACTGCGCAACATCGGCTTACATCGATGATATCCTAGTCGACGAAGATGCCATGCCCACGTCTCGTGTCGGGAACATTTGGCTCGGTTTGGACTGGAATGTAAGGACCCGGAGCGGTTGGGGGACGGCACATGCGTGCTGGGATTAATGGTCTGGAGAGAGCGCAGCGTTTTGCGCTGAAAGCGAGGAAACACGGTTCAAGAAGTTCCTGATATCATCACACGACGAAATGTGTTCTTGTGTGGGAAGGCTTGTTAGGCACCTCCTGGTGTGTGCATGGCTTCGTGTGGCATATGGAGTGATTAAGAGGAGAGCCAGTTCGATCACAAAAGGCTGGGATGACAAAGTGACCGACTCTCTTCTCTGGAATATGATGTGCGAGACTATTGATGCAGTAAGGCAGAGTGATCCAGCTTGTGGAGACTGGTGCGTGAACGACCAGGAAGTGAATGTGTGGGTCGATGCCAGCTCGCTAGCAACTGGGGTGGCATTGGAAAGACACTTGTTGGCTGCGACCTGAGAACGATGCCCAGCATATTAATTTAGCCGAACTGGATGCCGTGTTGAAGGGCATCAACTTGGCTTTGCAGTGGCAGAGCAAGGTATTGCAAGACCGACTCTGCGTGTGTGTACCACTGGGTGTCGGAGACTCTAACTGAGAAAGCACAAGTTCGCACCAAGGCAGCCAGTGAGATGCTAATTAGGAGACGGTTGAGCACATTCAAGGAGCTGGTGATGGAGTACAAGCTTTCAGTGGACGTAACGTTGGTTGCATCGATTCAAAACGTGGCTGACCAACTAACGCAATGAAAAGGGAAAAGTTTGACGCAATGAATAGGGAAAGGGGACCCGATCCCCTGATCTGTGCTGTACACGTAGATGAACTAGATGCGGCCCGGATCATGGCTATTCACAAACGCAGTGGACACCCAGGAGTGCAACGCACAACTTATTTCGCCAAAAGAGTTTGTCCCTCAACGGCGAAAGCAACAGTTAAGTCGACTATACGAACGTGCATGGAATGCCAATCAATGGATCCAGCGCCAGTTCACTGGGAGAAGAGAAAACTGGAGGTAAGCAGCAACTGGCAGAGGTTGGGGATAGACATTACACATTACGGTAGCTATCATTTCCTAACTATAATTGATCAATTGAAAGTTGTCTTTTTTTAGCGTTGCCCACCGCGGGAGCTACTCACGGATAATGACACAGCCTTTCGCAGCAACGAATTCAGGATTTTCGCAGATGAGTGGGGCATGAACCTGAGATATCATTGCACATATGCCCCGGCTGGGAATGGAATAGCAGAGCGGTGCCACAGTAGCATAAAACGGATTGCGGCTAGAATGTGCTGCTCCATACAAGAGGCTGTCTACTGACACAACGTGACCCCAAAAGATGACTCACATTTGACCGCACCAGCCAATGTGATCTACCGTTGCAGAGTGAGAGTAAAAGGGGTTGATGTGGTGCTACCATCAGCAGGTCCTGAACACGGTCCTTACCAGGTTGGAGACTGCATGTGGGTGAAGTCAGCAGAGAATTGCTGCACCACGAGATTTGGCCAAGGTCAAGTAACAGAACTAATCAGTCTACAGTCTGTCGTGGTGAATGGAATGCCCAGATATTTGAAGGTGATGCGTCCCCCGCTACAGTGTCCTCTCACTGGAAGAAGATTCTGACAGCGCAGCATCTTCAGAGAGTCTGATAACTGACAACAACACAGAGTCGGATGATTCACATGAGACAGAAGTAGAAACCCGCGCCCCCGAAGAGGCCCACGCCCACGAAGAAGCCCACACCTCTGAAGAAGCCCCACTTTTGCGAAGGAGCACCCAACAAAGACGACCGCTGGGGTGTCATCTTTGTGATCATGAGATCAGGGGGTGAGTGTAGTGACGGCACAGAAGGAAACAGTCGTCACACACAGGCGCAAACCACGCCCATTAAATTACGGAAAGTGATATCCGCATCACAAGAGGGTTGCATTATGCAAATTAGGTGCAGTTAGCGGCGAAGAAGGGTAAATAAAAGGAGGGTTTTTTGATCGACGGTGTTAATTTGGTGGTGAACATTGAGTTGTTCACATGCGTGTCAATAGAGAGGAAAGAAAAGAAAATAACGGTATTTTCAAGGAACGAAGGAACAATTTGGCATCATTTTATCACACTCGGCGGTTCTTTGATACGATAGAGATGCGTGCGTTCAAATACAGCTTTCTATTCCAGTAGCTTATTTCAAAGAACTGCAGGCTTATAGAAGTCTCTTTGTGCTGACTGTTTTCCTCCTACTTATAGCCTTGGTCTTTTCAAAACTAAGGTCAATAGGCATCTCTTGTCTTTGCGATAATCATCTTTTGTTCTCTTTAGCTCTTTATATCAAGTGGCTTCATGCCTTATTTCCATAAAAAATAATAATAATAATATTCGGTTTAACATCGGTTTTACATGCTGGAATGTGTTGGACGCCTTTCTATCTCTGGCCATTATTTATCCCTCTTTCTCTCAAATTCATATTTATTACTTCCGGCCATGTTTTCCTCTGCCAACTGACCCTGCACCTAAGCTGTCTATATTTACTAACCCAATAACTCTCATCCATTCTTTTTAAGTGACCAAACCAATGAAGTCTCTTGTTCTGCACACATCCCCCCCCCCTAAAAAGAAAGATGATCAGAGATGACGTTACAACATTATTCTAAGAAGAGCCCCCCTCTTCGATGACGATTTTAGAACAATGTTCTCAATGTTCTCTCTAAGAATCTCTCAAATAAAACTTCCAAATTCATTTTCAACATTTTTAGCTATTTATTTTCCAGAAATTACACTATTTTTATTCATTCATTTAGCTTCCTTCACAATTTTAAGTGCAATTTAAAAAATTCTAATTATACCTAACAAAAATTATTATACCTAACAAAAATAATGTCAGAAAAAATATCTAGAAAAATATTTGTAAATCTTGTTGGATAAAATTATATTCTTGATTATAAGGTTTGAATAAATGGCACAACTTGCTGAATTTTAATTACGGTGAAATGGATATTCCATTCTTTTCCCAGAATCATTCATTGTTTGAGCCATCGGTCAATATCATGTCACTACTTTGCTTCTTTTTTCTTTATTATGTTTTGTAACATTCATGTATTAACTCTCCCTGTCTCTGTCTCTCTCTCTCTCTCTCTCTCTTTCTCTCTCTCTCTCTCAATATAGATATTGATCTTCCTTAAAAACATAATACATAATGATGCAAATCAATCATATCTTATTTGAATGTTGATGTGTTATAACATCAATATTCACTGGTCATTGATTTGACCTTATTTTTTGTGAGATATCTTGTCTTTCCTAACAAATATTGTATATAAAACCTGAACGAGTTGATCCACGTTTTTGTTATTCATTTGAAGAGATTTTTTTTCGTTTTGAGCCTAAAAGCATTCACTTTCTCTTTTTATATTCTCATAAAACCTCTTAAAATACACCTACTCATCCAGTTCAACTGGCTTTTAAAAAGTTGGAATATGTCAAAGCTTATTACTTCTACACTCATCCCAAAAGGTCAGCTCAAATCTTTGTAGTAACATTTTTATTTTTCAAGTGATGTATGTTAAAATGTTAATCTTGGTGTTTGGGAGAAAAATGTGTCATACAACAAAGAGAACAGTTTTGCATCACTTTTATGTCCCCTTACAATGCAAATATTATATATTTGAATTTTCAAAGTGTCCTAAAAACCCTTTAAAACAAAAAACCCCTGAAATTTGGGGAATATTTATTAATTGACGTCTAATACCTATTGTTAAAATTTCACAATAATTGGAGGTATTTGAATTTTCACAAAGGCCTTTCGCCCCTTCTTATCCTCTTTGCATAAAACTAAATTAAACTAACTATAGAATTTGGAACCCATACGCCTACTAGTTGTGTTCCAAAATCCATAATGATCAGTTAATTAGTTTAGGAGTGAATCCTGTACATACAAATATATAAACAAATCTTATTTGGGTTTGACAGCATGTCAATACTTGTTATGTTGTCATTTTATGTCGAAACCACTTGTATGTTTGTACATCACAAGTTTGTATGTATGTTTGAATGTAAGTTTGTAAATAAATTGTTTGTAGTTAAATTTGTTTTGTAAACATATTTTGTAGATGAATAATCTGTAAATGATTGAAGCAGCAGATACAGGCTGACCCAAATTAAATGCCCCCCCCCCCATGGAATCGTTAATAAAATTCACAATCCTTTCTGCAATCCAACCATATTTTGTAAAAATAAACTTCACTCTATTCCTGATTTTTCCACCAAGTTTGAGTCATGGATATCCAACAGATTTTGTTTTATCGCCGTTCAATGAAATGCTCCAAATGTGCATCTCTGCCTTGTAAGCATTGTAAGCTGGATGTGACTGATTTTGAGCTATGATGGTAGCCCTTTTCAGTTCAAGAATAGTCTGGAGATTGGTTTGATAGACAAAAAATATGTGGGGGTTTAAGCTCACGTTTCAGGAGAGGGGGGATTAAGATCACGTTTCAGGAGAGGGGAGTTACGGTCATATTTCAGGAGAGGGGGGGCTTAAGGTCCGATGAGTCTGAAGCTCATTAAGAATCAGACCTCCTACTGATAAGACAATCACCACAGTGTCCCCGCATGCCATTGATTAGCAATAAAACAAAGACTGTTCGACATTCATGATTGAAACTTGGTGGACAAGTCATGCATTAGGCTGAAGTTAATTTCCAACCAAATCTGGTTGAATTGCATAAATGATTGTAAATTTTACTAACGATTCCATGGGGCAGGTCACTCTATACTAGCACTCGTAGGTAAGAATGGACCTGTGAGTAATTTCAATATATATAAGACAGAAATTTGTGTGTATGTATGTCTCACTAAAACTTGAAAAATACACAACAAACACCCACAAAGTAAGTATTATTTTAAATAATATCGAAAAATAACAAAAAAAAGATTCATTTTTTTTTCGTTTAATGTGATCACAATTTTTAATGTTATCTTGTGCACATGACGTCATATT
Organism: Sepiola atlantica; assembly: GCA_963556195.1. Classification (NCBI taxonomy): domain Eukaryota; kingdom Metazoa; phylum Mollusca; class Cephalopoda; order Sepiida; family Sepiolidae; genus Sepiola; species Sepiola atlantica. Next base: position 81,856,536 of record OY744516.1, read on the forward strand.
GATAGGTATATGATGTCATGGTGATAGGTTTGGGTAATATTTTTACGCCATCGTCACATTATTATTGCTTTTATTAGGTTTCTCTTCGGACTATTGTCCTTATCAAAGGGAGGGGGGAATCAGAAAGAGTGATATTAATAGACCTCTGGTGGCCTCCTTGATTTTACATTTATAAAAGTTTCCAATGTATTTATGTACTAATTTGTAGTAATTTGTAAAAAAACTGCAGGTCATTTCCTAAAATGTGGGGGGGGGGGGATAATAGACGCTAATTCTGGGGAAATACTGGTACCGTCCGTGATTCTGTCAGTCTAAGTCGAGTTCTAGGAAGAAGGAAATCTACTCTCCCAGGCTTTACCTTGATACCCGTGTCATTCCTACAACTAATCCGAAAATGACGTCATAGGGAGGTGGGGGGGGGGGGGGAAACAAGTACTAGGCATAATTTTAATAAACTAATCACCTCTGGGGGAGTGAAGGTACAGGCCTGGTAGGGTGCACCTTCTAGGACTGCAGCCCCATCTGCATTCCCCTGTAGGGGCGCCTCAGACGATTAGCAATAGACTAACCACCATCTTTTTTCTTCTTTTTCTTCTTCTTTGTCTTCTTTATTCTTCTTTTTTTCTTCTTAGCCGATGCCACCACCTGCTAATATCCGCCACTTTCCGCCATGTAAAGAAATTGCTAACTCATAATTCAAAAAAGGAAATGAGTCAGCATTTTTTAAATTTTAGTAGCCGATGCCCACCAGCACATGCTAAATTCTGCCAATAACCGCCACTTTCCGACAATGACCACCACTGTCAATATGAGTTCTTTCATATGACAGGGGCGCTACATAAATGAATATGATTTTGGTAAAGGAACATAATTGAACCATATGGATTCTTTGATACGACAGGGATGAGCTATTTTATATAATAGGGGTGCTACATAAATGAACATGCTTTATGAGTTCTTTCATATGACAGGGGCGCTACATAAATGAATATGATTTTGGTTCAGGGGCACAAATGAACCGTATGGGTTCTTTGATACAACAGGGTGGCATTAATATGAGTTCTTTTATATAATAGTGGTGCTACATAAATGAACTTGCTTTACGAGTTCTTTCATAAGACAGGGGCGCTACATAAATTAATATGATTAATATGATTTTGGTTCAGGGACACAAATGAACTATGTGTTCTTTGATACGACAGGGGCGCATTAGTAATGAATGTTTTAGGAGCACGAACTAAGCATAATATGAGTTCTTTTATATGACAGGGACGCTACATAAATGAACACATTACTAGACCGGAAATGAGTCTGCATTTTCATTTCAAACTTCTTCAGTTCAAAAACAATATATGTGATATGCATACTGTTACGATCAAGTCAGTAACTCGATTGGCCACTTAGAGAGGGGGGGCGAGCCTCGCCCGCCTGACTGCTACTAAGAGAGGTGGAAGGCATGACACATATCCTACGAATACCTACCACGGCGTAGTTGGCCTGTCCCTTCCCTTTTCGTCTCTCGACCGCCTAACTGCTACTAAGACAAAAGGAAGGTGTACGTTAACACCAGTGACCACGACGTGCTTTGTCCTCTCTCTCACTTTTCATCACATTTCCCCTACTTGTTTAAAAAAGCGACCCGAAAAAGGGATAAGGAAACGATGAAGAAGGATACAAGTTATCATATCGTATAAAATGCTAGTTCCAGGCCACGCACCACGGCAGGAAATTAAAGGATTTTTGAATAAGAAATCAGTTAGAGAAAATATTTTGAAACCACTCTTATAAAAAACTTGGAGTCGCTTGCTACCCGAATTTAAGACAGAATCATCCACTAACATGAGATTTAATAAGGACAAAGTGGAATATCGGAATATTCCTTTAGCTAAGTAAAGAAACCCCTCTCGTCTCTCTCTCAACACATATTCGCACATTGACTAATTTTTTCTCATTGTTTTATATCAACACACACATCGCATCACATTTTGCTTAAACAATAATACGTCTATCTTCTATCCTTCGAGAACATTTTTGAAATAAAATTTTCTTCATTTTTATCTCTATATATCATTGTCTGGGTTTTTCTTTCACTGTGTATTATATTTTGTGTTTTTTGCTCATCAGTTCTTGTCCGATAGACACCTCTTCTAGCCAACAAAACATTGTTAGCTAGACTGACCGAGGTGCAAAAAGGGCCCAAAATATAAATATCTTTAGTCAGGGTCGTGACATACGCTATTTGAGGACATATTTTATATTTGTTTAATGGTAAAATAGAAGATACGCACTAGATCATGCCCCCCCCCCTATCTGACATCAGAAACCGGTGTTAATCCAAAAAACATCCTACATTATATTTTAGGCCGGATGTTTTTTTTTCACAAATAATTTCTTTCCACTAATTTGTTTAATGGTAAAATAGAAGATATCCACTTGGTCATGGCCGCCTTATCTGACATCAGAAAATACAAACTGGTGTTAACCAAAAGAAAAATTCTAGATTATATTTTAGGCCGGATGTTTTTTTTATTCATTTTTCATTCATTTTTTCATTCATTTTTGTTTCATTAATTTTGCATTAATTTTTTCATATTCACTTTTTCATTCATATTTTAATTCATTATTTTCTTATATTTCATTCAATTTTTTCTCATTAAATTTTTTTCGTTTATTTTTTCATTCATAAGAACATCCTGGATAGAGCAAGTAGTAATTACAAAAATGTTCATAACAGTGCTCAATATCCTAGATAGAGCGGGTGTGTTTAAACAAAGTGCTGCTCGGCATAAAGAATTTCTTTCTTTTTTTAGAATGTTGTATACACCCGGGAGCCATAATCCAAAGTGCTTAATATACTTTATCTTCATATTATTGTTAAATGGGGGTGGGAACAAGAGATTAGTCATTTACCGGGACCATCGGTTCTACTCGGCATTGTCCGGGATCCAAAATTGTTAGATTATAGTATAACTTTTGATAAGGGATATATAGTAAATCTATCTGGACTATTGAATTCATCAACATCATGTATCTTCTTAATATGTTCAAATGGAGGGAGGGAGAAGAAATTAAGAATTGACCGTGACCATTTATGCTTCTCGGCGTTGTCCGGAATCAATAATTGTACAATTTCAGTATTAATTTTGTTAACTGGTATATATTGACTATTAACTTCATCAACATAATGTATCTTCTTAATATGTTGAAATGGAGAGGAAGGCCAGAAATTATGAATTTACCAGGACTATTTGTTTTACTCTGCGTTGTCCAGGATCAAAAATTGTAAGATTACAGTATTACTTTTGGTAGCAGTTATATATTAAATCTCTTCGGCCTATTGCCTTTTTCAACATTATTTATCTTCATATTATTTTGCTAGTGACTAAAGGACGATTCCACAATACTCCCAATTAGGCCTCTCACCACCGGCCGGATGTAATTTATGGTCATACCCAGATAAATTAGATTGAAATAGATGACAAGCAACTGCCTGATTAATATGTTTGAGTTCTTCTCAATAATATTTTCAAACTATAGAACACTAAATATACTTAAAACTAATGATTCTAAAGATACAATGGGTGATTAGCAATTGAAAGCAGAAATATATTTCATAAGGATTTAATGCAACAGATGGATTTATCCAACCACAGAGAATAGAGAAAACCCATGGAAAACTTACCTAATTGTCTTAAACTTCTTCGGAAATGTTTGCTTGTTGCTTAGGATTATTCAGTAGCATTGGCGTCTATTCGACAAGCAATTATACAACAGGTAAAAGATTTCACCAATTTCACTTGCATAAACTTTTGAGGATCAGGTACTTGATAGACTAAACAAACATGATATATACTCATCCTACAGTGACTAGCTTAAATATGAATAATGTGTAAAAAAAAAAAAAAGGATTAAAGAACTTAAATACTTGGTTGACTAAGATTCTTTATATTTCATGCTGACAATACAGACCATAAGATTATAACTCTTGAGACACCTTTCATGTTATTATTGAAAAAATAACATTAGTCACACCAAAAGTACATTCTTCTTTTAAAATATCATGTTTTAAAGAAGTGATCTTGTAAACTTTCTCTGATAGAAAAACATGTGCCTTAATTTTGAAAAGCATGCAAACTGGTGTTTGAACTTCTACTATTCATTTAACCCTAACTTTTCCCTTGACCAGGGGTCAGACGTTTTCTCATATTTCACAAGCTCACTCTCCAGTTCTTACAGTTCAGCAGGTCAACTGTCTCCAAATTCTGTACGGACTTGTCTAATCACTTGCTTCTATGTTTTCCTTGGCTGGCCAACCTTCCTGCGATTCAAGACATCTTCTGCAACGGTTTATTTAGGAGAATGAACGCTCCACATGACCATATCAGTGTAACCGATTCGTCTTTAGGACAACTTCTATGCTGGGAAAATGTAGTGCTTTCAGTAAATCCTCTGACCTAATGTGTTGGGTTCGGTCAGATTTCACATTGCTGATCCATCTGATCACGTATCTGCCATTACGCTACAGTTGGGCGAGAGTGGATTGGGTGAGGGCCTTGCGTTCGCTGCTATATAACATGATGCTCCTGATACAGCTGGTATACAACTCAGATGCAAAGGGGGGGGGGGGCAGCATGCAACAGCTTTTTTGCCCATGCTGCCTCCTGCTGATTGTACTACTCCCAAATATGAATGTGATACAATTCAGATCTCATCACACTTGTTGGCTAGTACTTGACTATTAATTCCCAAAAAAGCCATTATGGAGGGAATACATGTAGGCAGGAAGTTCAGGTCGCTATCTTGGACAAGCATCTTCATCTTCTTCATGCTTATCATAGATTTGAAGTCAATATACAATATGACACCAGTTCTTACATTTGATCAACTATTGTACTGGAAGACATGTCCATAAAAATAATCAATATTATCATATAGCCAAATATAATCAATATTATCATATATCCAAATAAAGAAATGTGCTCTTAGATTAAGTGGTTTTCGTCGAGTGATGAGTTTCCTTGGCGCAGTTAACTTCATTGTGCAGAGATCGAGTATGGAATCCATGCTTGAGAGCATCTATGCTGAATACTGTCACAGTTTTAAGAGAAATGAGAGTGTATGCATTAGGATATGATATCTCATCTCCAAACTATTTGATTTTAACTTGAACAATTATACTGAGCATGCTAAATTTTTACTAAACAAGTACTATCAAGAGATCTGCAAATGGGTTTGCGATTCTTTCTCTGGCTAAAGTACATCTCATTATACCCCTGGGTCACCATTAACAGATTCAATTGTATCAAGAATACAGTCCTTTATTGGAGATAAAAAACAAAAACATTTTTAGACTGCAAAAAATGATGTAATACCTCAGCATGATATAAACGTGCCTCCACTTTTTGAAGACAAAACGGACTGGAGATTAAAAACTTCACTACTAGACTGATGTTGCCATACTTTGCTGCCACAGATCTTTATGATAATTGGAATAATATTTACCTACAAAAAATGTCTCCTCAACTAGAAATTACAAACCTTACAGCCTTGTATACTTATTTTATCAGTAATAATTATGTTGGGCACCAAAGTGATTGCTTTTCATCTGATTTTTCTGCTCATCTAATTTTTGACTAAGTACTAATGCACAGCTTAAAAACTAAAGGTGGACTAACCAGAAGCTATTGATCGACAGAAGGCAATGTCACTGCTGTTGCTAGCATTGCAATCGCATTTCATACCAGTCATCAGCATAAAGAAGCAGCACTCCAAGAGATTGCAATGTTTACAAAAGTCTCTCTTTCATCCAAGAACTAGACCCTTTTGTCCATGGACAATGATTATATTACAGATGCAATCTACATCATCATCATCATCGGTCTAACATCCATTTCACATTCTAGCATGTATTGGACAGCCTTTAGAAATTGACTTCCAAACTTACCTATTTCTGGTCAGCTCTTTATTTATCCCTCTTTCTCTCAAGTCCATCCTTATTACTTCCTCCCATATTTTCCTTGGCCTTCTCCTGCCAACTGACCCTCCACTGTTTTACACCTATTAACCTACCTAAGAACTCTCATCCATTTTTCAATGTGACCAAACAAACAAAGTCTCCTGTTCTGCACACATCTCCCTATACTATCCAGATTTAATCTTCCTCTGAGGTCATCATACCTAAGCTTGTCTAAGACTCACATTAATATCCATTGTATCATTCTCATATCATTTCTCTCCATACAACGCATGCCCTAAACCTTCACTAGCAAGGTCTTACTTCCATACATCATCACACTGTGTACTCATGCCTGATAGACTCTTTCCTTGGTCGACAATGGTAACACTCTGCTGGTTAGTAATGGCAGAAGTTCCCTGAACTTACTCTATCTACTTCTAACTCTTGCAGTCCCACTAGCATCTGCTTTACCCTGTGCTCTAAGGTAACAAAATTTGCCATTCAGATATACTTTCTCCACATCCATCTCCATTGTTTTACACTTCTTGTGCACAAATTGGTTATCCTCTCTCAACCTACCAGTAATTCGACTGCACTTTTTGTGTACCCAATGCTTACAAGTATCACAAAAAATTGAGTTGCACCTGACTCCCTTTCCACAAACAGAACAGGGGAACTTTACTCTTTCTGAAGACTTTCCAACACTATAACCACTAATCATTCACTCTCAGACCTTTACTTTCCATAAACCTTCCGATGCATAAACGGTCGGTGCACCTCCGCCTAATAATAAAAAACTGACGACAATAAGATCTATTTTCTTCTGACTAATGGCTTTGATTTATCTTGGTTTGTCACTTAAATGCTCAATCTCAAAAACATGAGTGTTCATCATATGACTGGTGATGTTCACCTTTGAACCTTGCAACAGACCATTGCACAGTCTTTATATGGAACTCAATTACTCATGACCCGTTGGGTCACAAACACTATTACTATTTATTCCACTTTGATTTCATTTGAAAATTCATAAACTGTGACTTATGTTACGGCATTCTTGCACAATGAAAATAATAAGTCTGTTTACTTCTTATAAGGATAAGATAGAAGTGTTTTGCTATCTAATTTACATAGTGTTTATGGTGTGTAAGAACACACTATATAAATTAGATAGCAAAATAAAGCAATTAAGAAGCAACGCTGAAAAAAGATAGTCACTCTTTCTCTAAATGCTCACAGAGACATAAAAAATATTAGAGAGTGGTTGAGTCAACATAGAGCGAGAGAGGACAAGAGAAATATATAGATACTAAGTGAGAGTTGGGTGATTTGTTCAGTTAATTTCAAATGTTTTTCAAACATAATTCAATCCCAGAACTAAGAAATATTTCAGCAGGTATTTTGTATTATTAAATAAAGTATATAGGGAAAAAGCCTTTAGGAAACAAATGTTGATTCACACAGTCTAATAATAGATGACACTTTCTTGTCCTTGCCGTACATCGTTTTAATAAATAGAAAGAATTGCTTTTTTACCCTAAACAGAAGGAACTCAACAGCTCCTTCATCAAGTTTGTGAAAGATTACTGTTGATTTTTTTAATTTACGGTTGTGATAGAACATTCTGAATATGTGGCATTGGTAAAGGTTCAGTTCTTCACAAATACCAACATTCTAAGAAGTTTCAGAGTCTTATATTAATATTTAATAATAAATCTTCAAATAAAGGAGATATTGTTAAAACAGGAGAGTGGACATTTTAGCTTGATAGGTGAAGCCAAAATAATAAGTGAATGGATGAACTTCACCTTGCAATTTATTAGAAGAAACTTGTTTTGAAAATGTGCAATAAAGTCATTAGGAGCAACATTCACCGAGAGTTTACCATCAAGTAAAGGTATGGAAGCAGCAAGATTTGGTACCCCAGGAATGGAGATGGGTGGAAGATCCTGTGTCATAATAAAAATTACTGAAGGTTACACAATGCAGTTGAAGGGCTGAGTGTACGGACTAATGTGCGCATGGTTTGATGTGCACTAGCTGAACTGTGTTGAAGTGGGCACGGAAGCTGAACCACGAGTAAGAGAATGAAACAACCGTGGTTGATACTTTAATAAAAAAAAACAAGGGGATGGCACGGTGGCTAAGTGGTTAACGACGCGGACTCTTCAAAACGCACACCTGACCGTGTGTCTAACCTCCTGGAGAGGAGGTAAATAAAATACTTTAATATAAAACAAATTCAAAATGAAAAGATTAAACGTCAGATTCTGACCAAGGAAAATAACATGATAAAATGGGTGATGATGATGTTTTTGTTTCTTTTTAATTACCTGTTCTTCTTTTCTTCAGCAATTTTTTAGGGTCATTTCCAAAATATCATCCAAAATATATTTTGGATGAACTTCACCTTGCAGATTATTAGAAGAAACATATGTCTATTTGATTACCATGACAACCAGTGCTTTTCAACCCAAATAAACATATATATCATGGTTCCTACCAGGGTTGTGGAGTTGGAAGGTATATGTCTGGGTCTTATTTTTTGCAAGTTTTCTATTGTTTGATTTTTCTATGTTCAAGTTATATTATTATCAGTTTATAGTATATAGAATTTGTCTATGCAAAACGCGGTATACTTAAAAAATATGCTGTTGGATTTAAAATCCATTATTTACTTAATAATTTGTGTGTATATATATATATGTATGTATGTATTTATTTATATATATATATATATAATCACATGCAGATAAAAATACTTCTCGTCCTAAAAGTATACTTTTAATGATTTTATAAATATTTCCCAGATTTTTGTTCCTTATCTCTTTTTCCCCTTAAAGAGAATCTATCTGTTTTGGTATTCGTGTATTTCGTTTACACTTCCAATTTATTCGTTAAACAAGCTCTTCACCTTGTTCAGAGATCCCTCTTTTTTGTCGATTGCTTATTTGGAATCATACTTATTCCCAACAACAATGAACAGTAGTTCTATTCCAATGTTCGCATGTGGTTCGCGCAAATTAAGGTACACTTCAGTCCATTGTTTTACTTCAGAGTTGAAGCAACTAAACCTATTACGAAGCGTGTTCCTGGCATCTTTAACGGATATCGTGAAAGATCACAGATCTAGAGTCAGGATCCTCTTATGAAAACGTGAAGAGTGGAGTCCTCCGTCACACATCTCTGTCGGCATAATGCCGCTTTCAAACATTCGTAAACGATGAACTACTCGGGCGATCAGTAGCCCAGACAGCTCCTGCGGCATATTCGAGAGCTTTCTGAGGAGGCTACAGCTGATAGCGGCTTATTGAGACAATTATTTGTATCCTGTTTACCATCTAATGTACAGGGTCTAACCTGCCCCTATGGTGGAGACGAGTACCATCGAACAGCTTGCGTCTTTCACGGACAAGATCATTGGATATACAGGGAGAATCCCTCCAGTGTGGTGGCATAAATTTCATCTGTGGCCACTAAATCAGCCCCTGACCATGCATATACACCCATGCAAAAGGCTATCGAGCAACTGACCAGGGAGATAGAAACATTATGGTTATCTAGAGCCAAGTCACCTATGCGTCAGCGATCACCTTTGCCAGCACATTATAATACTGATTCCCACAAATTTAGTATGTACCACAGGCTCTTCAGCGATTGGGCCTGCTGTTGCAGCAAGCCCTGTGTATTTGTCCCAAAGAATCAGGGAAATGGGAGTTGGGAGAAGTGAGCACGGCACTTCCTCCCCATAACCTACCCGGCAGTCGTGTGTTCTACATAAAAGATTTTGTTTCTCAGTATCACTTGCTAGTTGACACGGGCGCTGCATGTAGCATTTGGGCCCTAAGAACTTACTGCTTCAACAGTTGTACTCCAAGCTGTAAACCATTCTCCTATACCCATGTTTGGTCAAGTTGCATTATCTTTAGACCTGCAACCATGTAGGGATTTCACGTGGATCTTTATAGTTGCAGAAGTCTCCATTTCCTAGGTGCTGATTTCCTACACTATTTTAGCTTGATAGTGGACATGCGTAGACACAAAGATTCTAGTACTAAGCTATCAGGAAAGCTTCTAATTCACTTACTAGTCCTGTATTCTTTATAGCTTCCGCTGAAGACCCTTATTATTCATTATTAAATTCTTTTCTGAATCTAATAAATTTGAATTTTGAAATAAACAAACCTGCTTATTCTACTGTGTATTTCATTAAAATTACTGCAGCTCCTGTTTTTTCACACCCTCATTGCCCCCCCCCCCCTGGAGAAACCAAGCATGAATTTAATCACATACTCCAGCTATGTATTATTTGTCCCTAATCTAGACCTTTTGCATCCCCTTTGCGTATGGTTCTGAAGCAATCTGGGGATTGACGTCCTATCGGAGATTTCCGTCGGTAGAACTCAACTACTGTTCCTGATCGCTACTCTATCCCTCATATCCAAGATTTCGCTTCATCTTTGCACAGATGTAAACAAATTTCAAAGTTAGATCATGTAAAGGCTTACCATCAAATTCCAGTTCATCCTGCAGATATTTCTAAGACTGCTGTCACTACTCCTTTAGGAGCATTTGAATTTTTAACAATGCCATTCAGCGTACATAATGCAGCTAGCACTTTTCAACGTTTTATGGACGAAGTAGTTTGTGACTTAGACTTTGTGTACAACTTTATAGATGATATCTTGATAACTAGCTCTTGACTGGAGGCACAGTTAATACATCTCCATATTCTTTGTGAATGTTTGCAGCGTTACCATGTCAGGATAAACTTTGTTAAATGTATCTTTGGTGCCACAAGTCTTGTATTTTTGGGTCATATCATAAAAGCATAATGGGGGAATTTCACTCCTTCTTGAAAAAGTTAAAGCTCTGCTTGATTTACGTCCAACAACTTCTCATTGTCAGCTACCACATTTTCTCGTACTATTAAATTACTATGGACGGTTCATCCCGCACTGTGCGAATATACTTGCTCCTTTAACCGACCCATTGAAGAATAGACAGAAAAAAGCTTTTCATGAGGCAAAAAAAAAGCTTGCAGATTTATCTTTGCTGTCACATCCCATACCTGATGCTAACTTTTCTATTATCATCTAGTTCTGCAGTCAGTGCAATTTTGAAGCAACATCAACCATTGTCCTACTTTTCTCATCGATTGACAGAAAGCCGTTATAGTACTTTTGGATGGGAACTTTTGGCTATTTACTTCGCTATTAAACATTTTCGTCAGAAATTTGCCATTTACACTGATCATCGCCCACTTACGTTCGCACTACGTGCTAAGCCAGACAAATACTCCTCTTGGGAAGCCAGGCATTTGAACTTCATTTCCCAATCCTCCAGCAACATATACATATATCCGGTTCGAAGAATACTGCTGCAGACGCACTGTTTCATCTCATTAGTGCTATGTCTTTACCTGAGGACATTAACCTTCATCAAATGGTTTTGGACCAGCCATCTTTGGATGCCTTAAATCTCCAGAGTTTACTACTTGCAAATTCTAGTACATCCCCATCCCTATCCCTACAATGGATGAACAAATCTAAATTCACTTTGCCCCTTAATTCCTGAAGCTCATCACAGAACTTTTCTTCCTTGCACGGACTGGCTCACATCGGAATTTCTGCCACAGTGAAACTTATTTCAGCCAGAAGAATCCTTCACTTTGTTGTCAACTGATCTTTTGTTTTGGACTTCATTCTAATTTATTCGCGGATTTTGGACTCTGCTATCTGGACTCTATTGGATTATAACTCTACGCTCACCTTATCTCTTTCCTTCTCTGATTGATCCCCTGGATAATTACATGGACACATTGTATTTTCTACCCAACTTTTGTTGAAAATGACTTTTGCTTACAACTTTTATATTTTTAAATTTACGCTAACCAGTAATACATTATGTTACTGATTTTTCTCCTTTGATGAAAAGAACTTATCTTTGAAAATCCATGAATTAAAGAAAATTTTTTTTTATACATTTCTTGCTTGAATATCTGATGAATTAATAAATATTGTAATTTATCCAATTTTTATTTTCATAATTTCTTTTTCCTTATAATGTTCTATCTATTATATCGAGCATTCTCTTATCACAATAGGATCTAAGATAAAGATAAAATATTTATCTTTTTAGTTTCATATATATATATATATATATATATATACCACTGTCAATATATATTTACATAAAACCACTTTGAAAACTGGTAATAATAAAAATGCTCAACTAATAATAATAAATGCTCCTTTTGAGACTCTAAAATAAGACACTATATGTGGATAGTAGTAATATAGGAACGAATCTCACAAGACCCGTTCTTAAATATTGATAGGAAAGAAATAAGAAAATAGGAAAGAACAAAAACATTTACATAAATAATGTATTAACAAATATTTGAAAGTTCGTGTTACATACATAATGTATTAACAAATATTTTAAAGTTCGTGTTACATACACATATGTCCGGAATTTTGTGAAAAGGAAGAAGGGTAGTTTTTCTGTGAGCTATGAGTGTGCATGGCACTGTATGATAGCAGCTTCTTTGTGAGAATATGTTGTGCGCCATGTGGATTATGCTGAATGATGTTCATCCTTGCAGGCTGCTGCCTCATGGTGAATAGTCGGAAAAGAAAAGTGTTGTCTTGTTGTTGGCAATCAGACATCTGGTCTCTTATTGCTGTTGACAAAAAGGTTGCTAGAGAATAAATACGCCGAGTCTCCTGATTCGTCCGTACATTACCAAAATCAGCGCCATACAAAGAAATAGTTAGAAAATAGTGTGTTACTGCTACAATAATAACACATTTACACTAATTCAGTCAAACTTTGAAAAGTTGAAATATATGAATAACAAAATCTTAATTGTTTGAGGCATTATTTGATAAAAAGGATTTTGCTAAAACTAAAGGAATATTATATTTTCCAAAGTTCTTTAGATTCAAGAATACTTACATTGTATTTAGCAATGCTAGTTATACTTACCTGGTGTTTTACTTTTATTTTTGTTTGTTTTTCTTTTCTTTTTTTACCTATGCCGTTTGTTGTTGTTTTTTTATTTGCTTCTTTTTTTTTTTTCACCCCAAACAAGGCAGGCCGCCACTGTAGACGTAAGGGGCTACTGAGAAGAAAGAAAAGGGGAGAAGGTGGGGGGGGTGGGGGTACACCTAAACTGGGATCTGCGCAGCGAGATGTCTGTTTACATTAATTTTAAATTTCTGCATGTCAGTACTGTCGGGGAAACAGGGGGCAGGGAGGGAGTTCCAGAGGCCAGCAGCACGAGGAAAGAAGCTATTTGAGTAGAAAGCTCTCTGACATCTGGTGACCTCCACAGTGAATGGATGGGATTTAGTCGATTGTCGAGTTGGTCTAGTGAACTTACGACGAGGGGGCACCAGAGTAGCCAATTCATCTGAGCATAGTGCATTGAAGTATTTGTAAAACAAGCACGAGGATGCTACATTGTGGCGATGGGACAGAGGCTGGAGCTCGGTTGACAGTGAGGGACCTATTAGGTTGGCGACTCTTTTTTGGACCTTGTCAAGGAGGGAGAGACTAGTAGATGATGCACCAGCCCAGATGTGGCAACAATACTCCATGCATGGGCAGATGGTGGCTTTGTAGAGATACAGGATAATTTCAGGTATGAGGAGTTTACTAGCACGGTAGAGGGAGCCAACCTTCTTTGCGGTAGCCTTGGCAATGTCTTCAATGTATTTGTTCCAATTCATGTTACCTGTGAAGGTTAGGCCGAGGAGTTTGAATGGTGAACTCTCAGGAGGGTGTTATTTGTCATGACAATCGGTGGTTGGAGAGGTTTCTTGTAGTTATTGAAGGAAAGGAGCTTTGTCTTTGCAGCATTAAAAGTTACCAACCATTTATGACCCCAATCCACTACAGCCTGGGGGTCATTTTCTAAGGATTCAGCCAGTGCCTTGGATATGATCGCGTCTGTTTTGCCAACATGGTGAGAGTAAAGCGTGGTGTCGTCAGCAAATAAACCAATCTCAGACTCTGTCATCAGGGAGATCGTTTATATAGATCAGGAACAACAAAGGTCCAAGGATAGATCCCTGGGGTACACCAGCATTTATGTCATGTTGCTTAGATGAACGGCCATCGAGGACAACCTGGATTTTTCTTTTGGTTAGGAAAAATCTAATTATATTAAGTAATTTCCCAGTAATACCGTATTAGCGTATTTTCAGGAGAAGCTCTTTATGCCATACCTTATCAAAGGCCTTGAATATATCAAGCGCTACTGCCCTAGCTTCACCTGCCTTGTCAAGTGTATGATACATGCGTTCTTAGATGACCGTTAGGATGCCTGCAGTAGATCGTGCTTGTCTAAATCCATACTGGCGGTCAGAAAGAAGTTTAGCATTAACTAAGTGCTGGACTATAGCTAGATTGATTAAGGATTCAAAGATTTTAGAAAAGATCGGCAGTAGACTGATTGGGCGATAGTTCTGAGGATCGGTTCTATTCCCAGAATTCTTGTAGACTGGTACCACAGAGGCAATTTTCCAGCTATCGGGGAAGCAAGATTCAGCTAGGCATTTATTATAGAGTTTGGAGAGGACAGGGGCCAGTTCAGCAGAGCATTTCTTTATTACTATTACAGGTATAAGATTAGGCCCACAAGCTTTGAAGGTGTCAAGGTTTTTTATGATGTCTCTGACCTGGGATGGGGTGATGACCAGTGTGGCTTCAGTCCGCAATGGGAATTTGGGGAGAGGGTGTTTTTTTGAGTTTACGGTGGAATTAGAAGCGAAATGCTGGGCAAGTAGTTCAGCCTTATCAGTGGTCGTGCAAACGACATCATTGTGGTTTGATAGTGGGGGAATCGTTGATTGACCATTATTCACTACACTATTATAGATTTTCCAGAAATCACGAGTACCTAGTTTCTGTGACTGAATGCGTTTTTTTTGTTAACTCATTATACCTTCTCTTTGCTTCGCCTATCACGGCCTTGCAATTATTTCTTGACTCTATAAACTTATGTCTATTAGTAGCTGACTTATGGCAGCCGAATTTACGGAATGCTTGTTGTCTCTCAGCAATGCCAGCTGCACATTCCGAGGTGAACCATTGGGGAGAGTGGGGCTTGCTAAAGAATTTTCGCATGGGGACATAGGCTTCAATGCCTGCTTTGACCCATTCAGTTAATTCATTTGCACACTAGTCGGCAGGGAGTGAGAAGGTTTCCCTCCATGGGGCGTCACTGATGTGATCTCTGATTGACTCAAAATCAGCCTGCTTGTAGTATCTTGTTGTTTTGAGCAACAGCTCATCAGCTTTTGGACGACTTTTTAGGGTGATATGTATCATTAGCACAATGTGATCAGCATTCCCGAGTGGGCTATGAGCTTTCGTCACACATGCCTCAGGCATTGAGGTCAAGAAAAGGTCTAGGAGTGAGGCTTGTTGGTCTACTCGATCGGGGATGCGGGTCGGAAAATCAACAGTCTGAGAGAGGGAGTGAGCTAAGGAGAAATTATACGTAGAGTTGTCGGCTTCGTCAGTAATGCTGGAGAATCCCAACCAGTCGCGGTGGTGGGCATTAATATCCCCAAATACATGTATCTGGGCATTCGAGTCAATTAAGAGTGCTCTATCTATGCTTTCAGAGACAGAGTTTAGCAGAGTACAGTCCTGGGTCGACGGGGAACAGTATAAGAAATATAAGTAACTGACGCTGTGATGTAAAGTCAATCTAAAGAACATGTAGTCTTGGTCATCTGATTCTAACCTATGTTCTCTAGTGAGGGGGGGGGAGGGTGTTCCGAACATAAACTCCTAGCCCGTGCATATGTTTGTCAGTCTTTACGGTAGAGTGGGAGGTAGTCAGTCATGTCAAAGTGGTGAGAGGAGATTGAGGATTGAAGGTTAGTTTCACTTAGAGCTAGGATATCCGGGGAGTTTGTCAGGAGAAAGGTTTCTACGTCGTTGATGTTGGGTCTAAGTCCCCGGATATTTGTGAATGCGAGCCTCAAGGGCGGAGGCGAAAGTGTTTTTTGTTGGGTGTCTGGTTTAGATTTGCTTTTATTTTTTTGTAATGACATGTTTGTTTTGATTATAGAGTGGGTTGGCCAAGGTGGGTACTTGTTTGGTGCCAATAAGCTCACACAACTAGTCCATTAGTCACGACCTGGTCCATGGGGGTTGTGGCCTCGGGAAAGCCCACTGGAGATAATTGCAGGGTCCCTTTCCATGCGCGACATGACACATACAACTACCCACGGTATTATGCAACTGATGATGGAGCAGCCATTGTTGGCACTACCCAAGAGGTTGGGCTCCTTCCTGTCAGTCGGAAACAGCAGCCAGACAAGCTGTCTAACCTGTACCCTCAACCTGTCGGAACAAGAGAGACCCAGACTAGTCATGTAAGACTTAGTGACAAAAAAACTTTCCCCAAGTTGCCCAAATAGAGAGAAAAAGAACGACGTTCATTGTCCTAGTAAGGAAACAAGGCTAGGCACTGAGTGTTTTTGAGACGTCCCAGCGCTAGTACCTGGCGCCTGACTAATAGACAAAGAAGGAGTGCAAAGGCCGGCGATAGGCAGAACCTATCTACTCCTTAAGCAATTGTAGGTTTGCAAACCGGATATTTTGTTCGAAATTCCAACTCTAGGAAGGTTGTCGATCAGGACTAAGGAGGCCTTCCTTCCCAACGGTTTACTGCCACGGCGTAAGTAGTTGGTAGCAAGGTTTTATTGTCAGAGATTTCCTTCTCTTAGATGGATGTCCTTACAAGGTCTTACGGGTCCAACACTCCGAGAGGGGTAAAAATAGCCTGCGCCCGTGTACTAGTCGGGTATTTCCTAGCCCCCGCAGGTTTATAAAAAAAAAATTTTTTTAAAGAAAAGGAAAAAAGACTTCCACACATATATATATATATATATATATATATATATATATATATATATGTAGATAGAGGAAACAGAAAGTTGAAGATAGGTTTCCCTCTCGCAAGTAAGTACAAATAAGAGAAATAAGAGAAAGACAGCCAAAACTTCAGGTCAGCGTGGGATTTCAAGAATTTTTTCAGTGGGAAATCAATAGACAGGCAATAAGACAGTATATATCAATAATTAAACACATTTAAGTCAAACACAGAATTAAGAACATTCATATAAGACACATTAACATTTGGAGATAACGGTGAGTAGTAGAGTGTGGAAAACCCAAAAAGCAAAGAATAAAGAATAAAATAAGAAAAAAAGAAAGTGCTTATCTTTCCATCAGATTAACATTGAGAAGAAGCTGGTCGGTCAGTGTTTGGCCTATGTCTTAACTACAGACTGATGTGGTTGGTTGGGACTACATTTTCTTTTTATCTACATTCGCTAGTGGACTTCGCCCACTCTTTACCCCCCTCCTCTTTCAATCCCAAACACATTGACCCCTTTAAAAACTTAGCAGAATATTAGCAAGAAAAGAAAAGAAAGACAAAATAAAGATTTTTGGTACAGGCAAGGAAGCAAAAACCTGGAAGAAAAGATTATTTAACTCAGAAAATAAAAGAAAATTTTATATAGAAAATTTTATATAGAAATTAGAAATTTTATATAGAAAATTTAAATAGAAAATTTTTATAGAAATCGCTCCAGACAAGGCATGAAGCCACTTGATGTAAGGAGCTAAAATAAAAATACTACTTCAAGGTCAAAATCCAGCCAACTATAAGTGTTAGATGGATAGATTCCGACCCAGAAACAGCAATTCTTCCCTCTTTGTCAGAAACATCGCTCATGAAATGTGAGGACTAAAGGACAAAATAAGGGAAGCGAGAGTTACAAGGCTGCCGAAAGTAAACCTAACGTCCACTTTCTACTCTCCTTGTTTGTTTTTACCAAAATATACTTATAACATATTTTGGTGATTAAATTATTAATTAAACCAAATTATTATCAAAACTAATTTTGTTTTTATCTTTTCTATTTCTAAAATCCTTGGATGTAAAAAGCTTCCAAAACTTAAAATTTGCTAAGAATGTTAAAACCAGAAATGATTTTCTATTTGACAGTTTAAATGTTTCCAAATTCCTTTCATATTTCGAAGGACCATTAAGTCATTCATTTTTTATTTTTTCAACTATTCACAAAAGATTAAAATGACTGACTTGTTTATAGAGAAATCGAAATGCATTCTGGTAGATTTAATTTCGTAATTAAATTATTTTTAAGTATAAGTTTTTAAAATTTCGTTTTATTTTACACTATTGCAGTTTTGATTTTAATAAATATTTGAAATAAAAAAAGTAAATATCAATGCAATGCAAGAAAATATATACACACATGAAATACTTTCATAATTTTATTAATATAGAAATTTGTTTTAGAGTAAGTTAAAATGTTAAAATATAAATAATGAATTCTGTATCTTTTTTTGTATTGTTAAAATCTATGAATTTGAATTCATTTTATAAATTGCAAAAGTGCAGCATAAAATGTGATTATTATGAAAACATTTCACATAAATGAGAAGAAAGAAAAGATAAACTATAAGGTAAATGAGAAGCCATTAGCTTAACTGAACATTTTTTCAAACTAATGCATTCAACAGAGTGCATTATTATTTATGACAGAATTCATAATTGGTCGTCATCTCCAAGTTCATTGTCTATCCTTATGGCCACTCCTCATAACGATCCTTCTACAGCTGTTTTAGATGAAGGTTATTCAATTAGATCAACATTTAATGGTTGCTATTCGGTTTTATTGGCAGTTGAGAAAAAAATCTGTTTGGGTATAGTCAAACTGAGATTAAAAGACATTAAGCTTCCAATCGATTATTCTGAGAGTATCTGTGACTACAGACACTTTTTGTTAAATCCATTAGTGATTTGTACATGTCATTATTTTAAGTAAATGATTTTTTTATTTTTTATTGTTGGTTTGTTTTGCTTTTTTTGTTATTCTTTGTACTTATATTGTTTTTATTGTTTCTTCAGTTACATTCAATCCAGCTCTTTTGCTAATATTGAAAAAAAAATTCTGTTGGACTAGCAAACTGCTGAGCATAATTTTGTGAATCACTCCATTTCATTGGCTTGTTTTGTTCGTCCTCTGAAGATGGTGATATTTTATTCATTGATTCGCTTTTTTGTTTCATATATTCCTCCAACTTTGGTTGAGGTCCCCTGGTGGCAGCCTGCAATGATGAACACCATTTTTGCCAGAGTTTCAAAAGCTCTTTGAGATTAAACACCTGGCCTCTTCATTGTACACATCTTGTGGCCAACTGAATTTTATTTATGTAAAGCGTTGTCAAATGGCATCAATCGTGCCCTTGCCAGATACAAAGCCAAACTGCTGTCGGATGATATTGTCTGCTATTGTTTAATCACTTTCATTCCTGCTTCTAAGTACTCAATCTATAATTAATCCATGATCGCCATAGGTTGATTCTGTGGTCGGAGTTTGAACCGTGCGACCGTCCGAGATTATCATCCCTGCACTGATGAGAGCGAAAGCTCGAAACGCTAGCGTATGTAGGTAAAAATGATTTAATATTATTTATTTTAAATTAATATATATATATATATATATATATATATATATATATATATATATATAAAGCAAACCTGAAATTAGTGAAAAAGTAAGGGACATATGGCATTAACCACGACCATCGTAAGTAAAGGAGGGCAGAGCGCTAGAAAAGTGACGTCATGCTATAAAGTAACAAACAAGATCTGTCGAACAGATTTTGACCCCTCCCTTCAGTTAAAAGTTCATCAAAATTCAGGAAATCAACCAATTTTAATGAAATTTTCAGTATTTATTAATTAACGATCACTGATTGTAATTAATTCATTACTTTATTAGAAATCTTAGTGCAAATGTATTATTTTGTGTAATTTATATGAAAGCAAACCTGAAATTAGTAAAAAGTAAGGGACATGTGGCATCAACCCTAGCCGTATTTGTAATAGAAGAAGGTCGTGTTATATGAGGTATTTTTCTGCATACACCGTTTAAGAAGGACGTTTCACATGGCCATGTTTCGATATTGAAATATAAATGTTTTTAGATATTCGGATGTTTCCACGTCAGGTACCATCGGAATAAAAATATATTTAAGAAGTTATTTAGTAGAAAAAAACGTTGCTGAAACTAACTCGTCAGGTTTTTCTGCGTAGATACACGATGTATGTTATTTGTTGATGACTGAAAATGTAACGTTAGTTTAAAAATAATTTTTTAAATGGTGGAGTGTTTCAGGTGGGGTGGGGGTTAACGCATCGGGCCCCGTTACAAATACTCATCGAATTCCCCTTTACACATTGATTAACAAATTACATTGTTTTTAGAGAAAAAAAACAAAGCAATAAAATAGAATTACTTTCTTTTATTTGTTTTGTAAACTAAAACTACTTTTCATGGCGTTAATCGAGCTCTGTTGTTTCATAATTTAAATGACCAAAATTGATCAGTTTAAAGAAAGCGTATTATTAAGAGCAATAAATGTAACACAAGCTTGTAACTTTATGTGAACAAACTTTCTCAGGTATCGCTATTGTCATGATGAAAGAAAGAAGAAAAGAAAAACTCATTACGTAAATGTCGTGAATGATGACAAAATGCGGTTGCATTATTTGATTCTATGACAGGTTTACAAAAAATCCAGAAAACTTCTAGCATTAACACGGAACAAAAAATAAACCCTTTTAATTTGTTACAATTAAAAAATCATACATCATTATTGGTTCTCTGGAATCGTTACCGCCTTGTGTTGTTTCTCCACGCAAAAAAAAAACACGGCGGCGAAGAGCGGACGAATTCTTCGAGCCAGCCAAAGAGCAGCGTGTTGGTGCCACGCCGTCATCAACCCGACATTTAGCAAATAGTAGCAGAGCGGCACAATTTCTTCGGTGCAAAAGCTTTTTAAAAGCTTACCGCCTTCGACAAAACACACTTACATACAAAAATAGAAGACAACTTAGTGTTTAAAATTAACTACCATTTAAATAATAGTCTCATTTTCAAATTACATCTTTTACATTTAGTTTTTGTTTTGTTTTTGTTGTCAATTATGTCGGAACAAAAGGTGATGACGAATATTCCTGAAGAGAGACAAGTTATATTCGGAGGTAACGTTCGATTTCACTTATTTTCTGCGTTTTTTTCTTCGTTTCTGACTAGCATTGAAATATTTTCTTTAGAAAATAAGGATTGTCATTGCAAACAAATATCTCTAGTCTGAGTAAAGATCGGTTTATTTGGTTGTTTGTTTTAGTTATTGGGGAATGGAAATGCCAATGATGGATTTTATTTTATCAATCTACTTTCGATTTCGTTTGACAGTCGGCAAATCTATTGTTGACATTTTTGGTGGCTCTCTTGAAATTAATCTTTATTTAACTATGAATAAATATTTTTAAAAAGCTTCTATGTAAACAATTTGTGGGTCGCCATTTACTTTCCTCCCCATGAGGGTAGAGTTAGACACAAGGTTGGTTTTTAATGCGGAGAAAATCCAGCTCCTCCAAAAAGGGGCACTCTGGATTAAAATTTCCTCAGTCGAGAAGGAACTCTGTCAACACTAACAAAAGGGCAAGGATTAATTCTACAAGAAAATTTTACCGATAAAATGTCTTCATGATTGATCGTATTAGATTTCCTTTGAGTAATTGATATTCTGCTGGTGCTATAAAAACTGTTGAAATGAAATCGCTGTGATTGATGAACATTGAACAACAACAACAACAACAACCAGATGACAGAAGATGATGATCCGCTGTGTTGTCATTCGTGTGTTTACACTTGGTTGAACAAGTTTTATGTATTACTGATATCTCCACAATTATTATTTGTTTCTGTTTCTAATTCATTTAAACCTAAAGAAAAATTGTATATAGAATAAAGAAAGAGAATGGTTTTTATTATTTTTATTTATTTTTTAAAACAAGTGTAGTCATGGACATGTTTTATTTTTTTTTATCGAATTTCGAACTTTTATTTTTCTAACATAAAGCTAATAAAATCATCTAATCATCTAAAATATTAACAGTTGCATTTTAAAATAAATGTGTAGCATTTTATAAAAGTCTGTTGGTGACACTTTTACGCCGACGCGAATTTATGTTTTCATGCAAAAATAAAAACGACGTGTTTAAATTGAATTGATTTAGGAAATGATAACGGTAGAAGTAGATTTTATTTCGATGTAGAAACAAGATTAAAATTTCTTGTTTTTGTTTTTTTACAATGATAATTAGCAGAGATCTTTTGGCTAGGAGCAAAGTGTAGTATCTGTTCTCAGTATTCTGATACTACACTTTATTTTTTCTGTCCTTTGTCAGTGAAGAGAAATCCTTCTAGACTGAGGAAATTTAAATTTTTATCTCAACCCAGAGTGGGGAGCTGAATTTTCCTCATATTAAAAACTGACCTCATGTCGGGCATTTTTAACGACAGCTAACAGAACGAAAAAGGGGTAAAAAAAAAAAAAAAATTTGCAACAAATAAATGTTACGAAAGGCAAGATAAGTTATTCTTCTAAAAACTTGGATAATTTTATTTTTGTTTTAAAGAGTTTTTTGTTCAAAACAAAATTGGTGTCCACTTAGAACAGGAAAAAATGCCTATTCATGAGCCCTGTGCGGAGACCCTTGATAATCGGTGAAAAATCAAAAAAAATAAACAAAATAAGGTGCTTCTGCAGAGACGGGGGCCACTGTTTCGATCGATGGCGGCGCAAACTGCCGACTCCTCTTCGGGAGAAATCGTGCGGAAACGTGAGCGACGGAAAGAAATTTGATTTTGGGGAAGATAACTGTTGAATTGACAATTGAGGATAAGTTAAAATTATGAACATTTATTTATTGAAACAAATTAAACATTATGCACAGCAAATAAATAAATAAAACTTTGATAAACATTTGAAATTTAACAAAAAACGAATTAAATAAAACTTTGATAAACATTATTTGATGTATCAAATAAATAGCAAACTTTTTATTGAAATAAAAAAAACGTAATAAGTAAAACTAAGTAAAACTTTGATTTGAAAAAAAAAGAGTAAACAATTGACTGAACGATAAATGTGGAAAACGCCACATATACATGTCTCGGCACCTGAAATTAAATTATGCGCTTGCAAAAAATCAACAATTTTGCAATTATCCCGAGTAAATGCAAGAACTCTTCACAGTTTAATCGGTTTACGTCCATTTCGTGAAAAAGTAATTAACCCAATATTAGTTATCTCCCCCAAAATCAAATTTCTTTCCGTCGATCACGATTTCTCCCGAAGAGGAGTCGGCAGTTTCCGACGCCATCGATCGAAACAGTGGTCCCCGTCTCTGCAGAAGCACCCAAAATAGTGTTAGAAACACATTCAATAAATGTCACCATTCGTAGGAAAATGTAATGTTCTAGCAGTAGTTTGCTTAATTTTCGTTTTTTGAGCGATTATTCAAACTCTGTAATTTCATCCGTTTTGTTTTTCGTTTCTAACTGAACAGGTTGACACCAGGTTTGTTTTGAATAAAAAAAAACTCTTTAAAATAAGTTAAAACACAAAAAAAACTTATCCGTGTTAAAAATAACTTATTTTGCCTTTCGTAACATTTATTTGTTGCCTATTTGGCTTTTTTAACCCCTTTTTCGTTCTGTTAGCTGTCGTTAAAAATGCCCGACGGATTTTAATGGTGTGCGGACAAAATCCCACCGGACAAAAGCCCACCGGACATAAGCCACCGGACAAAAGCCCACCAAAATAAGTCAAACACCAACGTAAAAATAAATTAATTTTAAAAAATAAAAAAAAATATTTTTGCATTTTTTTTACATCATAAAAACACGTACCCTTTTTACTACTAACCCTAAGTCCGGTAGTAAAATAAAAATACATTTTAGACAAAATTATGTATTACTCATCTTTTGCGGAATGAAAAAACAATTATTTTAGATTGAAATTGGAGGATCAGTTTTGCATATAATTTTAACATAAAATGATCCCCCATTTCCGGGCCATTCTAACTTTTTAGGGCATTAACCCATTTTTTTGCGATGAGAGATAAATTCTATGCATTGTTTTTCACCTAATTTAGTTAAAATGGCAGTGGTAAAATTTTGCACAAGAACATATGGTACAAGAGAAAAATATAAATGAAAATCTCACAATGAGTTTAGCAAAATCTTGAGAACAATACGTAAAGGGGAAAAAATAAAAGTACCGCCCCCCCCCCCCCCCAAAAAAAAATTAGATTCTAACTTTTTTATGCGAACACTGAAAAAAAGAACCCACTTATTCTTTAAATTTAAAGTAGGGGATTAGTTGCACATATAAATTTAACGGAAAATTTCCGGGCCATTCTAACTTTTTTTACCACTAAGTCCGATCGGCAAAGTCGTAAAACCACACGTAATCGCTTTAAAAAGTAGAAACCACCCACCCACCCCGTCTGAAAAACAATGCATAGAATTTATATCTCATTGCAAAAGAAAAATAATTAACTGCCCTAAAAAGTTATAATGGTCCGAAAATGGTGGATCATTTTATGTTAAAATTATATGCAAAACTGATCCCCCAATTTCAATCTTACATAATTGTTGTTTTTTCTTCCTGCGAAAGATGGGTAATACTATACATAATTTGAAAAAAAATGTATTTTTTATTTTACCACACAGACTTGGGGTTAGTAGTAAAAAGGGTGCGTCATTTTTTATGATGCAATCTTTAAATGAATGCAGTATTTACAAAGTACGGGAAAATGTTTAAAAATGAAATGTAAAACATTTTGTCAAGAAAAGAAAATTACAGACAAAATTGTAAAAATAATAAATATCAAAATATTTTTTTTTTAATTTTAATAATTAATTTATTTTTACGTTGGTGGGCTTTTGTCCAGGTTTGACTTATTTTGGTGGGCTTTTGTCCGGTGGGCTTTTGTCCGGTGGGCTTTTGTCCTACCGCCGTTTTTAATATGAGGAAAATTTAACTTCCCAAAATTTACTTTATCTTTTAGTTTATAGTTGTATATTTTAAAGATTTATATATTTATTTGTATATTTGTTATCAATGAATGATGAGTCGAATAATGAATGTGATTCGCATTTATCGTCATTTCAAACAAGTGTAGCAGCCGCATATTTTGATGTACTATTTTGTTCTTGTGTAAACAGACAGGTACCACTTGGTAAGCGACCCATCGGCCAATCAGATGTTTTAGCGTAAGAATACAATCTGTTGGACTTCTTACGACGCCTACGCATTCTAGCCTTTTCTCGCTTTTCAATCCGTTCGAGAGTGTGCTGGCCGGACGTTCTCTTATTGACTATACGGTTAGTTTCACCATTTAAAAATAATATCTCTCTAACGTAACATTTTAAAACTATCATGTTTAAGGATTGTGAACTTTCTGATTAATTTGGAGTCATTTAAAACACTGGTAACGAGTACAAATATTTCATGGGTCACGATCCGAAATGTGATTTGCAACTTCAACTTAAGACCGATCATTGATTAGTGCAGAGATATAACCTGAAAGAGTTGATTTTGCCCAAAATGTGTACGCATGCAACGTCATCATATTTGAATCGCAAACACAATTCGATGCTAAACTATCAAAAATTGTTTCATCCGATTTTCTTGATCAGATATGTTAGAAAAATATTAAAATGCTAAATTTAAAATTAAATTTTTTAAAAAGTATATTTTAACTCTAATAATATTTTTTCAGTGTGTAATGTTGCTAAAGTTTTAATATCATTGTTTGTTTTTTTTTTCAGTGATTCATTAAAAAAAATCTTAAAGTCTGGAAATTCGACGATTTATAAAAAAAAATCTCTTTTATTGATATAAAATAAGAAATACTATTCTTTTGTGTTAACTCTGTTGGGGCTGTTTTCTTTTTCTAATACGTGCAATCCCATAACACGATGATGCGGTCAACCATTGGTTGATTTAGCTACCTGGTCGCAAACATAAACGGTATGACTCAGAAGTTCACTTTCTCTTTTCCCCTTTTTCGGATTGACTACCGAGATGACATCGTTTGTCCACATCTCTTCACAACCAGAGCAATTCTGTCGATATGCCTTTGCGACAACATGCGGTCAGTCTCCTCTCGATCCAGACTAGTTTTTGGAGACCAGATCTCAATAAATGTTTGACAAGTCCGTCTTTCATTATATTTGTAGCACTGACATTTCTTTCCTCTGCCAGAGAGCAGCCCTAGCGAGATGATTTGGTCACATGAGTACCAATCAGACTCAACCAAACCTTTGAAGGACTAATTTCAGACCCTTAAGGAATTACAGAGAGTCAACAGAGAGCTTCCTGGCACAGACGAAGAAAGACATCCTCTTCCTGCCTTTGTCCACTGGAAGAAATACAGCTCTTTTAGTTTATTACTTCCTTCACTCTGACGACATTGTTCTAACTTTCGGCAACCTACACATAAACGTATAGACCACTTAAATAAACACCTTCCGTTGTTGTTTATAAAAAGGCTTCTTCTTTTTTTCCCCCTTTCGTTTGACTACTGTTTTGTTACAAAATAGAGTTGGTCTTACAGTAAATGCAAAGATTAGTTCCAATATATCCGCATATTAGTAAGTTTTGACATGTGTGCATAGTGTATTACTTTTAAGCACAAATAAATTCTGCTATATTTTTATAAGATTTTTAGTTCTCTTTTATTTATGTATAAAATAATGGAAAAAAAACAATAAAACTTATAACCTCTAACTTTTTGAGTAATCTTCAATTTTCATGCAATTTATTTGTGTGCATTTTTGCAATCTCAGAATTGTTAAGACAAGGTTATATTGTTTATGTTGCTTGTGCTTTCTCGAGCAGATCAGTTTCTTATCAAATACATGATTGTTCATATAATAAACTTATTATAGAATCGAAATTATTCAAATAAGAAAAATATCAGCATTTAATTTGTGTGATTAGATTTATCTTATCTTACAAACTGAGGTGGCATTAATGTTCAAAATCTGTGATTTCAGATTTTTTTTAAATGGATAGAGCGGAATATTCCAAGAAATTGGCAGATCTAATAGGATCTGGTGGCTACTGTAAAGTAAAAAGAATCCAAATTTGAAAACAGAAGAAGCTGTCACAGATCCTCAGTAAGAACAAGGACCTCATACCACCTGAAAAATACAAACAGCTAGTTCAGCATTGCAGCAAGCTACCACACTTATATGGCCTTCCTAAGATTCACAAAGATGGTATTCCATTAAGACCCATTGTCAGTGTCCAAGGTTCAGCATGTCATCCATTGAACCGATTCCTGGTAAATATAATCACCCCATGCACAGGCAAATCTCTATCCTATGTCAAGAATTCAGCTCACTTTGTGGAAAAAAATCAACAATGCTCCCATTCATTCCAACCAAATGGTGAGTCGAGATATAGTGAGTCTGTTCACGAAAGTACCCACTGACTGTGGTATGGGATGAGTTGACTTCATTTCACTTGTATCCCAATTGATAATCTAATGGAGATATTTACCTTCTGTGTAAAAACCACATACTTCATGATGGGATGTGATATATATCGACAGGAAAACGGTCTAGCATCATTGTTTCCAATACTGGCCAATGTATACATGGAATACTCTGAGGAAATAGTGTTAGGATCCACATTACTAAAGCCAACAATGTGGCTACAATATGTGGATGACACATTCATACTCTGACCTCACCATGGAGATGTTCAAACATTACTGGACCATGTGAACTCTCTCCAATGGAAAAGAAAGATAACAAATTATCCTTCCTAGATGTGCTGATAAATTGCACTGATCAGGGGTATAGGTCATCTGTATATCAAAAGCCATCTTTCACTGGACAATATCTAAATTTCAACTCCCACCATCCATATGATCTAAACAAAGGAATCGTCCGTTGCCTACAACATCGAGAAATGGCAATATGAAGTAACACGGACGCATATCAAGAGCAGATGGACAGCGTAAAAGAAACCCTCCACCGAAACAACTATCCCAAGCGCATGACATCAGCTCCAAAAAATTTGGACCAAACACCAAAGGACACCACCCGAACACTCACCAAAATTCATATACCATGTAAGAAGGGCTTGTCTAAAAAAATTAAAAGAATATGTAATCCATATGACCTCAGGAGCGACTAAACTTTCCGAAAGCATCTTGTGCAACTCAAACCCCTTATGAAAAAAGTTATGACTAAAAACTGTGTGTAAGTGTTGAAACATATACAAAGGTCACACATGTCGGCCACTAAAAGTAAGGCTAGAAGAACACCGGAAAGCCATAATACGTGGAAAAGTCAGGTATAGCTGACCACATATGGAGAGAAAATGG
Source organism: Sepiola atlantica (assembly GCA_963556195.1). Classification (NCBI taxonomy): domain Eukaryota; kingdom Metazoa; phylum Mollusca; class Cephalopoda; order Sepiida; family Sepiolidae; genus Sepiola; species Sepiola atlantica. The sequence goes on from OY744516.1 coordinate 81,884,816, forward strand.
AAACCATCTACCGTTATGGAACAGAGTAAAAATTATAGACAGAGAAGAAATGTGTAGTAATATATATATATATATATATATATATATATATATATATATATATACATATATATATATATTAATTAAATTCAAATATTAACTAGATGAACAAAACCATTACTTTTCAAAAGTGCTCAATATATATTAGAGCTTTTATATTAAAATAAACATAGTTGGAGTATCTGACAATCGTTTCAGAACCTGCTTGGCTCTTCTTCAGGGATGTACTGGTGAGCTAAGATAATATCCGCTAATACACAATCATAAGAAAGAAAGAAAAAGAAAAAAACACAAGCAGACAAATTACATTTCAAAAATCTTCAGACGAGACAACCCTTTCCATAAGATGCCAACTTTGACACCTATCTATCAACTTGCAAGAAATTGGGTCATACCGTCCTTTCCTCTTTAAACACACGCATAGACATCGAAACATACTCATACATACTCACACCCACGCTAATACGTACATATTTATATACTCACAAACATACATACACACTTATATATAGAAGTAAAGTTAAAAACATATATACATATATATATATATATATACACACACACATCCATCCATATATACATATATATCTATAAATACACACACACACACACACACACACACTTATAAATATATTAATCTATTTTGCTAAAACTTTTGGCAGGACTGGCTAGACATTTCCGTCTCCTCTATCTTAATCATATGTTTGTGAGTATATAAATATGTACGTATATTAAGTAAAGAAAGAAAAAAAGGAAATTTAAATTTCAAAATTTAGGGAGTCACGTGGTTGGGATCGTTAAGAATCAAAATATTATATTAAAGTCCAAAATACAAAAAAACAAAAAATAATAAAAAATATTAATATAAAATAAAGTAGAAAAGAAAAGGTAGAATTAAAAAGGATAGATAGATAGAAATAAATAAAGAAGTCATTTTGTGGTCCAGACGGAGAGTAGGGGAGGGAGGTACATACAACTGAATGTGTAAAAAAACTCTTAAAGTTTTTTCATCGACCAAAAACAACACAAATTTCAAATCAGCAGCAATCAGTGGCATCGCGTTTGTACGCGTACGTGCGTGCGTACGTGTGTGTGTGTTGAGGGGGGGGGTCGTTAACACATTTGGCCACTAATGCAGTATCAATCTCTAATTGTTTCACTTTTTCTTAAACTTATCAAGTTTTCATTAATCAATTAATAAATCAAACAAAATAACTATTAGATTAATTTAGTTTACGCAGCTAGTTGTAATAATAATGATAATAATAATTATAATAATAATTGAAATGATAGTAATAATAATAATAATATCGGAAATAATTTAGAAATGCTGAGTACTACTATTAGCAAGCATTATTATTATTAATAATAATAATATTAATAATAATAATAATGGTAATCAATAATAATTAATAATAATAAAAATTATGATAATAATAGTAAGAGTAAAAACATTGATATTAATAATAAAATAATAATAATAATCTCGATAATAGTGCAGAAATGGCAAATAATAATATTTAGAAATATTGATAATAATAATAATAATGATAATAATCAATAATAATAATTCATAATAGTAAGCAATAGTTGGATAAAAATAATTAGGGAAAATTAGAAGATAAAGAAAAATAAAGAAGGAAGCAATTAACACTAATCATAGTAGTTGCAAATATGATAACTAAAATAAATAATCATATAATAGAGAAATTATTTGTTGTAATAATATTAATAATATTTATAATAGTAAAAAATATTAATGATAGCTATAATAATGATAACAATGGTAACCCCAATAATCATAATAATTATAATAATGGTAATGATAATAAGAATAATAGTAGTATTAATAATGGTAATATTAGTAATAATAATATTAATTTATAAAACTAATAATATAGTAAAGGTGGTTATGGTAATAATTGATATAATAGTGGGCATAAGTATTAGTTATAGTAGAAAAAAAAAATTAATTAAAATAATGACAATAATACTAATAATAAAATATACATATATACATACATACACATACATATATATACACACAAACACACTAAAATATACATATATATATGAACATATACATATATATATATATATATATATATATATATATATATATATATATAGTAATCCAGGTAGGGTAAAAATCCACAGGGTAGAAATCCAAAGGGAATCAAACCGGGTTTATAAAAGAGTGCTCAATAAAAAATATAGAGCTGTATTGTGAATGCTTTTATTCAAACATGTACAAGGTCTGCTACACTGGCATGTCGATGTTATCGATCTACAGCTCTCAAGAGCTGAGGTCTCATCAGGCAGAGAATTATTTTTTGATCCCACCTGGTTGCTTAATTCCAGGGACAATGAAGTCAAGCAAAAAAGAAGAGGAGAAAGAAATAAAAGTCATGTGACCGATTTTAAAATATGATTGCCGTTAGAAATTAATATTTTTATTTTTTATATATTTTATATATCCAACGCTGAGCTGGGGTAGAAAGGGGGGGGGGGCATGGAATAGAAAAAGAGAAGGAAAAGGAAGGAAAAAAAATACAATTGCCGTTAGAAAAGTTTAATTTACAGCTATTTATATTTTTATTTTTATCCAACGCTTAGCTAGGGTAGGGGGGGGGTGTAAGGAAAAAGAAAGGGACAGGGGAGAGGGGTAGAAGGATGTTAGGGGTGGATGTCTATAGCCGTTTAGGATTTGTTGCTGGAATGGTTAATGTAAGATTCGAGTTAAATTCATATTTATTTTTATCCAGCGCTGGGCTGGATAGAAAGGGGGTCGGGGGAGATGAAACAAGAGAGAAAGAGAAGATAAAGGAAGAGAAGGAGGGGAGGTTTCAAGGTTGTCGTGTCTGCTTCCTGTATATTATGCTGTCTCAATTTATTTCAATGCAGACATATAACAATTACATGACAAACAGCTTACGGGGATATTTTAGTTTAAATTATTAGTGATGGATTTATGACCTTAATGTTAATAAATTATGCTTTTCTATTTTGATCAGTTGGCATTTAATTTTGATTATTTTGATGGATAGTTAAATGTATTTTAAATAGTATTTATCAGTTAATTAATAAAACATAATGGTAATTATCTTTATTTTTATTAAGATTCATATATTAGTAGATTTAGTTCTAGATAATAATGAGTTAAAAAATATTGGGAATTATTCTTGGTGAGGATCGTATATAAGTTTATGACATTGATATTGATGGATTATACTATTATATTTAGTTTTAATTATTTTGGAGTATAAATAAATGTATTTCGATTATAAGTAATAATTAGTGATGGATTAATAAAACATATTGGTAATTGCTTTTATTTTCAATGGAAGTTATATATGGATTAATTTCAGTGGTATAGATAAATTTTATTATTCGTTGTAATCCTATTACTAATGGTGGGGTTAACACCTGTTATAATATTAATGATAAGGTGTTCTAGATAAAGTTGTTAACGCAAGTTATGGTCTATGAAGAGGGGGATTAGAAATGGTGGGGGCCAGTAATTTTGATTAAAGTGATCAGTATATAATTATTTAAAAATTGATTTTGGTAATATGTGGTTTACTTTTGTGGGATTTTGTGAGCTGGATGTTGAACGCATACACGTACCCGTGCGCACATACAAATACATACATGCACATGTATACATAGACATTCATATATGCACCCAAACCCATACACACATACACGAACACACAGATACACATGCATGTGCACATACCTATATGTATACACACAAGTACACAGGCGTACACATACACACATAAATAGTTATAAATTTTATATCTTCATATATATGCATATCCATATGTCCACAAAAATCACCTATATATATCTCTAAAAGTTCTACTTGTACGTGTTATAGTATTTATTCAAAAAAAGGGGGGTGATTGTACTGTATTTGTAGTTGAGGGTTAAAGTTATTTGATTTGGAGGTGTTAGTGAGTGTTAATTTTAGCGGGGTTGTTGGGTATTGGGTTTTTTTGTTCTAATGGTATTATTTAGGGGGTGTTGTACAAATTACTAAGGAGATGTGATCTGTTATGCCTACAGTTAATCGATGTTTCCTGTTTTTTGTTTAAAAGTTTTCCTCTGTCGGTAAATTTAATTATTTCAAGTTTTTCGCCGAGGCATAAATAGCATGGTGAGTTAAATTAGCTACAGGTGCTAGTTTTTCTGATAGTGTTCCAGATTATAGTTGGTGATTTATTTTTATTAGTAAGTTCTCAGTAGTAATTTGAGAGTGATGTTCTGTTTTGGTAGCTTGGGTTGTTGAATGAACATTTATGGCCGGTGTATCTTTCTTTGAAAGTATTACCTGCCATACCTATGTAGTATTTTTTTATATCTGGAGTTTCCTTAGTTGAGATTGTTGCTTGGTAAATAGTTTTTGTTAGTAAAATTCCTAGATGTAACTCTCAACTTAACTAAAGAAACATACGAACCATATAATAAAGAAAACTTTAACCCAATCTATGTACACCCCCTCTCCAACCACCCCAAAACTATCATTAAACACATCCCTAAATCTATCCAATATAGGATAAGCAATAACTCATCAAATAAAACAATCTTTAACAAACATAAAGAATTCTATAATAAAGCACTAAAAAACAGCGGGTACAAGAATACACAAATTAAATTTACTAAACCTACAACGACTAATAATAAAAACAATAAAGCAAGAAACAGGAAAATAATATGGTTTACACCCCCCTTCAATCAAGCAGCTAAAACCAAACTTGGTAAAAGATTTTACCACCTCATGAACACATATTTCCCCCAAAGGATATCTTACATAAAATATTCAACAAAAATACACTTAAACAAAGTTACAGTTGCAGTGAAAACTTAGAAATGATAATTAAAAAACACAATAACAAAATCCTAAACAGCAACCTAAACCCTGAATTAGATAACAATAAAACAACTAAAGTAAAGTCCTGTAACTGCATAAATAAAAATCTATACCCCTTGCAACAAAACTGTTTAATAACAAAAACCATTTACCAAGCAACAATCTCAACTAAGGAAACTCCAGATATAAAAAATAATACATAGGTATTATATATATATGTATATATATCTATATATATATGTAGTATATGTATATATATGTATATATATGTAGTATATGTATATGTATATATATGTAGTATATGTATATATATATATGTGTAGTATATGTATATATGTATATATATATATGTGTAGTATATGTATATATGTATATATATATGTGTAGTATATGTATATATGTATATATATATGTGTAGTATATGTATATATATATATATATATGTATATATATATATGTAGTATATATGTATATATATGTAGTATATATGTATATATATATATGTAGTATATATGTATATATATATATAGTATATATGTATATATATATATGTAGTATATATGTATATATATATATGTAGTATATATGTATATATATATATGTAGTATATATGTATATATATGTATATATATATATATGTAGTATATATGTATATATATGTAGTATATATGTATATATATATATGTAGTATATATGTATATATATGTAGTATATATGTATATATATATATATGTAGTATATATGTATATATATATGTAGTATATATGTATATATATATATGTAGTATGTATATATATATATGTAGTATATATGTATATATATATGTAGTATATGTGTATATATATATATGTAGTATATGTGTATATATATATATGTAGTATATGTGTATATATATATATGTAGTATGTGTATATATATATGTGTAGTATATGTATATATATATGTATATATATATGTATATATATATGTATATATATATGTAGTATATGTATATATATATGTAGTATGTGTATATATATATGTGTAGTATATGTATATATATATGTATATATATATGTATATATATATGTATATATATATGTATATATGTATATATGTATATATATATGTATATATATATGTATATATATATGTAGTATATGTATATATATATGTAGTATATGTATATATATATGTAGTATATGTATATATATATGTAGTATATGTATATATATATGTAGTATATGTATGTATATATATATGTATATATATATGTAGTATATGTATATATATATGTATATATATATGTAGTGTATATATATGTAGTATATGTATATATATATGTATATATATATGTAGTGTATATATATGTAGTATATGTATATATATATGTATATATATATGTAGTGTATATATATGTAGTATATACATATGTATATATATGTAGTATATACACATGTATATATATATATGTTGTATATACACATGTATATATATATGTTGTATATACACATGTATATATATATATGTTGTATATACATGTGTATATATATATATGTAGTATATACATGTGTATATATATATATGTAGTATATACATGTGTATATATATATATGTAGTATATACATGTGTATATATATATGTAGTATATACATGTATATATATATATGTAGTATATACATGTATATATATATATGTAGTATATACATGTATATATATATATGTAGTATATACATGTATATATATATATGTAGTATATACATGTATATATATATATATAGTATATACATGTGTATATATATATGTAGTATATACATGTGTATATATATGTAGTATATACATGTGTATATATATATGTAGTATATACATGTGTATATATATATATGTAGTATATACATGTGTATATATATATGTAGTATATACATGTGTATATATATATGTAGTATATACATGTGTATATATATATGTAGTATATACATGTGTATATATATATGTAGTATATACATGTGTATATATATATGTAGTATATACATGTGTATATATATGTAGTATATATATGTAGTATATACATGTGTATATATATGTAGTATATATATGTAGTATATACATGTGTATATATATGTAGTATATACATGTGTATATATATGTAGTATATACATGTGTATATATATGTAGTATATACATGTGTATATATATGTAATATATACATGTGTATATATATATGTAGTATATACATGTGTATATATATGTAGTATATACATGTGTATATATATATGTAGTATATACATGTGTATATATATATGTAGTATATACATGTGTATATATATATGTAGTATATACATGTGTATATATATATGTAGTATATGTATATATATATATGTTTTATATGTATATATATATATGTAGTATACATATATGTATATATATATGTAGTATATATATATATGTATATATATGTAGTATATATATATGTATATATATGTATATATATGTAGTATATATATATGTATATATATGTATATATATGTAGTATATATATATATGTATATATATGTAGTATATATATATATGTATATATATGTAGTATATATATGTAGTATATATATATATGTATATATATGTAGTATATATATATGTATATATATGTAGTATATATATGTAGTATATATGTAGTATATATATATGTATATATATGTAGTATATATATATATGTATATATATGTAGTATATATATATGTATATATATGTAGTATATATATATATGTATATATATGTAGTATATATATATGTATATATATGTATATATATGTAGTATATATATGTAGTATATATGTAGTATATATATATGTATATATATGTAGTATATATATATATGTATATATATGTATATATATGTAGTATATATGTAGTATATATATATGTATATATATGTAGTATATATATATGTATATATATGTAGTATATATATATGTATATATATGTAGTATATATATGTAGTATATATATATGTATATATATGTAGTATATATATATGTATATATATGTAGTATATATATGTAGTATATATATGTATATATATATGTAGTATATATATGTATATATATGTAGTATATATATGTATATATATGTAGTATATATATATGTATATATATGTATATATATGTAGTATATATATATATGTAGTATATATATATGTATATATATGTAGTATATATATATGTAAATATATGTAGTATATATATGTATATATATGTAGTATATATATGTATATATATGTAGTATATATATATGTATATATATGTAGTATATATATATGTATATATATGTAGTATATATATATGTATATATATGTAGTATATATATATGTATATATATGTAGTATATATATATGTATATATATGTAGT
>OY744516.1:81904689-81922189 GCA_963556195.1 Sepiola atlantica
TTTAAAACGTGCTGTTGATTTTAAACCTGTGCCTGTGTCTACATTTAGCCATCAGTTCGTCTCGTCTATTTAAAATGTTCTTGTCTTCATATTTTAGTATCCTAATTTTTTCCTCCAGGCACAAATTGCATCTATGTCTAAATCCTTTAGGAGTGTTCGAATGACATAGTATGGACCACGAAATAGTTGGTGTTAATTGTTATATACGTGTATATATATATATATGTATATATATATATGTATATATACGTGTATGTATATATATATGTATATATATTCGTGTATATATATATATATATGTATATATATATATGTATATATACGTGTATGTATATATATATGTATATATATTCGTGTATATGTATATATATATGTATATATATTCGTGTATATATATATATGTATATATATATGTATATATATACGTGTATATGTATATGTATATGTATATATATACGTGTATATGTATATATATATGTGTGTATATATATATACGTGTATATATATATACGTGTATATATATATATTTGTATATATATGTATATATATACGTGTATATATATGTATAAATATACGTGTATATATATATATTTGTATATATGTGTATATATATACGTGTATATATATATATTTGTATATATATGTATATATATACGTGTATATATATATATTTGTATATATATATATATATGTATGTATATATATACGTATATATATATATATGTATATATATATATATGTATGTATATATATACGTATATATATATGTATATATATATGTATGTATATATATACGTATATATATATATATGTATATATATGTATGTATATATATACGTATATATATATATATGTATATATATATGTATATATATATACGTATATATATATATATATGTATATATATATATGTATATATATACGTATATATATGTATATATATATACGTATATATATGTATGTATATATATATACGTATATATATATGTATATATATATACGTATATGTATGTATATATATATACGTATATGTATGTATATATATATACGTATATATATGTATGTATATATATATACGTATATATATGTATGTATATATATATACGTATATATATGTATGTATATATATACGTATATATACGTATATATATATGTATATGTATATATATATGTATATGTATATATATATGTATATATACGTATATATATATGTATATATACGTATATATATATGTATATATACATATATATATATGTATATATACGTATATATATATGTGTATACGTATGTATATATACGTATATATATATATGTGTATACGTATATATATATGTATATATACGTATATATATATGTGTATACGTATATATATGTATATGTGTATACGTATATATATATATGTATATGTATATACGTATATATATATATGTATATATACGTCAATATATATGTATATATGTAATAATATATGTATGTATATATGTATATATATACGTATATATGTATATATATACATATATATATACGTATATATGTATATATATACGTATATATATACATATATATATACGTATATATGTATATATATACGTATATATATACATATATATACATATATATATACGTATATATGTATATATATACGTATATATATACATATATATATATGTATATATATACGTATATATATACATATATATATATGTATATATATACGTATATATATACATATATATACGTATATATGTATATATATACGTATATATATACATATATATATACGTATATATGTATATATATACGTATATATATACATATATATATACGTATATATGTATATATACGTATATATATACATATATATATACGTATATACATATATATATAGGTATATGCATATATATTTACGTGTATATACATATATACACGTAAATATATATGTATATATATATACGTATATATATATATGTATATATATACGTATATATATATATGTATATACGTATATATATATGTATGTATATACGTATATATATATATGTATATTTTTTATATAATTTATTATTTACTATTTTAACCGTTGCTGTTTGTTTTGTTAGTAAATATACTGAGTAATTTATTTTATTGATTTTTTTTTCTTTATAACGTTGTTGTAGTATATATATAGTATATATATAGTATATATATAGTATTTTATATATATATAGTATATATATATATATAGTATATATATATATATATAGTATATATATATATATATAGTATATATATATGTATGTATATATATAGTATATATATATGTATGTATATATATAGTATATATATATGTATGTATATATATAGTATATATGTATGTATCTATATAGTATATATGTATGTATATATATTGTATGTATGTATATATATAGTATATATATATGTATGTATATATATAGTATATATATATGTATGTATATATATAGTATATATATATGTATGTATATATATAGTATATATATATGTATGTATATATATAGTATATATATATGTATGTATATATATAGTATATATATATGTATGTATATATATAGTATATATATATGTATGTATATATATAGTATATATATATGTATGTATATATATATATATATATAGTATATATGTATAGTATATATATGTATATATATATATATAGTATATATATGTATATATATATGTATATATGTATATATATATGTATATGTATATATATATGTATATATATAGTATATATATGTATATGTATATATATAGTATGTATATGTATATATATATGTATATGTATGTATATATGTATATATATATGTATATATATAGTATATATATGTATATGTATATATATAGTATGTATATGTATATATATAGTGTATATGTATATATATAGTATGTATATGTATATATATAGTGTATATGTATATATATAGTATATATGTATATATATAGTGTATATGTATATATATAGTATATATGTATATATATAGTATATATAGTATATATATGTATATATATATAGTATATATATGTATATATATATAGTATATATAGTATATATATGTATATATATATAGTATATATATGTATATGTATATATATAGTATATATATGTATATGTATATATATAGTATATATATCGTATATATATGTATATGTATATATATAGTATATATATGTATGTGTATATGTATATATATATGTATATGTATATATATAGTATATATATATATATATAGTATATATATATAGTATATATATATGTATATATATAGTATATATGTATATATATAGTATATATGTATATATATAGTATATATGTATATATATAGTATATATGTATATATATAGTATATATGTATATATATATAGTATATATATGCATATATATATAGTATATATATGTATATATATATAGTATATATATGTATATATATATAGTATATATATGTCTATATATATAGTATATATATGTATATATATATAGTATATATATGTCTATATATATAGTATATATATGTATATATATATATAGTATATATATGCATATATATATATAGTATATATATGCATATATATATAGTATATATGCATATATATATAGTATATATATATAGTATATATATGTATATATATAGTATATATATGTATATATATATATATATAGTACATATATGTATATATATATATAGTATATATATGTATATATATAGTATATGTGTATATATATATATAGTATATGTGTATATATATATAGTATATGTATATATATGTGTATATATATAGTATATGTGTATATATATATAGTATATGTATATATATGTGTATATATATAGTATATGTATATATATATATAGTATATGTATATATATATATAGTATATGTATATATATGTGTATATGTATATAGTATATGTATATATATATATAGTATATGTATATATATATATAGTATATATATAGTATATTTATATATATATAGTATATGTATATGTATATAGTATATATATAGTATATTTATATATATATAGTATATGTATATAGTATATATATGTATATGTATATGTATATATATGTATATAGTATATATATATGTATATATATGTATCTATATAGTATGTATATGTATGTATATAGTATATATATGTATATATATGTATCTATATAGTATGTATATGTATGTATATATATGTATATATATAGTATATATATGCATATATATATAGTATGTATATGTATGTATATAGTATATATATGCATATATATATAGTATGTATATGTATGTATATAGTATATATATGTATATATATAGTATATATATGCATATATATATAGTATATATATGCATATATATATAGTATATAGATGTATATATATATGTATATATATAGTGTATATATATATATAGTATATATATATATATAGTAATGTGAATGCTTTTATTCAAACATGTACAAGGTCTGCTACACTGGCATGTCGATGTTATCGATCTACAGCTCTCAAGAGCTGAGGTCTCATCAGGCAGAGAATTATTTTTTGATCCAACCTGGTTGCTGAATTCCAGGGAGAATGAAGTCAAGCAAAAAAGAAGAGGAGAAAGAAATAAAATCATGTGACCGATTTAAAATATGATTGCCGTTAGAAATTAATATTTTCGTTTTTTTATTTTTTTATTTTTTATATATTTTATATATCCAACCTGAGCTGGGTAGAAAGGGGGGGGGCGAGGAAAATAAAAAGAGAAGAGAAGGAAAAGGAAGAAAGATACAATTGCCGTTAGAAAAGTTTAATTTACAACTATTTATATTTCTATTTTTTATTTTTTATTTTTATCCAACGCTTAGCTTGGGTAGGGGGGTTGAAGGAAAAGGAAAAGGAAAAGAAAGGGACAGGGGAGAGTGGTAGAAGGATGTTAGGGGCGGATGTCTATAGCCATTTAGGATTTGTTGCTGGAATGGTTAATGTAAGATTCGAGTTAAATTCATATTTATTTTTATCCAGCGCTGGGCTGGGTAAAAGGGGGGGGGGTCGGGGGAGATGAAGCAAGAGAGAAAGAGAAGATAAAGAAGGAGGGGAGGTTTCAAGGTTGTCGTGTCTGCTTCCTGTGTATTGTGTTGTCTCAATTTATTTCAATGCAGACATATAACAATTACATGACAGGGATTACGGGGGATATTTTAGTTTAAATATATATATATATTATATATATATATATAGTATATATTATGGTGAATGTCTTCTAAGTTGTAAGTTTGTCTATTTGGACAGGAACTATACAAGATACACTGACAAACCTTACATTATCAAAGTCAGTGTGACCCCGACCTAATTATAATAAAAAGAAAATACTGTAATATTGATTCCCTTAGGGTCACCAGAAACTAGGTTAGTGTATGTGTGTGAGGGCGGTGAGGTAAAAATACATTTTATCCTTCTTAATAGTTGTTTAAAAAACAACACTGAAATTAGGTAAAACAGTCAGTCAGCTTTCTTTCTTTTCTTTCCATTATAATGAATCAGTTGCTAAAAAAGAAAATAGGAGAGGGGGCATTAGAAGGCAGAGGTGTGTTCAAAAAGTAACATGACTGAGGATGTGGAGAGAAGAAAGAAGTTTTAGAAAAGATGTTACACATGTGTTTTTAGCTCTTCTGTTTTGTTATCCAAGCTCCCGAGCAACGTCGGTTAACCCTGCTAATGTATTATAAAGAAAAACATTAACAAATAGTCAATCAGATGACATAAACTATATGAAATTTTTGTCATGAAAATTATAGAAATTAAAAATTAAGAATAAAAATAGTAATATGGAGTTCAGGACTGTGAGGAGGAGGAGGAGGAGGAGGAGGAGGAGGAGGAGGACACAGTGTTCTGCATTCATTCCCGGGCAATGCCGTAGGTGTCTGCTTGAACCTCTAGTGAAATAAAAGCAAAATATTAATCAGTTCTATTTTTCTATAATTGCATCTTAATTTCTCTCTTTTGATCTGGAGTTTTAAAATTATTTTTGCTTTGTCTTTTATTTTCCAGCTGCTGGGGAGACGTATGAAGGTCTTGGAGTTTGTGGTTGGTTGCTAACCATTTTGTCGTGGCTTCTCGTATTTCTTACCATCCCGTTCTCTTTAATGCTTTGCTTCAAGGTAAATTAAACTTTTTTCTTTCCTTTTCGTTTTTTTCTTTTCCAAAGTGTACTTTGAAATGAAAATAGAATAAAAAGATGATCGCTAATTATTGTTATTATCATATTTAGTGCCATTCCGTTGGTACAGGGTTTGATTTCACAATTTTGGGTCTAAAATTGCTATTTTGTCACCATGCACACCATGCACTGTTGGTTAATCTCTCACACTCCTCATCTTCGAAATTATTAGAATTGTTTAAAGTCTAATGTTAATCATGAGATTTCATTTTGTTTGATTTGTTAATCAAATGAAAGTCTTCAATTTCTTTTCCTTTTTTGTGTTTTTCATATGAAAGCTTTAATGTTGATGTGTTTAATATGACCTGCAACAGCTCTCTCGATTACATCTCACACCAAATGTCATAGGAAAACAGTGAGAAACATAAATAATGTCTAAGAATATCTCCGAAATCTCATCAAATGTTAATAACAAGTTAAGCTTATTTTCATATTGTCATCTTCATAAAAGTCGTCAAAATTTGAAGCATTTTATCTGAATAAATTGTTTGGATCATTTGGAAAATTGTTCTCATCTTGGATGTTATTCTTATACCGTTTCGGTCGCTGTAATCTTCAGGTGAGTCTTGTCAAACTTAGAAATTTTTAGAGGGTTTGATTGCTCATGAAGAGGGTTTAAGTAATTTTTAATTTATTCTTAATATCGCTTGTACTAAGAATGAAATTAAAAATCTATCTATCTGGTTGTGGCTGACAGAATGAGAGCAATCTACCTCAGTGGATTAAATAAAGCACTCAGTTTGACATTCCATACAAATTCCAGAGTTCAACAAGATGCACCTGAAGAAAGTCGGAGGTTACATCAGCCGAAATGTTGTGAAAATAACATCCAAAATGTTTATATTCATACTGCAAGGAAAAACTGAATTGTTGGGAATATTTATTAATTGATGTCTATTGTTAAAACTTCACAAAATCGGAGGTATCTGAATTTTCACTAAAGGCTGCCACCCCTTCTTTGCCTCCTTTGTATGAAACTAAATTAAACTAAATATAGCTCACATTACCCACCCTTACACTTAGCAGCTGTGTTCTAAAATTCATAATGATTGATTACTTAGTTTAGAAGTGAATCCTTTACATAGAAATATGTAAACATATCCACATACCTAACTTTGTATCAAACAACTGTAATGGTTTCTATGTATATGTTATCTCAATCAATTTTATTATTGTACATGGCAATATTTTCTGTTTTTTTCTTTCTGTTATCCATCTAGGGTGATACATCTAAATGCACAGATGGAATTCTGCTTCTTTCAACAGGAAAACTGATGCTTATCATTCCATCAGTCATTTTGATTAAAAGAAAAATTATGTTTTTGCAGCGACCTTTCTTTTTTCTTGTGAATGGCTTTATTGTCATTGAGTTTTAATTCCACTGATGTTTAAGCTTTTCAGACTATAATTTTATTCTCGTTTCTATCTTCTGCATCCTTTATTTGTGTATCAGCAGGCCCGCCCGGCATTGCTCGGGATGAATGAAAACTCCATACCATATTACCAATTTTATTATTTCTACAGGGTGTTCAGGATAAATTGGACACTCTTAGGAGAGAAAAAAAAAGTCATATCTGGGTCAATAATTGATGTATTCTAAAAATTCAAAGTGCATCTCTTAAAAGATCGTTTGCTACATACAGCTTTCTCCAAAAAGCTGCCAAGTCTCCACCACAGCTTTCAGGTAGGACCTGAACCTAGAGCATGCTGCCTTCAGTTTGATCATGGCAATCATCTAATCCTTGGTGTTGCAGGCAGTATGGTTAATGTCCTTTTAATTGCGCCCAACACAAGTGAAATGGGGGGAGGGGCAGATGTTGGGACTAGTGACAGCCACTTCTCGGTTTTCCCGGAGGTGTGACATGAACCTGAATCCTACAACCACCCTCTCTACCCAATGCTGGACAACATTGGACAACAACTCAATATGGAATATGAATTGAATTTGAGTCCCTTTTCGAATATGTGGGGCAACATGATGTGATCTTCGCTAGAAACACACTCAAAGATCATCGCAGTTTGAAGCAACTTGGTCTTCATGACATGACTGTTGTTTTGCATATTGTGCAATTAGTCCTGAAAAGAACAAGAGCATCTCCGGCTCACCTGGGTGTTTTATGTTGTTGAGGAGTTTCTTGGCTTCAGTAAAGCAGCTCTCTTGGGCCTTTGTGAGGAATAGCAAAGGTTCTCGTTTAGTGCTTTCTTCATAGTCACCAATCTGACGCCCATTTCTCTCACCATTGCATTTTTTTTTTTGCAATTTCTCAATTAATTTCATGGTGCAAACATAGTCAGAACGCCTAGTATGATCCTTTCTGCTAGCCACTGCTTCCACATCTCCATCGCAATTATGAGCTAACGTCTCACAGCCTTCAAGGTATTCAAAAAGCATTGAGCTGCAGCTAAGATTTCTGAATTTTTTAATCCAACATGAATCATCATATATATCTTATATTCCAGTGCTTTCAAATCGCCCATGGTCTCCAGATCTCAAACCCACCAATGGTACACAGAAATAGCTATCCATTGCACTTTACCGATATTAAATACTTTAAATGATTCTGAAATTAAAGAATATCAAAAAATTATGGAATTTGACCCGAACACCCTGTATAATTTTAAATTTTCAAGTAATAAATAAAAGAAAACATATTTGATGATTATTGACATCCGGCAAGAATGCAGACCCCACAATATTATTGCAAAACCATTAATACAATATTAATACCAACATTGGACTCATTATAAAATTTTACTTGAGAAAAGTTAAATTGATCTTGGTATAGGGCTTTATTTTCAATTGCATCCTAGGACAGAGAGATCACAAATAAAGTATATATTAATTTGGCCTCTTTAGGCATCTCTTATTTTAATCAATAATCTCATTTTAGTTTTTAATTAAAAAATAAAATAAAAACAAACATTATTCCATCACTATGACCTGTCTTTAATTTATGCTTATATAATAATTAGTTAGTTGATTATATAATAATTAATATAATTTATGCTTATATAATAATTAGTTAGTTGATTATATAATAATTAATATAATTTATGCTTATATAATAATTAGTTAGTTGATTATATAATAATTAATATAATTTATGCTTATATAATAATTAGTTAGTTGATTATATAATAATTAATATAATTTATGCTTATATAATAATTAATTAGTTGATTATATAATAATTAATATAATTTATGCTTATATAATAATTAATTAGTTGCTTATATAATAATTAATTAGTTGTTATTATTACACCTTCTAATTTTAATAGCATATCCCAATTTGCATGTCTCCATTCTGGTGTTCAGGATGGAATACATATAAACTCTAATCAAAGTCTTAAGTATTCAAACAATAACATTTGTTGCCCTTGAAATAAAATGCCTAATCATCCAACTAATTTGCCTTTGACAAAATATGAATTTGAGATTTAAATTTACAAGTCACATTTCTTAGTTACATTTTTTATTCTTCTGTTTAATTTGTATCCATATTTTCATAGATAATTCCATTAACTTCTATTTTATTCTTTTGTATATTTCTTTTTATGCCATCTCAGTATTTACATTTATATAATGTGAATATTATTTAAATAAGAAAATAATTTTTCAATTATTACATTTTTTAATGTTAAAGAAAAACAAGATATTTCAATTTGTCTTATTTTAATCATTCGGATGTTCCCATCTTGGATGTTATTCTCACAACGTTTCGGCCGATGTAACTTTCGTCTGAAGAAGGTCGGAGGTTACATCAGTCAAAACGTTGTGAGAATAATATCCAAGATGAGAACAGAAGTTCGAATGATTAAAATAAGACAAATTATCAATCTCAGCTAAAAAATTCCAAAACAAAATATTTCAATTTGTCAACGTTTTTGAATGACTCATAATACACTAGCTGACGTTTCGGTCACTGAAACCTTTCTCAGGACACAATATGTTAAATGGAGTGAGCCAAATTTATGAAATAGTGAAAAATATAAATGTTATCTTTACACAAAAAAAAATGTTTGCAAGCCTACACGTTATCTTATTCCGGCATCTTCATGTTCGGAGGAAAGTCTTGGTGACAGAAACGTAGTCTATTATTAAAGAAGCTGTAATAATTGAAATATCTGATTTTCCTTTTTAATAATATTCATAAACTGCCAGATATTTAATCCACTCTTATATATATATATATAGTAGACAACACGTGACCCGTTGGGTCAGTAGTTATTATAGATATTATTAGACTTGCTTGTCACCATGCACATGTCATCTGTACATAAATGCTTTAGATGATATGAGAAAGGGCAAGAGAAAGAGAGCCTATTATGATATCACAGTGTATTTTTTCTTATATATATATATATATATATATATATACTAGTCATTCTATTCCTCTCACCACTTCTCTTATCATTCGCCTTTTCTTTATGTTATTCGCCTTTTCTAGGCAAAATTAAGAAAAGGAGTATGCTTTAAAGTCACTGATGGTGATCCTAAGTTTACTCCAGGATGTTTCGATGTATCCTCTGATGAGCCAACAACTTGAAGCATTATTGTCTTGTGTTGTTTAAGAGACATTTTTTTTTTAACATAGTTCACTCCAAACAGGGGGCAAGTTGCCACTGTAGACGTAAGGGGCTACTGAAAATTAGGGTGAAAGTTTTGAGGGTCATCCTAAATTGGAAGCTGTGCAATGAGATACTTGCTCACATTAGTTTTAAATTTCTGCATGTCGGTACAGTCGGGGAAACAGGGAGCAGGGAGGAAGTTCCAAAGGCCGGCAGCACGAGGAAAGAAGCTATTGGAGGCTCTCAGGCATCTGGGGACCTACACAGTGAATGGATAGGATTTAGCTGATTGTCGGGTTGGTCGAGTGTATTTACATCGAGGGGTCACCAGAGCAGCAAGTTCATTGGAGCACATTCCATTGAAGTACTTGTAAAACAAGCACAAGGATGCAACATTGCAGCGATGATACAGGGGCTGGAGCTTGGTGGACAGTGAGGGACCTAGTAGATAGAATAAGTTTAAACATCACTTCCCAGAGATAACAGAAAAATGAAGATGGGTTCCTCTGACATGAGTAATATCTACTGTGGAGACATTTCACCGGTCAGTAAGGTGGGTGAGAGGGCTAATCTACTTTTGTATAAGTTAGAAGAAAGAACACTTAGCTATGATGTCACAGAATAGAAGAAAAAATAGAAAATGCATAAAAGAAAGATATGGATTAAAAAATAATTTAAATAAAGGTAAAAATCACAATAGTTACAGCATGAATAATTTAGAAGCAGGAAAATAAAAAATGTTAACTTAGCTAAGTTTTAAAATGCCGGGTTTGCATCTTTGTCCCCATTGAAGAACCAACTCTCACCCGAGAGAGGAAATATCTGCTCAATTCAATGGTGTCTATTTATAGATATTGAAAGACAGGCAGGTTTTATATTTGGGAATGAGGTGGGGGGGTCCCTTTTTATCTTCACTAACTAGGGAATTCTTTTTTTTTTTTTTTTACTTTTCCTTCTATGGTTGATGTATCAGAAAAGTAACGGGACTCATGTCACAATTTAATTCAATTCTAAACAGCATACAACATGGTTTCCACTACAAAGTAATTCCCCCCTCGGGTCAAATGCACTTCCCTATTCTTCTCTGCTACAGTTCTATGTACAGCTGAAAGGATTCTACTGGGATGGCTCTCAACTTCTGTCCCTATGGATAACCTTCAAAGTCTTGATGATCCCTGACACTTGGAAAAAGAAGAATAACATGAAACAACATCAGGTGAGTAGGGAGGTTGTTCCAGTACAGGAACGTTCATCTCGGCCACAAATTGCTGCATGCTCAGAGCATTGTATCATAAGAAGCATTGCCATAGCAAAGAAGAGGAGGTGTAAAGAAAAACATGTGAAAAAGAAAAATGCAATGGTTGTAGATTGTCAGATGTCAGCACAAATCCTGTTATCCCTCTTTCGCCCATAGCTCACAGTCCCATTACTTTTCAGACAGCCTAAATGAAATTCACAACATTTTATCTTAGAGTGAAACTTTCCTCTGTACCGTTGACATGTATAGCTTTCTAACCAAAAACTGCATACACAAATCTGCTTCGTACGTGATTTATGCCAATTATCAGTATATGTTTTTAAAAACAAACAATTTTGTATGAATTAATCGATTTTTATATTAAATCTAATCAGCCGTTGTCTCTTTGATTACTAATTTCAGTGCAAGAGTAGGAGTGAATATTTTATCCTCATTCTTCAGCCCATAACACTGTAAAAGAAATATGGTAGAAATCTAATTCGGGTCACTTTTCCGTAGTAGACTGTGTGTTCATTCACTTCATATTAATTACTGCGCCTATCAGCAACGACATGGCTAAAAAGGATTTTACAAAGTTACATTTTCAGATTGCAAATAAAACACAAACATCCAAAATCTTCTTAGAATATACATAACAAAAACGTCCCCTACATTTCTTTATTTGTAATTCAAACTTAAATACGATTATGCACTATATTTCATTTTCGTTAGTAACACATCCATAATTCGGTTTTTAGTATAATTACTACTGCATTTGCCGTTTGACAGTATTTGACATTGCACATGTGCATTCATCCCTAGCTACGCTGCATAAGACAGTAGCAGTCTTAGGAGATCCAATGGTTTCTATAGCAACATAATTGCGTGATCTGTTGCCACTAAATATCTTATTTATCAGTCAATTTTCAGTAGTTTAATCCTTTTACACTAATCTCATGAACTTTTACATGTAACACAATACTAGTGTCTATTACAGTGTCATCTAAGTTAATAAACGATTTCATTACCATTTTCCACAATTTGCTTTCACTGACGCAGTGGTAATGCGTTGTTCGACTGGTAATCAAAACGTTGATGTTCGAAACCTGGTTTTTCTTCTTTGTTGTTATTATTTACCATCTACGAGTCAAAAATAAAATACATTAAGATATTTAATTCACTATAGTACATTTCGGTTTCTTATTAAAAATCAAAAATCTGCCATTTCAATGAATTACTCCTTGAAATAAAAATCCTATTTGGAAAATATAACTTCTTTACAAAAATTATTTTACTGCTTAAATAATTTTCCATTAGAATGCATTTCAGTTTACTTATTAAATATTTTAATTACGTTCATTCCATACGACAGTATGGAATGAACAAGAATGCATTTCGTTTTTTTCAAAAAACAATTCGGTCAGTTTAATAAATTACTTTGTGATATTTTATTTAAAAAAAACAAAAAAACAGAAACCACCACTTTATCAAGGCCGAGGCCACCCGTGGACAAGTGTTAATGTAATTTCTATTTATCCCTCCTCCAGGAGATTAGACACAAGTGTCATGTGGGTTTGATGGAAGCGTTTTCAGTGGAATGACTTGGATTTGAACCTGGCACACCCAGGTTCTCAGTCTGCGTCGATACCAACTAAGCCACTGTGCCATCCCCACACAATTATTTATTTATATAAAACAATTTATTGATTACCTATACTATAATGCATTTCAGTTTCTTATCAAACAATGCAGCAATTTCAATGAAATATTTTATGAAAAAAATATTTCATTTACAAAAAATAATTTAGTGATTATATGAAATCCTTTAGAATGCATTTCCACTACTTAGTATTTGCATGAAAACGTAAGTAACTATGATGAATGTATTGTTTTTATTGGTAAAAAATCATTAGAGATTATGGTTATGTTTTTTAAGCAAGGATAATTCGCTTTGAACTAATATCAAATACCCTTTGTCTACGTTTTTGTGGATTATCAAAAAAAACGTAACTTAGTTTTAAAATAAATATTTATATAACGTTTTTTATGTTATGTTAATTTCTTTAAATTTCTAAAACACATATCCAGTTTTTAAAAAGTCTTTTAGACATGCATGAGATCTGAACTTAGGCATTGACATTGTAAAAATTACTGCCTTAGTAATATGTACTCTGCTTATTCCTTTTTTGTCAACCAATCACTATTTGGGTATGAACAAACTCCAAAAACACCATAAATTTTTAACTTTACCAAATTCTTGTATTGTTATTTTGTGTTACTTCTTCAGTGGTATTAAGTTATACTTTCTTTTTTTACAATATAATTATTTATGAAGAAAAAGACAAAATATATTCAAGTAACAAAATATGTACAAGTAACAGATGAAAAATAGTTTCTTGATGATGATTGGGGAGGGGACTATCAGAGGCCACATTGATGGCAAAAGAATTACTCCACACCATCACCAGTGAGACATGCTGCAAGAGCCATTCCATTTCATAAGTCTCATGCTGTAATCCTGCCAATCATCCAATGGAACAAAACTGAACAACTAACAACTCTATAAGTCTCTTGTCACTAGAGTCAAAATAAATCTGTCCACAAGAGAAGATTATTCATTTATTTTTAAATCTTTGCATCTCGGATGACAGACCTTGAAAATACTTACTATCTTCATTTTTCATGAGACAAATTAATATTATTTGATAACTTATATTTATTTATTATATTTACTTATTATATTTATTTCAATTGAGAATAAATATTTGCTTCTCTGTTTGTTTTTGACAAAATGAAAGACAATAATATTTTAAATTCTAACTTTTACATTTTTAGCGTACCATGTACAGGTGGTTGCCATTTTTCGTGTTGTATTGTGAATAATGTGTGTTGGAAAAGGGACTAGGATAATAATGAAAAAAACAGTTGAATTTAATATATACATTTATTCACAGATAGCTTGTCGAAGACAAACATAAGGAGGGTCAAACATGTCAAATAATACACAAAATGAGTTCTACAGACATGATTACTAAACAATTAATACATTAAGCTCCTAATACAATAAGAAAAAACATGTTGCCAGGGTCGTGGATAGAGAATATTCATGAGCAATTAGTGTTACAGACAAACTCACAAAGCCTGCTAGGGTTTGGAAAGCATGCTCTCAAGAGGAGCATGGATGAATGCACTCTGAATGTTGCACCAGGAAATGGGTAAGATCTTGTCCAAAATTCCACACATGGGTGAAACGAAAGTACAGACTCTTGCATGGGAGAGCTCATTCTCTAACGTTGCCGAAAATTAATCCAAGGGAGATTACTCAGAGTATTCTAGTCCAACATTAGCATAATAAGCTTTCCAATTAAAAAAGATGATATTCTTGAATTATTTCACCTTTTTAAATATAAAAGCAAATTATCTCAGAAAATATATGATGTAAAGAAAATAAGTAAAGCATGAGTTGTTTCCCCCTGCAATCACTACTATTTGAATAATGTAAAAAATATCACCAAAATTTTGGTGAATTTTCAGCAAAAACTATTGAATGTAATATTTAATTTGCGAACATTTGCAATTTTTATCAATTTGGAAAACATTTTAGCCCCATTTGTTGGTGTAAAAAAATAATTGAATCAGACAAACAACTATTGAACACAAATTTTAATAGACTTTTATTAACAAAATAATCATGGGAATTTCAGGTAGTTGTAAAAATTTGAAAATTTTACTAATTAGATGGGGGGGGGGGGACAGATCTCCTATCATCCCTACAACTTGAACTATGTAAACAACCATTAATCACAACTTTTCTTGGATTTGGGGCCAAAAACCAACTTTTAGATATTTGTAAACTAGTGCAATTTTTTTGCCTATTATAAGGGGCGCATTTCTCAGTCCTCCTAAGGGACTAACCTGGGTTTTCCTGTGATCACCAGGACTCGATTCAAATAAATAACCACTAATCTTAACTTTTGTTGGATTTTGAGAAAAAGTTAATGACAGGAATTTTAAGAATAAAAAAAAACGTCATTTGAGGGACAAAAAAGAATTTTCTAAATAAATCTGGCTCGACCAATTTTCTCCATTCATAGAAAATGTCTGCAATAATTGTCCCCATGAATAATCAAACTTAGTTGATTCTATTAATCATTTTCAATCCTCTCATAATATTCTTCATCTTTCAACTAATTAGTAAAAAAATAAAATAAAAATTGCTAAATTTTATGATAAACTAATGAACCAATTTTGGAAAAAAAATCAGATGACGAAGGTAATAAACAGACTAAAAGACAATGACAAAAACATCACTATTTCCGATTAACATTGGAGACTCTAAAAAAAAAAAAAAAAGAAGCTCAACTCTGATTATGGATAACTTTTATGAAATTAAAGTTTTTGTGAATTTTATTAAGATATTTTCCTGTGTAAGTTGTGAGGGTTTTTATTTTTTTTAATTTTTGCAGGTTGTCCAGGAATATGAAAGAGCCGTCATTTTTCGATTAGGAAGACTTTTGTCTGGTGGTGCCAAAGGACCAGGTTCGATTTTTATTTATTATCAATTTCATTAGATTAAAATCAGTTTTGCTTTCCAGTTAAAATGGAATCTTCTCATTAGAATTGCAAATAATATTATCAATCAGTTTGTCTAAAAATATTTTGTTTAAAAATAAATTCATTCGGGAAGAAATATTTGCAAATGAATGGCAGAGCACAACACTAAATGAAAATTTCATAAAAATATTTCATGCGTTTTGTTGAAAGAGCAAAGTCATACCACTAACACAAAGGTTTGTTCAGTTAGAAAATTGACTGAAATATCTGATTAAAAATATTAAATTATGCCCGATACTTTAGTAATAGTAACATTTATGTTATACTATAAACTACCCCCTCCCACAGCAAATATCCCTGATAATGTTGAGGAATAATTCACAAAAAGAAAAATGATGAGGAACTAAGGTAAGTGGGTGACAATGAAGAGGCCGTTGAATCTATTGGATGGCACCCTGACAGTTATTTGTTAGTTTCTGGGTGGTCAACTGAGAGTGGTTGAGAAAACGGGTGGATGTAGTCGGTTCCACTGATCAGCTGGGGGTGGCTGAGAGAAAGACTGAACAACTAGAATTTCCGGTCAAGGTAGATATATTTAGGAGACGAGCAGATTGGACAGATGAGATTGGGGTAAACCCGGTGAGTGAGGCAATTCAGAGTTGTTCGAGGAGATGAGGCAGATTGGTTTGAGTAGATGACTTCGAGTGGACGATGATTTTTCTCGATGGTCAAATGATCAGCTAAATGTTAGCTGAGATTCTGAATTTGAAAGACTGGAAGTTAACTAAGATGTGGCTGTTAGTGGTGGGCCCCAACGACACACACATTTGCCAGTTACCAACAAGTCAAATACACAATGTATATATATCTGTGTTTGTATTTTTTATGTGAGTCTGCGTTGCTTTTGCTTTGAACACAACTTGTAAACCAGTG